>SSNR01000177.1:466385-534357 GCA_006937965.1 Callopanchax toddi
CCCCCCCCCCCCCCCTTATTTATTTTTATTTTATTCATTTATTAATTCTTTATTTTTACTTATTTATTTATTTTTGTCTCTGCTTTAGTTTGTTTCATTAATTTTGTATTGGATCAATTTCAGTGGTACTATTTGGAATTTGTTTGATTTTGTTACTCGTGTTTTACTTGTGTTCTAGGTTGGTTGTTTGGGGATTTGTTTCTGGGGTTAAGTTTGAAAATGAAAATGCATACTGTTCTGGAATGTAACCAACTTTATTAATTTACATTAATAATAAAAAAGATAAAACACTAACAGTTAGATTTAGGTGTTTCTGAGCAGAAACAATGATGCTAATGTTTTTAATGTGATGCAGTGATTTAAAACAGACACCAGGGGGAGCCAAAACAAGCAAAACTGCATAGTATTCCTAAAGGGTTTAGAGGCAGAATCACAAAATGATACTCTCGAGCAACGTGCCCGGCACTGCAATATAAGTGCAGCCTTGCACAGGAGCGCGCAGAAACTTCTCACTAGTTCGTCTCATTCGGGTTCAACCAAAGGCAGTTTGATTGACAACCGTTGATCCCGCCCCTATGAATGAGTCATTTCAGTGAACCGTGGCCAGACTATATACTGTATCTACATATATAGTCTGGTTTACCAGGCTAATGGTCACACACACAGCTCGTGCAGAATGAGACAGCAGGGCGTCCACCAGCGGGTTTGTCCTAAAAAGCAAAGCTGTAAATATCCCGAGCCGCTGACATCAGAGTCCAACGTTCCCACTAACTAAAATAGTATACACACAGTATGCACATAGACAACGCCTGCTACTGGCCCGAACACCGAGCGAAGGCAGAGCGGAAGCTGCAGTTAATCGGGGGATCTTGCCTGGTTTCATCCCCAAAGGGCTGCATAACACCAGACCAGCGAGCGCAGCGCAGCCGCCTCTGCCGCACTGTGAGCGGACTGAGAGGAAGGAATAGTCGGGGAGGGAATCAGCTGAGTCCTGACACATGGGTCACATCCACACATCGCTGTACGCTCATCTACACAGCACCTTTAGCTCTGTGAAACCCTGTAATTAATCAAAGCGGTAGTCAGCTCCATGAACGCTGCCCATATACCACCAGTATTATGAGAAAAACAACATGTCCAGACAAAGTATGTCGGACATTGGCACGCAACGCAACGGTGCAATACTGCCACCTACCGCATATAATTTTCTTTCTGGTTTTGAAGCTTTCGAGAACGTGTGAGCAGTGTCAGTTGATGTCACATCCGTAGGACAGCGCGGGAAATTTGGGCCCGAACTGAAGTGCATTTTACAGCTCACAGCCTGTTCAAGACAATGGAACAATACAGGGGTGGTCTCATTCTTTTTAGTTTAAAACGCTTCATCACCCAAAAAACTGCCCCATGTCCCTTTAAAGCCCAGACCTCAGTTTGATTATAAATTTGTGAACTTAGATTTTAAAAATAACAACCTGACCTGGCACCCAATGTTATGGTTGACTCTTATTGTTTCTAGAGTGACTGATGATGATTTCACTTGATATTTTGTCTTTATTGTTGTTTGATTTCTTTTGTTATTTACAATTTTGTCTATTTAATATGATGATTCTGCTATTATTGTTATTATAAAATAAATGTATTGACTTTATCCTGCTGTATGTGCATTTATGTGCTGATGTAGCTGTCATCATACTGTTTTACCTGTGCAATAGACAGAATATTAAAATGATTTGGTAAATGATTAAAGCTCTTGCTCCATGCCTTTATTTTGAAATGCAGATATGTTCAGGTCAGGATGTTTTATCAAACATGAATGAATGAATAAATGAATGTTTCATTGCCATGTAACATTTGAGACTGATCAGGCATTACCTCTGAGATTTAATGCCACTTCTTGTATGAATTTAGCCGAGTGGTCTTTTTGTAGGTCCTGAATGTGTTCTAGGTGGTTCTGTTGATTCGTTTTTATCAAGCCCACATATTTTTGGTGCAGATTGGAGAAAGATACACCAACATGTGTCATGGTAAGATTTCTAAATTTGCTATCCTACTACATTCCCTCCACCAAAAAGTCAGTTTTTGATCATCTTCTCTGTTATTTGACATTGTTTGAAGTTGATTTAGTAAAGCAAGTCAGATAATGATGTCCACGAGTAAAACAGGGGACTTCCTGTTCTCATAGGCAGGTCTATTGCAATGGTAAAATGTTAACATAGTATTCAGTGTTAAACTGTGCTGAGGACTGTGATTAAACTTGTGCAGTTTTATGGTCAGAATTTAACATCTAACCACACCCTGTAATGGATACTCAAGCTTGTGATAAGTTTTAATCCTACAAGTCAGAAGAATAGTTTAAAGCTTATGTGTAAATCTGTAGGAGTATGTTTAGAAGTCCCGGAAATTCTAAAACAGCCTAAACAGGGGTCAGAAGTCAAGTTCAACTCAAAATGACTGTGCCTTTAGAGACGTTTAGGTCTAAAGGACAAACTTGTACCAGTTATGTTTCCTGGATGGAAAACAGTTTTGATAGGATACTAAAATGTAATGACTACTCCTAAAGCCATGCCCACTGAATCTGTTTAAAACCAGTCCACGTCCATTTTTTGTGATTTAGATCCTTCTATAAACAGCATTTAAAAATATTTTTGATGAGAAAATAGAAAATACACACAAACACACCCAAGAGAACTAGTAATGCTCCAAGGGATGAGAAGATACAAAAATTAGAATAATAAAATCCTTTAACCAGACAAATACAGTTCAAAAATGGACATAGTCATGTTATAATGCCTCTCATTCTATTTTAATAGAAAAACAGAAAACCTGTTTGTGAAAAGAAATGCCTTAAAATAATGAGTTTGATTAAATTATTTTAATGATTTTTAAAACGTTTTGTAACACAATTTATATTAGTTCAAGTCATTTAAACATTTTAACAAAAATGGATCTGATTTTATTTTAGGAGTTTACTGCTGACATCTAGTGGAGAAAGTCTAGATTTATTTTGGAGACGTGCAGATCATTTGCTGTCTGCTTGTCTTAAATTCAGTTTGCCACAAAATTTAACTTTTCCTGAGGAGGAGATTCATGCCTCCAACATAATTCAGTGGCAAAAGATAGAAATAATGTTCAGAAAACCATTGATGCTCTTTGAAAATAATTGAGCACAGGTGAAATGCGAGTAAGTTAAATAAAATGAGCATTTGTGCATAGAAGATGAGGTTTTGCACAAAATGATGTAGCAACAAAAAGGCGTTGTCTAAAGACATCAAGAACCAAGATCACAAAGCAAAACACACAAACAGGATGACATAGGCAAAAAATTAAAGGACTGAAGGTATTGAAAAGGCAAATGGCTTACCAGGAAGAAATTGAAAACCTAAACACTAAAAATAAAAGGTTTTTAAGCCGTTCTGAAAAATGTTGACTTAGTTCTACAAGCAAGCAACTCCTTAAAACAGCACATTAAAAAAAATGTTTCAAGCCAGGACAGAACTTCAAGTTCAAAAGAAAACCAAACACTGAAACACAGACGGTCAGATGAAAACCGTTGTGTAAGATTTTAAACACCTGATGCAGGAAAACCAACAAAACCCCCAACACTGAAGCAAAGTCAATAAATCTGAATCTAAAAATTAAATAAACAGAGCAG
The DNA here is from genome assembly GCA_006937965.1 of Callopanchax toddi. Taxonomy (NCBI): domain Eukaryota; kingdom Metazoa; phylum Chordata; class Actinopteri; order Cyprinodontiformes; family Nothobranchiidae; genus Callopanchax; species Callopanchax toddi. Next base: position 470,035 of record SSNR01000177.1, read on the forward strand.
GAAACTTGAACATCAACATCCGTAATGCACTAGTTGCAGTCTATGCATAAGCACCTGAAACAAGAAAACTATTCTTGTAAAATCCCCAGCAGTGCCTGGAACAACTCATGACAAATTGATAAAGGAGGATTTTGAAATTGAGCAACAAAAAAAGAACTGAGAAAACAAAACGTTGGATGGCATGAAATATTAAGTACAAGATGTAAAACTACTGTATGTGTAGTGCTTTAAAACTACAAAAGAACCTGTAAGAGAGCCTTGACAATGTGGGAAAAGTTTCAACCAAAAATCAACCAATGAAACCTAGATGAGACTCAAATACTTGCAAACTGCCCCTGCAAACATATGAACAATTCTGTGGAGAAGTAAAATGTTTGTATTCATCAAGATAATCAAGTTTTAGGCTACTAGAAAAAGCAAAGAGGCTGCAACATATCAAGATTTAATGTGACCCAACAGACCACGACACCTGAGGTACATTCACAAGCTCCCAAAATTCAAATAAAAATGTTCAAAACCTATGCTGGTGCATTATCAGTAGTTTGATCTAGAAAACAATTCATTGAGACGAACAAGTCTGGTCAAACAACCAGAGGAAACTGACCCAGAACAAGTGATGTGGAAGATGCCTGAAAGAAAGAGTCAGCCCAGTCAGAAAATGAGTCAGAAAATGAGAAATATTTTAAAATGGGGATGGACTGTCCAATCTCTGGGGCAGAAGTCGCTGAGGTAGTCAAACAACTACGCAGTGGCGGAGCCCCGGGGGTGGATGAGATCCGATCTGGGTATCTGAAAGCTATGGATGTTGTAGGTCTGTCATGGCTGACACGTCTCTGCAACATTGCGTGGTCATCGGGGGCAGTTCCTGTTGAGTGGCAGACCGGGGTGGTGGTTCCCATTTTTAAGAAGGGGGACCAGAGGGTGTGTTCCAACTATAGGGGGATCACACTCCTCAGCCTCCCTGGGAAGGTCTACTCCAGGGTACTGGAGAGGAGGGTCCGGTCGATGGTTGAACCTCAGATAGAAGAGGAGCAATGTGGTTTTCGTCCTGGTCGTGGAACTGTGGACCAGCTCTTTACCCTCGCTAGGGTGATGGAGGGGTCATGGGAGTTTGCCCAACCAATCCACATGTGTTTTGTGGATTTGGAGAAGGCTTATGACCGTGTCCCCAGGGGCACCCTGTGGGGGACACTCCAGGAGTACGGGGTGGATGGTCTTTTGTTAAGGGCCATTCAGTCCCTGTACCAGAGGAGTGTGAGTCTGGTCCGCATAGCCGGCAGTAAGTCGGACTTGTTCCCAGTGAGGGTTGGACTCCGCCAGGGCTGCCCTTTGTCACCGGTCCTGTTCATAACCTTTATGGACAGGATTTCTAGGCACAGCCGTGGTGTGGAGGGTGTTGAGTTTGGTGACAGGAGAATCTCGTCTCTGCTTTTTGCGGATGATGTGGTCCTCCTAGCTTCATCGAGCTCTGACCTTCAGCTCTTACTGGGAGGTTCGCAACCGAGTGTGAAGCGGCTGGGATGAGGATCAGCACCTCCAAATCTGAGGCCATGGTTCTTGACCAGAAAAGGGTGGATTGCCAACTCTGGGTCGGGAGAGAGGTCCTACCCAGGTGGAAGAGTTTAAGTATCTCGGGGTCTTGTTCACGAGTGAGGGAAGGAGGGAGCGGGAGATCGACAGGCAGATTGGGGCAGCGTCTGCAGTGATGCGGACGCTGAACCGGTCTGTTGTGGTGAAGAAGGAGCTTAGCCGGAAAGCAAGGCTCTCGATTTACCGATCGATCTACGTCCCAATCCTCACCTATGGTCATGAGCTTTGGGTAATGACCGAAAGAACGAGATCGCGGATACAAGCGGCTGAAATGAGTTTCCTGCACATTGTGGCCGGGCTCAGCCTTAGGGATAGGGTAAGAAGCTCGGACATCCGGGAGAAACTCAGAGTAGAGCCGCTGCTCCTCCATATTGAAAGGAGCCAGTTGAGGTGGTTCGGGCACCTGGTCAGGATGCCTCCTGGACGCCTCCCTCAGGAGGTGTGTTGGACATGTCCTGCCAGCAAGAGGTCCTCAGGTCTACCCAGGACAAGCTGAAGAAAATACATTTTCAGTTTGGCCTGGGAACGCCTGGGATAGTCACTGACTAGAGAAATCTAATTATTATTATTTATTTAGTACTGATTATTTTATTTTTGTATTAATTCTTAATTTGTTTTTTTTTTAATTATTATTATTTTGTGTTAGAAAATAAAAAAATAAAGATATTTGATAAGATTAGAATTTTTAACAATGCTTTCTTTGCATGAGACCTGATGTTCCCAGCCTCACCCAGACTCTGGCTCAGCCACCCCCAGCTCATTTGAGTTTGAGATCACTGCGCTAAATGAATCCTGGTTAGACGTAGAACAGACAATATGCAATAATATAGAGATTTCAGATCTACCATTTATTAGCTCAAACATTAAACGACATTAACATCAGCTCTTCTCTGACAGCATGGTGGGAGTACCTGAAAATGACTGAGTCTTCACTGATTCCATGCAGGTGTACACCCATCTGGAACAATCCTGACATCCTACAAAACAACAATATGATCAACTTCTCAGACTGGAGGAGTAAAGGAATCATATACCTGGAACATTTCTTTGAGGGAACTGACTTCATCCCATTTAACAGGATAGTCTCACAATATGGGGTTGACAGGAATATAATTTTAGAATATCAGCAAATTAAATCTATAATTAAACATACTTTTAAGTTTAATAGAACAGAGCTACAAACACCATCAAGTGTATTAAATTTCCTTAATCTCAAATGTCCAAAATTACTGTCTAAAATATATAGGTTACTGTCTAAAGTAGATGATTCGATATCTCTTCCTATAGCTAAGTGGGAGGCAGACCTGTCAGTCGGTTATGACCAAAACTTCTGGTCTCAGACATGTTTAAAATCTTTTAGAATGACTAGAAACCCCAGTTTACAATTAATCCAATATAAAGTCCTACATAGAGTTCACTATACAGGTCATCGGATGTTCAGGATGGGTTATGCACCATCTGAAATCTGCACAAGCTGCACAGACAACACCCCTGACACCTATATTCATGCACTTTGGTTTTGTCCACCTGTGCAGAGATTTTGGTCCCGAATCTGTGAGGATCTGTCAAAGTGTCTGAAATGTAATATTCCAGCTTCCCCTTCAGTTTGCTTACTGGGAGACTTATGATGTTATCACAGAGATTAATTCAGTTCACATGGTTCTAACTGCCCTATGCATCACTAAGAAAACTATCCTCATAAACTGGAAAAACAAAAATAATCTTAATTTGAGTAGCAGTATAGAAATCTGTTGTTGGACAATATTAGCCTTGAGACAACCTCTGCCTCCGCATCAAACAAAGCTCTCTGGGCTTCCTTGATCAGTTCCAGCATATAATGGGGATGTGGGGGGTCATTGGCTATACTCTCTGGGGCAGTGTGGTGGGTGTGGGTGGGCGTCTGGGTCTGGGGTGTATGATGGCTTCCTGGGGATGGGCTTGTGGGGGGTCCGGTGCGGGTGGCTGCCTCTCCTGCCTGGGTGGCGTTTTGGCTGTCTCGGTGGTGCCTCTCTGGCGGCCGTGTCGGTGGCCTGGGGAAGTCTGTGGTAGTGGCCATGGGTAGCTGCTGGGTGGCTCCTATGTGGGTCCACAGGGTCCGGGTACTGGGGGGGTCTTCCCTGGCTGGGGGCCTGGGCTGGGCCGGGGGGTCCCGGATTCTGACTTGTATGTTGCTGGTGGTGGGGCAGGTGTGTGTGCTGGTGCCTGGTCCTGGCTGGGGTTCCTATGGCACGCTGGGGGCCTTGGTGCCTTCTTAGCAGGCGGGGGTGGTCCCTACCATCACTGCAGGGGAGAGGGAGTTCTGGGGGAGGGGAGACGACCTTGCTTGGGTGTCTATTGTCTCGCCCTGGGCTGGGAGTGGAACTGGTCTGTGGTGGTGGGCTGCTCTGCTGCCGCGGGGGGTGGGGCAGTCTGCCCGTCTCCACCTCAGTATGAACGGGACCTCCTCCTGGGTCTGGAGGCTGGTTTTCCCCTTAGGGTGCTTGTCCTCTGACCTGGGAGTACAGAGTATGAATGAGGAGTGTGAGTGGGTGTACAGCGTCTATTGTGGGTCTATATATGTTCATGTGTGTGTGTGTGTGTGTGTGTGTGTGTGTGTGTGTGTGTGTGTGTGTGTGTGTGTGTGTGTGTGTGTGTGTGTGTGTGTGTGCATGAGGGTGGGAAAGTTGGTTATCTGTCAGGTTGGGTCCTGTCCTCCTCTCTCCTGGGATAGCCAAGGCTCCACTCTGGTGTGGGCCTATCCTCCCCTGCCACACCTCTGCCGGTGGGTGGTGCCTCTGTCCACTGGTGTGTTGGTGGGTCACAGGGGCCAGGTGCTGGGGCATCTGCCGTCTCGCCCCCGGTGGCTGCAAGGCGGGGTCTGGGCCCTCTGGCTCTATCGGGCCTCGGCTGGGGTCCGGTCGCCCTCGGACCTTGGGTCTCTGGGTCCAGAGTGGATGTGCCTGGGTGTGGCCTGCTGCTGGTGGTGCCTGTGAGCCGTGGCCGCAGCCCCCTGGGGCTCTGGCGTGGCGGTTGCTGGATGACCCTTACGGGGTGAGCCTCGGCGCCCCTCCTGGTGTTGCAGCTGCCCCTGCGGTGGTTCTCCTGGGATTCCCGTGGTCTGGGGGGCCTCCAGGCGTCTGGGGCTTGGATCTCCTCCATGTCTTCCATGGTTCTTGGGGGACGGGTCTGTGGCTCTCCGAACTTATTATAATACTATGGAACAACCTTAGACACAAGCGCGCATACATACACACAGGTGCTCACAAAGCGTTCACACAAGCTCAGGTGTTCCCTAACGCGTTGACTTGGGCAATGGCTGGCACTAAACACAACTTGAATTAATCTTTACTGTGTACATTTTAAGAATGTATGTTGTTGTTGTACAACCATATGCTGTTTATTACTATTGTATCTATGCCCTCTGTTTTTGTTTGTTTGTTTGTTCTCTTTCTTTGCAGGTCCAGAAGTAGAATCGTTGTACCTCTTGTACTCTTTTCTTTCTTTGTTAACTTTTTCCCCCACCCCTCTGTCTGTACCTCTCCCATCTTTTCCACCTCCGTGTCCGTTGGGATTCAAATCAAACCACAAAACAATTCAAATAAAGATTTTTTTTTTTTTTTTTTTTTTTACAATATTTAAATATAAGTCTGGTGGAGCATTATAGCAGTGGCTGTAACGCCTCACCTGGAACAGGAACACTGTTGGGCTTGTTCCTGGCACTCAGACATCTATTCTGTTTGCTCTACAGCCGGACAGGACACAGGGGGAAAAAAAAAGATAATGCAAATCATCAACCATGCATCACTTAAATTTAAATTTAGAACTTCATACAGAAGGTTTATTCAGAAACCAGCTCACACATAAGGGAGAAGGTTACGGTGCCTACATCAGATCAAGCTGCATGCACAATGTTACTGTTAAGGTTACTTCTCAGCTTCATGAGTGTGCTTCACTCCAGTTCAGAAAATAATGTTGTTCCACGTGCTTACTCTCCTGGGGACATCATCATTGGAGGACTCTTTCCTATTCACTTACAAATCAACAGGAGTGAAAAACCTGAAGACTTCGTCTGTACTAAGTATTATCTCACTGAAAAGACACCACATCCATAACAAAGATGGAATCCTTTCTGGAATGTCATGTCTTCTGTCAATTTCTTACAGCTATGATTGCCAATCGTTCTTGCACAGTCAAGTGATGATATACGCCATTGAAGAAATTAACCAGCGCACGCCAAGACTGCTACCCAACCTCACTCTAGGTTACGACATCTATGATACTTGTGCAGATGTCAGCCTGGCCATCAGAGCAACTCTGCAGCTGATGAAGAACCAGTCAGACCCTCAGAGCTGTCTTGTTCCTGAAAGCATCGATGCATCTTTTCCTGAACCCCAAACGAAGGTGGTGATTGGTGAGCAGTACTCTGAAGTGTCTACAGTTGTTGCACGGATTCTTGCTCTGACATCAATTACCCAGGTTTGTATTTTCTATGTTTGATTTGGTTTTACTGAAGTGACAGGTTCAAGAAAAATCTTAATTATTTTTGACATGGGAAATGATTAATACAACAAATGTATCTTTAAATGTGAATGTATTCATATTTAATCATGATTTTGTTTGTATGTCTGCAGATAAGTTATGCATCAACCAGTGCGGTGCTCAGCGATAAGTTTAAGTACCCGACTTTCTTCCGGACTGTTCCTAGTGATGAAATTCAAACTAACGCCATTTATAAGCTGGTGAAGGAGCTTAATTGGAAAACTGTGGCCATTGTGGGAAGTGATGATGAGTATGGGACATATGGCTGTGATCAACTTCAAAGTATCTTTGATGAAAATAACATCTGTGTTGAATTTGTTGAGATTCTGTCTGGTGAGTTCAACCAAGATGTGAACTACATGAACAAAACGCTAACAAATCTGATGGAAAAAATTAATACGTCTACAGCCGAGGCTATCATCTTGTTTACTGAAGACACCAATGTTGAAAAAATCCTGAACGAAGTTATTAAAAACAACCTGAACAGAACCTGGATTGCAAGCGATGCATGGTCCACTGATCCTGGCATCTCCAACATGGCAGGAATTGAAAAGATCGGTCAGGTTTTTGGATTCATCTATAAGAGGAACGAGGTTCCTGGTTTTAGGGACTACGTCCACCAGATGTTCAGTGGGACTGTGAACAACATTCTTAAATATCACCTGAGTCATTTTCCACGTTGCTCAAATTTAACTGAGAACACCAGTTGCAGCTGCTCTGTGAATTGTTCCGATCCAAACTGCTTGGCCTCTCTTGTTGACCAGGATGAATCTTACAGCATCTATCTGGCTGTGCAGGTCATCGCTGAAGCTCTCAGACGTCTGCTAAAGTGTGACAACCACAGCTGTGAGCGCACAACATTTACAGCCTTTGAGGTACAGTAAAGATATTTTTACTGAAATAAACTGCTGATGTTACTGTGTGCAACTTAAAAGAATTGAAGGCAGCAGTCAAAACTGTCCTCGTTTCCACCAATGACTCATTAGTTTGTTTCTGCAGAGAATTACAGAAACGTAAGTATCTTGTATAAATGATACAAGTGCAATTAATTATTTGATTCATATGAGCTAGTAAGAAAAAAATCCATCTTCATTTGGTGATAGCGTAAACCTCCGATGAGCTAGTCTGCAATGGTAAAGTTATCTGACATTTTCCTTTTGCCAAAATGACTGATGATAATATGACTATGTACTGTATACTGGCCATTGAGAAGAAGAAAAACAAGGATGTTTATTAAAGTTGAAATGTTATTTTCAGAAAAAAGTTAAGATGTCAATAATAATAATAATGTGAAAATATTATTTCCAGGATAAAGCTGAAATGTTATTTTCAGACAGAAGTTTTTAAAAGAACAGCCTGATTCAACCCCACTGTATTGAACCCAGCTGTTTCCCCTCTGTTTTGATCCAACCCAGGTTTCTAGATGTGTTTACTTAGCTTCTGATGTTTTGTTGAATCTGTTTAGTTTGAGACTCTTATTGTGGAGGGCTGAAGGAAGTTCTTTGAGTTCTGTTGTGGAGGCTGACAAAGTAAACAAAAGACAGCGCCTGGTATTTCATTAAAAGTAATCTTTCATGGTTTACTCAGTAAATACACAACTGGAACCCTCAGTTACAAAAGATAACACTGACTGATCAAATAGAGTCAGGCTCAGTAGCACAATGGGGTTTGCTTCTTTCAGCTGTTGTTGAAATAGCACTGGGGCTGTGGTTGACACTGAACTCTCTTGAACTGGTGTATACGTATACATTTGAAGAATATCACAACTGTTGTATATTCATATGCTGTTTGTTGCTGTTGTATCTTTTCTTCCTGTTTTGTTTGCTTGTTTGTTTGTGCTTTATTTACAGGTCTAGAAGTGGACTCTTCACGTCTCTTGTTCTCTTCTTTTTCTGTTTACTTTCTCCCCCATCCCTCTTTCTGTACCCTTCCCTTCACTTTCAGGCTCCGTGTCCAATCAACCATAAAAACATTCTAATAAAGATTTTGGGGGTTATATTTAAACAAAAATCAGGAGGAGTTTTATAGCAGTGGCTGTAACCTCTCACCTGAAACAGCAACACTGTTGGGCTTGTTTTTGGCACTCAGACATTATTCTGTTTGCTCCACAGCCGGACAGGACACGGGGTTAAAGAAAAAAAAAGAAAGAAATAGCATTGTTTTGGTTTTTTATAAATAGTATTTCGCCCTTTGACTTTACTCTCTCGACACGTCCCAGGGTGTTTATTTTCTCAGAGGCCCTAAAATATCTGAAAAGTTCCAAAAACAAAAATATATTTCTTATGTCAGTTTGATTTTGTTTAAATTTGTCTCCACAGCTTCTTCGGGAAACAAAGAACACCAACATCACTGTAAACACCACAAACTTATACTTCCAAAATGGTGACCCCAGTTTAGGATATGACATTGTGTACTGGAACAAGTCTGTATCCGGTCAGGGTGTGGACATACAAACGCTCGGGGAGTACTACCCAAATGATACGATCACGCTTCCAGAAGATCTGCGTAAAGCAATGAATTCCATAAATGTGAGATAAAAAAGTATATATATATAAAATGTATGTTCCTAAACAATGTATCAATATGATCTGCTAATTATGTTGACTTTTAAAGGTGACCGTTTTCAACTGCTCCAAAACTTGCACAGTGGGACAGATGTTGACAACAACCAGGAGCAAATGCTGCTTTATGTGTGTCAAATGTGACTCTGGAAGTTATTCACCTGGAAATGGTCAGTGTTTTATTATATACTGTTCAGAAAATTACAGTTTGTAATTGCAGGTACAATTGTTTTGTTTGCAAAACAAACAAATTCAACAAATATTTACACTTTATTTATTTAAAAGAAAATGCTTTCATAGAAAATGATTAGGGTTTGAATTAACAATAGTAACATAATAATAAATTAATTAGGAGAAATTATGATTACATTTTATCAGTCTTTACATAAACTATGTAAATTAATTCTTATCAGAAAATATATATAACTTTTATTAATATAAAAGAATGAATACAGTAATGAACACATTAAGCTTTAATCCTCATTAAATGCTAGATATTTGTAATAAATAAACAGATACCACTTTTTTCCAAACTGAATATTACCGTAGTTCTTGCCCATATCAGCAAGAATTTCCTGAGATTACTAGAAACACACCAGATATCCCATTACCTTCCTCCCACATTGTGACACTATGTGAATCATACGTTTTCGTACTTACTTAATGTGTGAGCATATTTCAGTTTAGAAAATTCAATTTTCCTGTGTTTACTTTTGCAGGTACAGGGTGTAAGGCCTGTTCTGATCTGGAGTATTCAAGCCAATTCCAAGATCAGTGTTTAAACAAAACTGATGACTTCTTGAGGTGGACAGATCCTGTTTCTATCCTTCTGGGCAGTTTTGCAGCCCTTGCAATAATTATCAGCATCGTTTTTGCTATTGTGATCAAACTCAACTGCTACACTCCTGTAGTGAAGGCAGTTGGAGGTTGCCTGTGTTTCCTGGAGCTCTGTTCCCTGCTGTTCAACTTCTGCCTTGTCTTCACCTTCCCAGGAAACCCCACTAACACGTCTTGTGTAGGCATCCCTCTCTTTGGTTTTGGATTTTCCATTTGCATGTCCTGCATTTTGGCTAACTTGCTTCAGATTTTGTTGGGCTTTAACTTTAACGTAAGGGTTAGAACCTGGATTAGAAAGTTTTATCACCCTCTAGTTGTTGTTGTAGCCGTCTCTGGTATCCAGCTGGCTCTGTCACTGTCATGGCTGATCTATGTTCCACTGGGGGTGGAGGTGGTGCATAAACCTACACTTATTTTGCACCAATGTTTGATGGATGATCAAAAGTTTTTCATAGCCACAGTAGCCTACAATGCTTTCTTAGGCTTTATTTGTTTCATCTTTGCATTCAAAGGTAAACAGTTGCCTGATTTGTACAAAAATGCGGCGATGATCACTGTCAGTATGGTGCTGTTTTTGATCATATGGATCATCTTCCTCCCACTCTTTCTCACCTTAGACGGGAAGTATAAACCAGCTGTAAGTAGTGCAGCCATTCTCATTTCTAGCTACAGCATCCTTGGCTGTCACTTGGCTCCCAAGTGTTACATTATGGTGTTCAGGAAGGAGCTGAACAATGAGAACGCCATTACTGAGTACATCAGGAAGCATTATGAGAGGAAGGGTTTGGCTGTGATTAAATAAAGATCCAACACACGGGACAATTCCCCCTGGTAACAGCTACCTGCAGAGAGATTCCTGTCAATCTGTGACTACCCATTAAGGTTCCATTTATATCCCTTACAAATAACATCAAAAATAATGTATCATCATGAACCTGTAATTTATGAGAGCCTATTCTGAGTAGCAGGTATTATAAGTGAAACATTCTGAGGGAAGATTTATGTCATAAGAACTACTTTTAAATCCAGGATTAGAAATCAGAAGAATGCTGAACAAAATGGACTCCAGTGAGCCTGACATACTAAAATACTGGTGTGAAAAAAGCTCATCTGTCAGCATGATGATTAACAAAACCGTCCTGTTAAAACAACATTGTTTTCAAGTGGCCCTAGAGTCCTGCAAGTCTTCTCCCTCTCTTAACAGTAAAATGTTTCTAGAAAAGAAAAATCTTATTGGTCTTTAGATAAAAATTTTTATCTTAAAGCTGTATATTAATCTGCTTTAGTTGTACAGGCTACAGGCTGCTGTGTTGTGCAGGAATTTGAATAAACAAATTAGTGAACAGCAGCTCAACAGTTAATGTGAAAAGCTTTAGAGAGATTATAGGGAAGACCTTTGTTTCACATGGTCTCATATTTAGCCAGTACTGGTCCTGAAATGATGGGAAACTGTAGTCCATATATATATAACCATATATTTAATATCTGGTAAACCAGTTTTCTTGCTGTGTTTTTGGTGGAAATTTATACTTGGCATAAAACTGGATTTGAAATTTTGTGTACACATCATGAAACTAGGTAGAAAAACCATCAAAATTGAATTTGTTTTACTATAGATTTACTATTTTAAATCATTTTTGTGTGCACCTGTTTTAGTGAAAGCTACAGAGAGCTACTTTGGCCTAATGAGGCGCATGCAGCTCCAGAGCTGCTGGTTTCATTTTCCTGGTAAGGTCTGATCAGGAGATTGAGGTAAAAATTTAAAGATTGCTGCACACCAAGAAAACTGCCTTCAGCCATGAGCAAATATTCAAAATTGTAATAATGCCAACTTTATAAAATCACTCAGGAGACTTGTTCTTTCATGGTTTTTTTATTTTTAAGAGTCCAACTATCCTTTTTGAAATGTAAATGTTTTGAATCCATTTGCACAGCTTTTTATCTTCATATTTCTCACACATTAAAAATAGAATACCATGAGAAGCCCTGAGTTTCATCACAAGCTGTTAAACCCAAATAACACTGTGCTCTCACGTTCGGCTTTTGCCTTTTTTTGATGCTGTCATACATTAGCATAAGTTTTGTTTATATACAAAGATTGTTTTGGTCTGCAGTTATACTGGTTTCTATATTTAAACATAAAAAAAACATGTGGTTTCCAAATAAATGTACAGTAACTGACATCTAATAAGAGGTTATAAAGTATTTTTAAAATCAAGTTTTATATTTGTGTGTGCACGTGTGTGTATTTCTTACCTACATTTTAAATTAACGTGTTTTTTACTTGCCTTACATACAATTTTTTGTAGCTTGCATCTTGAAATAAATTAAAACTTCTTAACAACCTACAAGTAGTTCTGACTGCAAATGTCATAGCTAATTATCTGTTGGACCTCCTATGACTGTGATGATGAACTATTTTAGATGCTTTCATTTTTAATTATCCAATTATTTATGTCTCGTTTAAACTTGTTTAATATTATATGTATATACATTTTAATCAACTGTCTAAAGTGTGGCTTTATGTAATACATGCTGATTTTACAGATACAATAAAAGCGAGACAATAATTTGGAGAATATCTATTGCTCTGAGTTCCTTGTGACTGATCATTTGTGGAGCTGTGACCAATATTCCAGAATACATTTTGTTGTGTTCATGTAGAAATCACTGGTAAAAATACAAACTTGTCATTAAGGATAACATTTGTAAAAAATTATATTTACAGAATTTTAAACAAATATTTTGTCAGTTGACTCAGTAAATACACAACTGGAGCCCTCAGTTACAAAAATAATACTGACTGAACAACTAGAGTAGGGCTCAGTAGTTCAACAGAACATATACTGTATTAGGCTACATGAACAGGGAAATTCATACAATAGATACTATAGCTCACCCTTATGGTCAGAAGTTGTAACAGCAGCATTCCTGAAAATAGTTGAGCCTTTTACACTAGATGACCTCATTCCAGCTGCTAAGCCAAAGTTCATGTCAAAATGTGACACCGGTTATCTACACTCCAAATAAAATATGTTTAAGATAATGGTCTCCGCTCAAATTTATGCAACACTCAACCACCAGATGTGGCTGTCTAGAGTTATGGTGCTTGTACAAGAAGATATTTATCTTTTATAAACGTCATCCTAAAAAATAAATAAACACACAAGCGTGACTCGGCTCTGCACCTAAATGTTTATTTATTAAAAAAATACAAAACTTCAAAAAGTTTCCATAGGAAAGCAATATGATGTGCAATCCCGTCTCTTTTATATCCGGTTTAAATGCATGGTTAAGTCTTGTTAATATTACAAATATGAAAACACAAAGTAATAATTTTAAAAAAGGAGAAGAGGAGAGGTTCAGTCTGCTTTGAGTCCCTGTGTTTGAAGTGTTAATCTTGAAGATTTTGTTATTGAAAACAGGTGAGAAGTACATGATGCTCAGAGTATATATATAGTTATAGCGCACCGACATGCAGCAAATCATGCAAAATTTAACTGTGATGATCAAGGGCTGCATAACGGTACTGTTGGTTGCAGGTTTGATTCCCGTCTGCAGCCTCTCTGCAGGGAGCTTTGCATGTTCTCCCCCATGGACCAAAAACATACATTAGGTTAATTGGTGACTCTAAATTGAATGTGTGTGACTGGATGTATGTCTTGTTTGTCTCCGTGTGGCCCTGTGATGGACCAGCAACTTGTCCAGGGTGTCCCCCGCCTCTAGCCCAGTGACTGCTGGAGACAAGTACCAGTTCCCTGTGACACTTAGTGGATAAAGCAGTTCAGAAAACGGATGTGTGTAGATGGATCAAACACTGAGCTATTTTTTTTATAATTTAAAAAAAAAGTGAAATGTTTCTGAAGATCTTGAGGATTAACACTTGTGAGGTTCTGTACTGAAGTGGAGATCATGGAAAATATAAATATTATAATATAGCAGCCATTAGAGAAACTGAATCACACCTTCAACCACATTTTATAAGCTGACTTATTTAAATGACCTCGTTTACACCTTGCAGGTGAGGCAGGTTTGTTACCAAATCACATTAACAGAAATGATTTAGACTCATAATGCCTCTGTTATTAACACTTATAGACTGCAGCAACCAAACCTGCCTGGATCAGAAAGTTTAAGTGTGATTCAGCCTCATTAAATCAAAAGGTTGATCCCCAGCTTTTATACAGAATAAAAAAAATGTGTGCAACATGTCCCTCTCATTCTCCTGTCAAGTTATCAGCCTCAGAAATGTCACAAAACTGGACAGGTTTCTTTCCAAACTGAATAAAACTACTAGATCTAAGGAACATTGCTGCTTTCTGCTGTATTTTTAAACCACACGAGTGTGGCAGGGCTTAGTGGGCATCTCCAGGCTGCTGCTTTCACGGCCACAGCATGCTGGAACGTCGAACTGGGAGAACTCCTCCACAGGAGCTGGCAGGCCCTGGGAGCAGATCTGCTGCACTTGTTGCCTGAAAACCAAAAACAATTACATTCAGGTCAGATACTAGAAGATCTTTTACAAACATTCTGATAAATCTGTTTCTGCAACCGGGACTCACCAGGCGGGCCGCGACATGACGTAGTGAATGTCAGGTCTTTGAAAGCCATTGAAGGTGGAGGATGCAGCGACAGTGTAGGCACCCATATTCTCAAAAACCAACCAGTCGCCCACCTGCAGGTCCGGCAGGAAACACTGCTCCACAATCCGGTCCAGACCATCGCATGTTGGGCCCCAGATACTGCAGGGGTACATGGCCTCATCTGGCTTTGGCTTCTGTTCGTATAAATAAAGAAAAGATGAATGTTAAAAATAGCTGTTTATGCATCACATGAATGAAGAAAAACTTGGAAACTTTCCAAACCTTATGCAGCGTTGGCAAACAGTGAGCATGGTCATAAAGTATACAATTGAAGGACCCGTAGACCCCGTCGTTGACATAGTACATCAGAGTCCTGTCACTGGTCCCTTCGTCTTCCTCTGTAGAAAAAAAAATGCAGAGTTTATTCAATGTAACTAAGCCTAAAAAATAAAAGGAAAAGTACACAACTCAGTGCTGTTACCATCAGAAGCTGACTCGTCGTCCATGATGACCTTCTTGGCAATGATGTTCACAACCAGTGTGTAGGCCGACGCCACATAGAAGCGCCCCGGCTCAGCAATGATTCTAACACCGGCGTCAACAGGAAAATACTTGTCGAGGGCCGGGTTGATTACTGCTGTGATCTAAATGGAAAATTCACAATGGGGTCAATATGAATCACTCTAAAAGGTAATAACTACAACTACTAGTGGTGATCTGGCTTTACTACCTCTTCAAATTTCAGTTCAGTATCGTCTGAACCAGGGAAACCACCTCCAATGTCCAGAAGATCCATGTTGAAACCCAGCTCCTCCTGCAGATCACAGAAAATGTTTTAGCTTTTTTGACAACCTTCATGAATTACTGGAATATCAGAGTGTGGATTTCAGCCACAACTCACCCCCATGTCAAAGACGCAGCGAGCATCTGCAATAGCTTTGGTGTAAGTGTCTGCATCAGTGCAGCCACTGCCAACATGAAAGCTGACACCGATCACATCCAGCCCCAGTTCCTTGGCCCGCTCCAGAAGACCCCGGCAAGCTTTGAGAGTGGCCCCGAACTTCACACTCAGACGACACACCGCCTTCGAGTCGTCTGTGGCGATACGCAACACCAGCCTGGACACAGGACAGGTGGAGTGTTAACAAAAGGGTTCAAACTAGAGAAAATAAAAACCTAATCTACAGGAAAATGCTTACTTCGCGTTGTCATGGCAACGGGCCACTTTCATCAGCTCCACTTCGCTATCAAAAGTCATCATCTGAACCCCGTGTGAAGACGCATACTTTATCTGAGAAACTTGCTTGCAGGGGTTGGCATAAATAATTCTGTTCGGATCAACTCCCAAAGACTGAACCAGCTGAATCTCCGTCTGGAGGAAGACAATACAAGCAATCAGCAAAACAGCATCAAAATGTGCCTATGCAGTTTCATTTAATATTTAAGAGAGCGTTGTCTCAGTTTTCACTAAGAGCATTAGTGGAAATGCTCCAAAAAGCACCTTGCTTGCACAGTCGAAGCCAGTTCCCAGAGATGCCAGAGTCATGACTACTGCCTGGCTGTCATTGCACTTGACAGCGTAAAACGGAGTAATGCGAGGCAGCGACCTCACCCAGCGAAGGTGCTTCTTTAAGACATCTCCCAGGTCACAGACATAGAAAGCATCCCTTTCATCCTGTAATAGATCAGGGTAACAAATAAGTACGCTCCAAAAGGCCAGAATTGTAATAAACACATACTTACAATGCAATAAAAAATGTCTATTATCTAATAAAATATGAACATTACAATAATGGAGGGAAAACAAGAATAAATAAGAAAAAAACAATATCTGAAACATGATAAAACAGTGTAGAAATTTAGCTCACATCCTGATGACTGTCACAAAATAAATGGGGCCATCTCTGTATTACATAAACATGCCAGCACAGGATGCTCACCGTCAAGGATGACTCATTGATTTTCTGCTCAACAATATCCCGAGCAGAGAAACCTTCTTCAAGGAAAGAGAATTCAAAATCTGTGGATGTGGCAGTGCTCATCCTGACAAGTCCTTTAGCTTAATCACGTGTAAACTGAAAACAAACAAACAAAAAACTGTTAAGACATGCAGATTTGAGAGTATCTTCAGTATTATTGATTAATTAAGTCAATTACATTCCAACTCATGAGATAAAAGCCTGCTATAGTCCAAAGATGAGTCATTCCAAAGCATCTGGGTGAAGCAACACACTTACTTGGATATAAATGAGACAGAATTTGGAGCTGTGGTGACTCAGGTGCAGTGAGGCCAAGGTGGCTCACCAGTGAAATTAAACCCCTTTAAATAAGACTCAAGGCCTGGGCCTGTTGAGCAGCTGGAGCGTGATTCCCTGGAGTGAGGATTCTTCGAAGAGAAAAGACATTCATATTTTATCATTTTACATGCATTTACAGAATGAGCACTAACAAATATGCAGTTATACAACTAGTATGGAATCAGAAATGTATATTTAAGACTTCATAGTTCCTCTTAAAACATAGATTTGTCTGCTTTTCTCGTGTTAAAAGCATTCTTTTTTAAATGTCATGATAATCTGACACCATGGCAGTCATAGAAAAGGCCAGAGTCTAAGCAACGCCCAGCTCAACACTTCGTCCAATCAGAAAAAAGATCCGCCTTCAACTTAAAACCCTCAGAACGAAAATGAGCCAATCGGCGGCTAAGATTTCCCTGACGTGATATACCGGTTCCGCTTGGAGCGCTTTGCGCCATGAGGCGACATTCATTGAATTTCAGTAGTATTTTAACACAAGAATCAAAACTGACAACAAGATTAAAGCTGTCCGGAAATCAAAATGAACAAAAACACGTCCAATGGCCCCAAAACACTAAAATTACGCGAGAACGTCTTGCTAGCTTCTTCGCAACGGTAACAAAGAAGTTAGCTTCGAATCAAGCCGGCCACGTAGTAGTTTTGTAACATTATATAGCCTTCAAATCCTAAATAAAACAGCCGTATCGGTTAGGAAACACAACCAAATGCTCAATGCCTACCTTAAAAAGCATTTACAAAGAGTTTGTCCATTAGATTAGAGAGATGAGTTAAAAAACGAGTTCCCCTTCACGGTACGGTCCGCTTCTGGAGGAGATGTAGAATGACTGCATGTGGAGCCAGCCGCAGAGTATTTATAGAGGAGCCGTTACCACAGCAACGCAGCCAGCTGAAACCGGCCTCACATCCACGTAGGAACCGGTTTAGTCTCGTCACCTCATCCACATGGTGGGATATAAAGAGACCCCCGCTACAGCTATGACACAAGAACTATAACTTCTTACTTTGTAGAGTTAAGTCTGTCACTACGTCATGATTATTATGACATAACGGATTTGTTATCAGGGCTTTTTTCATTTATTTGAGCAAAAGCATAAAAATGTGTTATAAAGCTACTTGATCATGAGGTCTTATTACTGCATACTCAGAATGCTTTGTATTTATGTGGTTTTGGGAGCGATGCTTTAAAAACAAAAAATATGACTAAACAAAGACAACTAAACTCAACAGTTGTGTAACTGATTCACATCCTTATGTTCACATTTTTGTACAATTTATGTATTTCAATTATCTGTATAATTTCTTTTTTTTAAAGGATTTATAAGTTTATTTGGTCTGTTTAACATCTTAATAAAAACACAATAGAAATAAAATGTGCACTTCCAAACATCAAAGAACTTTCAGAAAGGCTTGTGGACTATTACTTGAGACGCATTAAAATGTCTTGTAAGCTAAATTGATCAAAACAAGCACCAGATCAAGACTTTTGCACAGTTTTGTAGCTGTATAAAACTTTTTCTTGACTGACCAAACTTGCATGTCTAAAAGGACATGCATAAATCAGCATAATCAGAGTTAAATTTAAGACAATCAGTATTTGATAAACAGCAGATATGTCACTGACACTCATGTAACATTGTTTTGTTTATCTCTGGATATATTTCTAGTGAAATATTAAAAATGTTTTGCCCTGACCTAAACCACGTGAGAGATTACACCTTCATTATACTCAGTTCTGACATTTTAAAGTATTTGGAATGTATTATAATGTTAAAATTAGGAGGGTATGTGTTGATAATCAAAGGCATTGATTAACTGATTATCAGCAAATGTGTGATCCCCTCGGTAAAATCAGAAGTCTTGGCAGTTTTCTGCTTTGACGCAAACGCAATGCTAAGATATCAGCACTGATCTTGCTGCCCATCAATCTGCAAGCTCATCTTTGCTCACATCCTTTAAGAAATGGACTGTATTTGAGTTAATCCCAGTGATGCTCTGTCACGCTCAGTGGCCTGCAACAATCTGCTGGCTCTGACTGACAATAAAGTCTGTGATGTGACCTGAGTTGGCAGCAGTCTGGTCTGTGTCCCTCTGAGCTGCCTGATGAGATTAAAAGAGGTCACAGGATCGCTGACATGACAAGGTGTCACCACCAGCTCATACGTATGTCTACATTTGGAAATATGGGTGTTTTCTCTAAATATGTGATGATTTGAGTTGATCAGCAGTCATTGTTGACACCGATCCCCCCTCCATACTGTCACAGATGGTAGCCTTTATGCCTTTCATTGAGAACAGCCTTCTGGGTGGTCCTTCTCATCTTTGCCTCATAGCCAGTGTTAGGTTTTTGGTGCATTTAGGAAAACTTTACTACTTTCTGTAAATGGGGTTTGTCCATATATTTAGTTGATGAACTCTTCTGGAATATTTCCTGACGACGTGACACATTTTCCGAAGTTCATGTACAGTAAACTGAACTGAGAATAGTTTGCAATGGTTAAAATAAAGCTCTCGCTGATCTTCTGAAAAGTAAATTGTTTTCTCTTAACCAAACCGTAGACATTTCCCCTTTACCATATGGTCTAATCAGTCCAAAAGATGCTGTTCGTAGACATTCGGTTTGCTAGCAGACATTACCAAATGGAGGAAAATGAAGATTTTGGTTAGTTTGACCCCAACACATGTGGAAATGCTGCTTCTGAGACACTAAGAGGAAGCGTTGGGGCTTCTTAAGGGCCACATATCTGTGGGCTTAATATTTTTTCCAGGCCTTCAGGCCACAATAAAGATTCTCGTTGTGGCAGAAAAAGGCTTCCACTTACATCTACTGCAGGGTTGGTGAATGAAGTCATTCTTACCAATAACCTTAATTCTAAAAAAAAAACTAAAAAGCACAGATTTTTTTCTTAATTAGGTAAAAAGTTAAAAACGAGATTAACAGGGAAACTTTAGTGGTGACATAATCCGTGATTGTTTTCATCCATACAGCTTTCCTCAAAGTTCTGCTTCAAAGCTGAAATTTCCACCTTATTCTCATGCAGCCAGACAGGAAGTGGGTTCTAACCCTAAAGGCTAATTCTCAACACATTTCCATTATCTCAAGATTCTGAAACATTAAACACGTCTTACAGCAAACTGTTCCACATCACTTCTGCCCTCTCCTTCACCCGTATTCCTCCCTTCCTCTTGTCATGTCTATCTCTGGCTCTGTATGCAGTTTGTTATTAGAACTGTGGATCATTGTGGCCTAACTCCCACAGTTGCAAGGTCTCACCATCAGACAAAGATCAGGATTGTTATCGGACCTCTTTGGGGGCCTTGATGGTGTTGCTACATTTTGATGTTGATTCAATGCATTAAATCGTAGTTTCACAATAACCAGCAAGACTCGTCCTGCCCTCTGGTCTGCATCACACATGTGGTTGTGTAAGTTGGTGCTTTAGGAATGTTAGATCATGTAAGGTATTTGATATATATTCTGTAAAAATGGTATAAGAAGCCTGTACAGTACATAAAACACCCATTCTCTGCAAGTAAACAGAGCTGTTCTCAGGACTGCCTACATTATTAGTAAATGTAGATTTAGATTCCCAGATCTTTTGTGAAATCTTTCAGCTTGTGAAATTTGAACATCCTGCTACCAACTGTCATCACCAGGCGAAATGCAATAATAGTCATGTATGAAAAACGAGGAAATTACATCCACACAATGACGTCAGATAACTGAAGAAACATTTCTCCACCTCTATAAACCGGAAGCATGCTGGCATTACCTTTCCATCGACAGGTAAAGATGTTTGTATCTGAACACCATTAGAGTGCTGATATACTTTTATTCACAACAGCAGTGATTAGTGCCTTGTTCATGGAGCTATAATGATAATAGTGGTGATGATTATTCACAGTGTTGTTTGAGAGGTCAAAGGTCAAACAGGGCCTTTAAGCATTGAGATTTTCCCAACATTTAGATTTTTTTATTATTACAAACTGAATATTTTTGGAGAACCTTTAAATCTTTGCAGTGTGTTATTCATAATAATTGACATATTTTCACTTTTTTATGCACAAACTTTGACGTCTTGACAAATCTCTGCTTGTAAAGTCTGAACCTTTTGTCCTTTTCTATTTAATCCCAACACCCTCACCTGTCAACATATAACCATGGTTATCAAGTCATCCACAATGGTGTTACATGTGTATTTTAAAAAATGGTCCTAAACTAAACTCATCCTGCACCTTTAGCTGTCAACACCCCATGTTTAGTTCACTAAATGTAAAGTTTTCAGTAAATTCATGTGGAAATTAAATGTTTGCAATTTCCTGCAATTTGACTTAAATTTTCATAACACTGATTCCATCAATTTGTTTTCATATATGTGTTTAAGGATCCTATCCTAACTGGTTTCTGCTGATTTCTCTGTCTGAACCAGTTGCCAGTCTGACACTGACTCTATGGCTGACTCACTCGCTGAAGCAGCCAGCGTTGTGTCAGAGGTCGGGGATTACAAGCGTTAACAAGTTAACAAGCAGAATCCATGAAGGCTTGACCTCAATTTAGATAAACATTTCTCCCTGACCCAGACAGATACTGATGCACGGCTTCAGGTTCATCTAAACAGGCGACGCTGCAGCTAACAGCTCGTTTGAGTTCAGATCATTGCATCACTTCGTACTGGCTTCATCTGGCCGTGAAAAGGAGGCATCTGGCTGCAAACTGCACAGTAATTTGGGAGTAAATCTCTCTTTAGTGTCAAATGAATAAAAAAAAGAACAGTAAGGATAAAGCAGCTCATTTTCTCTGAATCCAGTGGGTTGCTTGTAATTTAGGTTTGGCTGTGGTGTCAGGACTGTTGCCACAAAACCTCTATAAAAGCATCCATTAAAGGTTTGTGCTTGTGCCTGTCTGCTGACTCAGCTGGTTCGTTAACAAAGTTGACATCATCCTTTTGTTACTTTTAAGACAAAGTGTGTAATCTAGTTTTTGTTTAAACATTTGCACAGTAACCGAAGTTTAATGATTTCCCCCCTCTAAAACTCAATTAACCTGCTACCACAAAAATACAGATACAGTCAATTTCATGCTCACAAATAAAAATAAATAACAAAATTGAACTTTTTTTGAGAAAAAAAAATCCCCCCAAAAAACAGGACGATGCAGCTGCTCCGACACATTTAATCTGACCCTCTGCTGACTCATCGTCTCCCTCTTTTTTCAGTGAGTTGCCAACGTTTGTGCTCCTGGCTGTGTGGAGATGGGGGACAGAAAAAGTAGGTGACCATATTTTCACTGGAACATCTTTTGTGTGTTTCTAAGTTGGCCTGGAGCTCAGTGAAAAGGCTGCGTCAGCACATTTTACTCATTTGATCCGTTTGCAGGAAAAAGACAAAGACAGGATCTGCAGCTCTACACTTTGAGGTGTCAGGGTTCTAGAATCGACTCACGAAACAAAGGATGGAAAAGAGCAAAAGTGTCTTTTCTCTTAGAATGTCTACACAAGTCTGCAAGTTGCAGCAAGTCTTCATACTTTTATTAACACATGAAACTAGCTGTGATTGTTTGATGTTTCAGAGCTGAAATTCAGAAAAACTGGAGCTTCTGTTCTGACCAAGATAGCTTTAAAGATAAAGTTTGACTCTTAAAAGAAAAATATAGACTGGATCGATACTGCTGCCATCTAATTATCACTTGATGCTGAAATGTGGGTGATAATGCGCTTGCCTGTATGCATGCTCATTTTTCTGCCTGTGAGCAAATCATCTGAAGCAATAGATGGATTTTTATGAAACTCACAAAAGTAATTATTGGCTGCACATCTACAGTTAGTTTACTTTTGGATACAACAACATTTAAGATGGACATTTGACCTAAGAAAACACAAGAAATGGCAATAACTCAGTCATTTGTACAGACATCGAGTTAAAATGTGGGGTCACAGCAGGCCAGAGTCATTCCCAACTCTACCGGGAATGCTAACATAATGCACAAATCTTGCAATATTGTGTAAATGTTTTCAAAAATTAAATAAAAAAGGACTATAACACCATCTTGTCTCAACATTAAGATGAGCTTAGTTTAAAACTGCCCGTCTTGTCCAGGACACTCTTCTAAATGAAGAGCTTTAATCTCAAGGGTCTTTCCTGATTAAATAATGGCTAAATTAAAAAAGACTGTATGAAAAGAGTTACATTCCTCTAAGAACGTCTAAAACTTTGACTGTTTTCTTGTGTCACTGTCCTCTCAGCTCTCTGCTGCTTGATGCAAATGACTGAAACTCCTTCCTGGTTCTGTTCAAAATAGTTTTTCCTCTCAACTGTCGCTGTGAAAATACAACCAGTCTATAAATCACCATTTTATTGAATTAGACTGATTATAATGGATTATATTTAACTAGATTAAGTCAGATGGAAGCCTTTTGCTGTATTTAAATGATTTAGTTTCATTTTCCTGTGACTTGGCGGTATTCAAATAGAGATTTTCAGCTCCGCTGTACAAGGTTTTTGCCATGCAGGTCAAATCATCAGGTTGAAAGTATTCACAGGACTAGTTAGATTTTTAAATTTATAAATGAAAAACAATCTATATCATTGTAATCTCTTCAACAATAAACATGCAATATTTTAATGAAAAGACCAAAGTATGATTTTTGTAAAAAAAAAAAAAAAAGAATTTGTAAATCTCTGCCGATCCAAAACATTTATAAAGTTTCAAGTTTGCCTTATGCCTTTGTTATTAATTATCTGAATGCATCAAATTCCTTGGAATAGTTCGGTTAATTGTTACCAAGTTTATCTTTTAATTAATTCTCAGCAATATAAGCTATGGGTCACCCTTTTCTTCTGAAACACAAGCCAAGTTTTATAAATGGTTGCACACAAGTCTGCTTTTTCATGAAGTTTGTATAAAGGCCTCAGTTTGAAGGCCTCTGAGTTACAGGCTGCAGTAAGCAGCTTGTGATCAATAAATATATTGAGAAATGTTTCAAAAACTCTCACTACAAATCAAACTATGAGCCTTTGTGAAAGTTTAAACCCAAGCCATCCTCTGAACATGGACACAGGTGGTCTCGTGTTGCAGGTTTTGATGGACTGGTGACGCCAACATGGACGATTTTCCTGCAACAACATCAGATGATGTTTTGCTTCTTTGTTGCACAGAGAAACACAGTCACTGATGTCCCAACACACAGGAGGAACCACGCTGCAGGGTTGACATCTAAACTTATTTAAACACAATAATCTCTACAAATCCTGAAGTTCCTGTTCACCTCAGAATAATGAATACGTTTTAAACCCTGACCCTGTTCTGTTTGGAGAGTGGGAGGATTAAAAAGACGTGTTCAAACCACATTAAAGGGAACGATCAAGATTACAGTAGGGTGGGACTTGCCAGAAAAACACAAGTAGCATCAATCTGATCGACGCATCATTAATCTGTTTGATTAAATGTCACAGGATTTCTTTACATGGAACCATAAGAGAATATTAGGATATTAAGTCAAATGCTAGGGTGAAATGGGTCTGAAATGTGTATTTATGACAAAATTATGTCACAAAACTGAAAGCTCATTAAGAAAAACTGATGCTGACATCAAATCATGGTTTTGTTCCAAAAAATCTTTACATTTTTCTACTTTTCCTTCTGGTTTATGAGTTTTCATCAAACACAAATTAGAATTGAGGTTTTCAAATACAGACATTGATTCTAAAGAACAAAAACTATGCAGAAAAGTAGGTCTTGTATCAAATATTGTATTTGTAAAAGTGATCCAGTGTTGGATTAATATACAAAATCAAACAGGTTAAAACATACGTTTGTCTTCCTCTCTAGATGTGAATCTGACTGTTTGAGGAGTCAGCCCTTTTCTGATGAATTATCTGCAGTAGAACTTAAATATACTAGCTTGTTACATTCACAGAAAATCAGATTCTTTTTAAAGATGCTCTGAGTTTGCAGAAAGCAGATAAAAACCACCCAAGTAGGAGGACAGGAGAACACTTCATCAGTCTCAGAGTCTTTTCTGGTTTTTCCATCGTCAGCTGGAAGATCACAGAAGAAACTAAATCACTTTGACTTCAGTTTGAGGATTATGGTGCCTCAGCTGTCTAATCACTCCCTTTAGAAGCGACCTCTTCCTCTTCCTCTCCCTCTTCCTCCACCTCTACCGCCCCAGCCTCTCCCCCGGCTGCTGCTCAGATGTCCGGCCGAGCGTCTCAGCTTCTTCCTCTCCTCGTGATGTTCCCGCTCCGCCTGCTGCTGCTTCCTCTGCTGCTCTGACTGCACCAAAGAAAATAGAGTGTTAAATAATCCACCATCTGAGAACTGGGGGAATTCTTTTACTGATTGTTTTTTGGGTTTGTCTTACTCCTGGTTGTTCTAATCACTGAAATCATGTAAAATATAAAAACTAAGGTTTGTTTCCTATATTTTCCTTTATTAGTGAATAGGTTTCTAAATTTTAATAACAGATTTTTGTTATTTTCTGTTTAGTCTAATTGTTTTGGACACTGAAATAAATCACAAAGGCTGCTTTAGCAAAAGGTTTTCGTTTGTAGAAATTTTCGATGAGTTTTCGCAGTATGCAAACTTTCATAGAGCTGATATACAGAGACCACAAGGTCTTCTATTTCTGGAAAAAACTAAGAAAAATTAGGAAAAAACTAAATTCAAAGAGAAGAGAACAGAGGAATCCTACAAACAATGAAAACAAAAAACTAATTAATCAGAAAACAGAATATTTAATGAGAATAGTTTCATTTTAAGGTCACAAATACTAAATAAAGTGCTACTTTCTTGGGAAAGATTATGTTCTTTAACATTTTGTGGATTTGTTCGTTTAACTTTCTCAGAACATTTGTTTTACATTTTGCAGTATTTTAGCTTTAGCTGTTGTAAACAGTATTAGTCAGCTTGGTGATAAATATTAAACCCCTTTCAGCTCCTGCTCTTTACAGTAGATGACTTCATCTTTGGTTCACGTAGTGTTTTATATTTGTCCCTGTTTCAACACCAAACATTATGAAACATTTACAGAAGCAACAGCAGCTTACACGCTAAATTAGCTGCGTACCTTTTTGAGAGTGAAGGTCAGCTGTTTGCTGCCCACTGCGGTGTCGACGGTGTTGTTGATTCCAGAGTGTTCCTCCAACTTCAGCCGGTCCTCCAGAGAAGCTCTAAAACAAACACAATCCTCGATAGTGTGGATTTTACACACCCTCAGTTTGTGGGCTGTTGTGAATGTAACTACTATACTTTCTGCCTTCAGTAGCAAAAACTCTTAAAACAATCTGAATGAAAGTTTTAAACAGAGTAATTGTAAAACGTACTTCTGTAGTTTCTGTTTTCGGTTCATGTCGTTAAAACTTCTGAACTCCTCTCCAGCTTTAATCTGGTAAAACTTCGGCTGACTCGTCTTCTTGCTCTCAGCCTTCTCTTGGTTCCGTTCCTGGTCCAGCAGGATGGTGTTTCGGTCAGCTTCCTTCCTCTCCTGTCGTCGACGGTCTCTGTCCTCCTGCCACAGTAACCTCCTCTGCTCCCTCACCTCCTCCACCCAGCTCTTATCGTCGTCGGAGCTATCCTCCTCGGAGCTGGCTTTTCCCTCTGGCTCTTCTTCATCTTCTGCTGCCTGGATAGAGACAAAAAGCAAAACATTTAAATTATACCAAGACAAGTTTAAAAGTAAAAATGTAAGTAGGGTTAATCTGTTACCTGTTGGGAGGCAGCGGCCTGCTGAGCCAGCAGATGCAGCTTCTTCTTCCTTTTTTGTCCCACCTTGGAGACGATGGGGTTGAGCAGCCGGAACTCCTCGCTCTGCTCGTCCACCTGGAAGTCTGGATTCTCAAACATCACCTTGAAACGATCGTCTCCCAAGATGGTCGGGAGAGCCTGTAATCGTGAAAAAGTTCAAATGTTTTTGGGTTGATGGTTAAATGGATGATGCTGCAAATAGGTGTTATGGCGGAAAAGGTAATTCAGTTAATTCAGGTTTAATCCAGGACTTCAGACTGCTTTTAGAAACAGAGACCGACTCAGAACTGTTGTTCTTATGCAAGAATCAGAAAGTTGAAAGAAAAAGATGCAGAACAGGTCACAGTGTAACATGTTCCTGATTATTTGTTCTGTTTAGCTCCTGTTTTTGTGCTAAATGTGTAGAACTCTCCATTTAACTCTGGCTGTTTTAATTTAAACATATTTCTGTCAGATTATTACATTTCCTGCTCTTACTCAGCACTATTTTCTCTAACAAAAATATATTAAGATTTTGTGACACCACCAAGATAAAATACATTTAAAAAATCCAGTTGTGATCTTGCTTTGCTTTGATATGGGCAAATGTTTTATTATAAAAAAAGATTCAAATTTATTTTGATATAAACAATAAATAAAACATTTTTAACATTAAAAAACTAAAACAGCAATGATTTACTTAGTTTACATTTTAAAACTACCGTAATGCCAAAAAACATTCAGAGGATATTTGAAAAGAGAATTAGTGGCTATGTAGAAAGAAACTGATGTGTTTAAAAAACCAAGAGTTAGAACTAAATGGAGTATTTCTGTAAATGGTGTTAACTTATGGAATAACCTTAACAGGGAAATTTAAAAAATCAGTGTCATTTAATATATTCAAAAAATGTACCAGATTGAGAGTAATAGGTAATTATGAAAATGTAAATTAGATCATGATCACATCTTGAAATAAGAACAGGACAGAGCTCAAATAGAATCTGTATGTGTGTCTGACAGTTGTAATTGTATAGATAATTTGTTTTGTAAAAGGGGGCAGAAATTATAAAGTTTTTTTCTTCATTCTGCTCCTTTTTGTTCAAATATGAAATTTTTTTTGTTATGTATATTTTATTGTTTATTTGTTTTATTTTGAATGACAAACTTTGGAAAAAAATCTGTTCACAACTAAACCTGAGAATGTTTTCTATTAAATCACATATTTATTAATAGATTACTATTAGAAGAAGAGTTGCTTCTGTACTTTGTTCTCAGAATGAAATCTATGTACCGTATATAAAGAACTTTCATATTACATAACACTGGGAGGGGAGGTTGTAAATACATGGATTGCTTAGACTGAGGTGAGGACTGAACCTTCCTGTTGCAGTGAGGGCTTTGCTCTGTAAACGGGAGATGACGCAATTAGAAAAAAGTATTTTTGGAGCGTCTTCAAACAAAGGTTAGCAGTTTAACTAGCTAAGGAGTCAGCCCACAGAACTAAATGAAAAGGAAAACAGTTATTAGACTTATTTTTAAGCACCAACAGGGTGTGACCGCTCTGATTTCTGTTATCACATTTTCCTACCTTGCCCTTCTTTTTCCTAGAAGCCTCCTCTGCTTCTTCATCACCCTCCTCCATCAGCTTCAGAGCCAGTTCCTTGTTCACCTTTGGGAGCTTCTGTCTCAGTCAGAACAAATTGTACAGTCGATTACACAAACAGCATCACAACTATGATGACATTAGCTGTCGGACACAAAAACCATTCACAATGAGGAGATCAGTGTTTCCTAGAAACCTTAAAGAAATTGTTCTGTTTTAAAACCAGTAGGGCAGGATGTGAAGAATAGTTACTTTTTGGGTGTTAACCTGAAAAATCTTGAATTGCTCTTTAATGAACCACCAAGAAAAATGACTGATCATCTGGACACTTCTGCTCCACAAAATAAAAAACTTCAAACCACGTTTAGAAAGCTGAGCCTTCTCACCTTGACCTGAACTCTCTGTGTTCTGGACTCCTCGATCTTCTGACGGATCTTATCTTTACGGTACTCCTCGTATGCAAATGGATTAGCCATGCTTTTCACCTGAAGAAAAACCATAAAGTCCAACGTTTAGGAAGAGCTTTTACAAGCTATACATTATGGAGCCTCCAACTCCCAACAATTATCTCATAATATGAAACAAACTGATGAAACCTTGTGATAAAGCCTTATATCTATGAAGAAGCCGTGCATGTAGGCTCGCAGGAGAGACGTTCCCACCAGGTGAGTCAAACCTGGAAAATAAGGAGGAAAAACAAAAAATGATGATTGTTGATGAATAACAAAGACAAATTATTAGTAGATATAAAATGACATAATTTTGGTGAGATATTTAATGGATTGTTTGAAAACACAGGTTGTTCTGAAGCAGAAGAATGGATGAGTTCTATGACCTCTATGAACTTTGTCCTCTGATTCAATCACAAGATGAAATACTTAGTTTTCTTTTGAAATGTGTTCACTGAGCAAAATAATATAAAAATGTAAATTTATTAAAAAATGTCACCATCTCTAAACATGATCTTTATGGTAGCCAGAGGGTGTGGTTTGAGGTGAAATCGTCTCACACCAGAGGACCAGTGTCAACATTTAGGAGGTTCTAGCACATCAACGTTTTACTCAGTTTGACCTTTAATTATTTTTTATAAAAACGTTTGATTTTAAAATCATAAAAAAAACTATTTCTAATTATTTAATTTAGGAAATTACTGTTTAAATTATTGTCTTAGTTTTTTTTAATGCTAATGCAGTCATCCCAATAATTCCAAATAGCTAGGGGAAATTAAAAATGCAAACCAAACAAAAAACGTTTAATTAAAAGTTTGAGAAGGTATTTATGTTTATCTAAAGACATTTTTCTCTGATCCAATCGGGTTTATTTAGTTTCCAGATAAAGATCCCATTGCATCCCATGCGATGTGAGGATTCTGAGTTTGATGACAAACTGAAGCATTTCTGACAACACACGATCAAATGATACCTGGAGGAGGATTCAGTGTTGAATTTGAGCTGATGTTGAAACACATCAAACGAACCAGCTCTCACTTGCATCCTAGAAGCTCAAAGTGAAACTGTACAGATAATTCAACACTCAGCATCACTGCTGTACAATTATCATGTCTTGTTGTGCGATTATAAACAATCTTATTTGTGCGATTATAAACAATCTTATTTTATTTCTTCCAAACCAAAGCCTAATAATTTAAAGCTTAACACATGATCAGATGGTTAAAGATCCATGACCTCCTGCTCCATCAGAAGACATCTGATTAACAACCAAACTCTCATCACTATGGTAACAAGAGCTAAAGCTTTACAGATATATTTTCTAACCATTTTAACAGTTGGTCAAGTTTCTGTTTGACATCTATATGAAGCCTACTCTGCGGGCTGTTCTGGTGTGAGTATTCATAGCTGTAGGATTGGGTTTGTGCATGCTTGTCAGAAATTAGTAGCTAAAAAGGTGATTTAAGGTAATGTCTCAGTTTGGTATTTCTGAAGTGGGAAAAGTCTTTGTTGTATGAACAGCAAACGTCTTCAGAAACCTTTATAAATGACTCTTTGATGTAAATGGTGGCAAAACTCACAAAAAAGTGTTGGTTTGAACTGCTATGAAATGTTTGTGATTTTAGATTTGATGGTAATAAAAGTGCTGATCTCAAGGACAGGTCTAGAGCATCGTTTAGTTTGGTCTTTTTGTGAAAATCTCCCTAATCCTTCAAACTAAAACCACTCTGACCACATTAAAAAATACTGTTACATTTAAAGTAATGAATAGAACGTCCAAGTTTAGACCTTATTGAAAATAACTGCTATGATCAGTGTGAGAAGTAGACTAAGATTTTAAATTATGTAAGCCTGATAAATTTAGTCTAAACAGGAAAGAAAATGATAAAAAAAAGGCCAGCCTTGTTGCGTCATATCTGCAGGAATAAGCTGGTAAAAACCAGAACCTGTGGATGAAGTAAGTCATGTTTGACGAGATCTGGAAATTTATCGCGTGTGGATAAGAACAGCTGCACATCTGTGATTATAAAAAGGACATATTTGATGAGTTCAAGCCTGCACACCTAAGAGAGAGTGAAAGAGAACATGGAGCAACTTGCTGGGAACTTTCATCAATACGCTGTACTCAGAAAAGCCCAGCATGCTTACGTAAGAGGGCTGCGTTACGAGGCTCCTGTAAACCAACACTGCTGTCCCTGAGGACCCTCACCCCCCTCTTTTTAGTCCACATGAGCCAACCACCTCCTTGCTTTCTTGTCATTTGATCTCTTTACTGCTGAGCCTGCATTCCAGTGTTCATTCAACCCCTCGGGTGTCGTCTCTCTCTCCGTTATTTCCCAGACCTCAACTCAGACAGTCTGACCCTCTCAGCAGCAGCGTTTTAGGAAACCATTCTTTTTCATATACAACAATCGGTGTGGTAATGGGGTAATGTTTGCAGCAGAGCTTTAAGATGTTTCACTGAGAGCTCTCACCCAGATTTTCCAGGTCCTTCCTGGTGACAAACTTGTAGTCGTCGTACACGGTGCTCTCTGGGCTCTCCTCCAGCTCCTCTGTTAGGCTGTCAAGGAACGAGCACCATCGAGGTGCAGGGCCCAGAGCCTACACACACACACACACACGCACACACACACGCACACACGGTTCAGATTTAGACTCTAACCTGTGGTGTTTGTTGAAACAAAAATAAACCTGCTTATGTTTCTATTCCAGTTAGAATTGACTCTCCTGCATTTTCCAGAGAATCTGTGTTACGTAGCCCTGTTTAACAGTACATTATAAAGAATGAAAAAGTGTTGCACCTTCACACGATGAGTGGTAAAGACACATTTAAACACTATAAATCATTTCAATAACCCAACATTTATTACTGATGTTAGCATGAAGTACCAGCAATGTTTTAATCACCTGGAAACCAGTTTAAAGAGGTTAATTCCAACTACTGTCCTAGACTTAATTGTTTTTTTTATTTAATTTAATTGTTTTGTCTTTTATTAGAGCAACTCTTCAGTAGAAGTTTGCAGTTTTGTGTTTAAATCACTTGACACTGAAAGCTGGGTAAAGGCCTATTCATACTTCACAAGAAGAAAGAAATTTGTTCTCGCTGGGGAGCGCCGAGAACAAGAAAAAAGTTTGTTTCGGCAGGGAGCATTCATACTCCCCAAGAACTCAGCTGTCGAACTGCTTCAGTGACGTATCAAATGGGTGTGCAAATGGGTGTGCGTATCAGGTGTGTGTGTGTGTGTGTGCAATTTAAAACGATCCGTCCTCGCTACGTGAGGAGCGGAGGCATACGGGTCTCCGGCGCAAACCCTCGCGGTTCGCGCTGGTCCTCCTAGCTCGGATCAATCCAGACCGTCACTCGGACTCCTCGGTCTGTCCACACAAAGCAGCAGGCGCTGGAGAAAAACGTCAACCGCTACCCACAGTAACCACGCTCATCCTCCCTTTCTGACCAATCACAGCAGTTGTTCTCGGACATCCTGCCGAACAAAGTTCGGCCCGGCTGATGTGCACAAGAACAAGCCGTTAGCGCTGCCGAACTGGGTCTGTGAGAACAAAATGACGCCATTTTGTTCTCGCAGACCCCCAGCGAGAACAAAATTCTTTCTTCTCGTGGAGTATGAATAGGCCTTAAGAACTGATTGTGTTGGATTGGATAGTTAGCTAAAGGTTCACAAAAGGACAGAGCTTTTTTATTCCATGCACCAGTACTATGAACAATGTGCCTCCAGATATTAGGCAGACACGATGAGTCGATGTTTTTCATTTCATTTTTCAAATTCAAAATTTAAAACCCCTGTGTTTATTTTGATTTATAAACTTTGAATTGGGTCATATTTTAATGCATTGTAATTGCTCTACTTATTTATTTATTTGTGTTTTTATTTTTATTCTGATCATTTTGACACATTTAAATTTAATTTAGATTAATTTTACTCTTTTTCCCCCACATAATTTATTTTATTGATTTGATTATTTCTTAACTCTCGTGTTCAACTTTTTCCGTGTACAGCTTTAACTGCTTTATAAATAAATGTATTATTACATGTTGCTAACATCCCTTCATTTCTAACCTGGTTTATATGGCTGACCATGATCATTTCTATAAAAAGACGAACATGGACATCATGTTTAGCAAGTGTCTAAAATTATTAGTTTCAAATCTGGAGGCTGGTACTGTATAGAAACAGAAACCTGATCAAATGTTAACTGTATGATTGAGGGCAGGTCAAAGACTTACTCTTAAACATTAAAAGTTAATTTATTTAAAAACAAAAGACAGACTGAACTGAGCTTTTCTTCCTGATTTGACCAACCAATCAATCGACTCAGGAAATGTCACATCCCTGAGAACAAAGTCAGAGTCCAGCTGTCATTCTTTTAGTTTCACCAAAGCTGAGAGGATCAATTCTCCAGCTGTTCTACAAAAACAAGTGCAGTTAGAGCTGAGAGATGCTTTTCAAACTTATCCTAGGACGTTTGCTCCCTGACACGAGGAAAACAAAAGTGCACACAAAAAACCCTGATTCAAACCTGAAGTTCTCAGAAAGGTTAGTCAAATCTTGTGGATTAGAGTTGAGCAAACACAAAAGGGTCAATTACACAACTGAATCAGTGGCTATAAATCAATAGCAGCATCTGCAACCTGACAGGTAACATTTATCTGCTCAAATAAAAATAAAAAAACCCACATGAAAACCAAGCATCAGAGCCGGTTTCTACCTTTAAATCCCACCGTCTTCTAAAAACGACACCATTAAAGAAGCTGATAGCATCTAGCTAACATTTTGGTTACAGATTAATGACCAGTCATAAGCTGTGTTTCAGTTTTGGGATCTAAATTATGGAATCAGCTTAATAATGATAAAATCAGTGGAAGTAATTTTAGAAAGTTAAAATGTCAGATAACTGAGGATCATAGTTTGCTTTGTTAAAACAGAGACATCACATGATGCTGAGGACAGACAGCCTCATTCATGACTGTTACGACTTTACTGAGTGTTTCTGTTCTCAGTCAGTGTGTTTGGGGTTTGTTCTTTTTCTCTTGTTTTAACAC
The DNA here is from genome assembly GCA_006937965.1 of Callopanchax toddi. Lineage (NCBI taxonomy): Eukaryota > Metazoa > Chordata > Actinopteri > Cyprinodontiformes > Nothobranchiidae > Callopanchax > Callopanchax toddi. The sequence goes on from SSNR01000177.1 coordinate 503,274, forward strand.
AACTTGTGGTAATTGTTGCTCATAATGTGAGGCCAGATAAATTTGCACTGGAAGACATTTTTAGAGCTTCTCTTAAACTTGAACTCCTGCACATCAGAAAGCCTCTGGAGATTAATTAAATTTACCACAAACCGCTAAAAAACAATGTAACAAGTGTTGAAAAAGTGAAATTATGAAAAGATTATTGGTGTTAATGTCTTCACCTCCCTGTGGTATCTAGGGCAGAAAGTTCATCTTGAATCTAATGTCCTCATTTACACAAAGCAAAGCCCAGTTTACTGTACACACACACACACACACACACGTTTTCTAGAATAAAACACGTGGTGAGAGCCGGTCAAACGTTTCTGACAACAGATTTCTGACTTTCTGAGCATTATTTTGATGTTTATTGGCTCCTGAATGTGCCCTTAATCAATCACATAAATCACTCTGTGTGCACTTCGCTGTCACACCACAGGTTTGTTTAGTGCTCAATAAACTTTCCAGGATGTAAATTGTTAGGCTCTAAATATCCCAGAGATCAACAAGAAATAATCCAGCCATAAATGGTCAAAGCTCTTTCCTCAGCAGAGTGGATTTAGTGAGTACGATCTGATATTTTTTCTTGTGCGACTGATCCTGAGTCAGTCACCAAAACGTGCTGTACTTTCAGCCCACCAGAGAACCCCCAAGTCTCAAGTTCCACTTGAGCATGACAATGCATACATTATCTTCCTGCAGCATGACTGGACTAACTGTTGGGGAGGAGTCATGGTTTAACCCTCGACCCTCCTGATCGGAGGCGCTCAGGTTTAGATAACCGCCTCCGGGCGTCCACTCTAAAAGACAGGAAATGCCTCCCTCGACTTCCTGTACCGCCTCCATATTTGTAGTTTTCCTTCTGTCTACATCCCGATGTTGCTTGAATTTACCCATAATTCCCCTTTTCTGCAGTTGATTGCTGGTGAGTGTACCTGATCAACCTGTAAGCTAAATATCAAAGAAGTTTATAAAAATGTAAAAAAGTCCTGAAAACATCAAAAACAACATAATTGCTAAGCTGATTTTGATAAAAGCCCAACAAAGTGTATCATGAATTTGTGCTTTGTACTCACTGGGATGTAGAATGTGTTCATTTTGGGGTCTTCGTTAGCAGTGAAGAGCATTCCTGTTTATGAGACACGAAAGCAAAAATATAAAGACAGACACAAATAATTTTATAAAGTCTGTTTAGATAACAATAAGCAAGCAATCAAAGTTTTTTCATAGGAACTTGTTTCCCATCTTCAGGTCAAACTAGAACGTGTGAAAGTGTGTTAATGCTGCAGCACAATACTGCCACCTACTGTAGAGGTAAAGAACTGATGCTGAAAATAAAAATCTAATTGTTAAAGAAATGGATTTAACTTATAAATACCAAAAAGTCAGAAAGGTCCATAGAGGGAGTTCTCACCTGAATCAGGATACATGCAAACATCATTGATGTTGGACTGAGGCTGTATGGAAGAAAACAGCTTCCCCTGTGGTTAAAAAAGGAGAAATAAAAGATCTGGTCAAAGTACTTGACCAGGAGTTTATTTGAACGCACACATTAAAATGTGTAGAGGTAAAAATGTCAAAGCCTACCAAGGTTTACAGATTTTTAAAATAAAACTTTTTAAACACATAGGCTAATACATATTTTTCTGATTGTTTTACATTTAAAAAGACTTTGTTTCCTTTATAACTGTTAAAGGGATATTTGATGTTAACACAAACTGAGCAAACTTTTTTTGATCATTAAAACCCAAAAGAGAATGGAGACTTGTCTATATTTATGTTGTGTTTTTCAAATGCAAAATCCTCTTTACAAAAATAAAAAAGGCAGGACTAAAGAACAAAACAAAAAATTCAAAACTTTTTAAAGTAATTAACAGAACTGATCAATGCCACTTTGCAAAAAAGCTTCTAAAACTGTTTGCAGCTGTTACTTACAGTGTCTTTGTTCCAGATCTTTATTATTTTGGAGTCAGCAGACACGATGAGGTCCATCTGATTGTGGAAGTTGAGGGATTTGATTGGAAGGTTGTAGAAGTGGTCCTTGATCAGCAGCGGTTGGCTGGAGCGCAGGTCGTATAGCAGCACCTGAAAGGGAAACCAACAGGTGGAGATGTGACTTTTACACCTTCTTAATCCTGAAGGATGCACAAACAAAAACTGTAAGGATATACCGGTATTTAAAGTTTTGAAGTTCTTTCAATGGAAAAAACAGAGTTAAGAATTAAGCAGTGTGATTGGTGTGTAAACGCATGAAACTGCAGATCACATTTTTAAAATAAGCACAAATCAAGGCTGAGGCTGGTTTGGTTCACCTGTCCTGTGCTGGTGCCCACCGCCATGGAGAGAGAGCTGTTAAACTTCAGCGCACTGATGGAAGGTAAAGCCTGAACCCTGTCAGGAAGCAGAGTCAGGATGTCATCAAATCAATCAACACAAATCACAGGCTGAACATAGGAGTGATTATTAATAACAGCTGCAGCTTCTTTCTGATAGTAAAGAATGATAACAGACTAATTGAATGCTGGATATGTCTGTAGGAAAGGCAGGCCCGGCGCCAGAGGGAGAGGGGGCGTTTGACACACATTGGGGGGGCGGCTGGTTGGTGTTTGAGCGGGGGTGGGGGGTGGGAATGATTGTCACCGAGGTGGTGCGCTTCCATCGGTCTGCGGCGCGCGCCCACCCGGCCCACACAACTAATGAGTGCTCCTCTACCGTGGAGCGCAGCGGGACTACAGAGCTGCGTACATAACGCACCTGGTAACTGGGTTTGGACCTGATCTTTGAAGCTGATCAATAATCATTTTATTCCACCTTTCTGATCCAAATGAACCACGGACCAGTACTTATTTAATTATGATCCATCCTCCTACCTTCATTCGTGGCTGATGAGCTCAATCTCCTCAGAAGGAGATCTTTCCTCTCCACCTCGACTGCAGGCTGGAATCCGAACACCGGTACAGAGTAGAGGAGCTGATAATACGGTTTGTCAGAACCATGAACAGAACATCACTTGTCTCTCTGATAAACTGATGAGGAATGAGTAACTCCGACTCTTTCATCTCTGTTTTTCAGTAATGGTTCCACCTTCTCACGCTCCAAAAACGTACAACAACATACAGCAAGATGCTAGCTGCTAAAGCTCCAACTTTACCGAGCCTCCGTGATGAGTTCAAGACGACTTGTAACAACCAAATGTGTTTATTAAATTGTTTATTAAAATGTTCATATTTTTCATTTTGTATGGATGCAAATTTAAATTAAAATGTAAGAACTAGTTGAACATGTTTCTATGATTATAATAGAATTTTACAACATTTTCAGGGGGTGATGTAGTCCATTTAGGGGGGCGACGCCCCCAAGCGCCCCCTCGTGGCGCCGAGCCCGAGGAAAGGTCACATCACAGTTTCCTTTTCATGGAGACAAGCTCAATGAAGCTACAAATTAATCACCAGGCTGAAATCAGTTCAGTTCTTACTCTGTTCCTTCAGTCAGGCTGCTCAGGGCGCAGTCCAGAAGGCCCACTCTGCTCCGAACACGAGGGTCCCAACACTCAACCCGTCCCTGGAGACAAAACAGAATAAAGCATCTTTGAATCTATAAAATAATCTACACAATTTTATCACAATAAAAAGATAGTCAGTGTTGGAAAACGTATTTTTTTGCTTTGTTTGTTGTTTTTTATTGGTGTAGTAACCCCTGCATCTTGTTATCACCAGTTTCTGCAGCATAAGTGAACAAAACAGCACAAAACCTTCTGGGTCCATCCTGAGAGCTGCTCATTAATCCTTAACTCAAACACAAAGAACAGAGTCGTGATTTCCAAACCCAGTGTTTTCATGTAGCAGCTTGGCACAGATCATCCAAAAAAGCAAAAGGATCAAATGTTTTCTGATGAAAACACATTAAACTGGCACCAAGTGCCACTCTAGTAGGTGTTACACTGCAGCTAATTAACTTCAACCATAAAGTTCCCCACATCTGTCAGAAGACTGCTAGTTATCTCCTGAAAAAGCTGAATAATCTTCAGAGATGATAGAGCCCAAAATGACTGTAGCTGTAGCATTTTATTATTTCAAACACAGTGAAGTTGAAATACTGTGTGAAAACTCATCACTTGTGTTTCATTGTTTTACAAAAAATAAACTTTCCTGAGCAAAACACCACTATGCAACAAGTTTGGTTTTTAATATCAAGTTTGGAATATTATTCAACCGGAATAAATATTTTTTCTTTTCCATAAAGTGACAATGTGGGAAAGCAGATGAAGCACCAGAAAGCATGATAGCAACTAAACACATATCACATAAACCTGGTGTATTCTGGCCTTTACAGGCAAAAAAGCTGCATTTTTACTGTGAACAGGAAGTCTTTTATTTGATTTTCTGAACAGAATGTAAACTGTAGTGAATTTAAGAATTAGTTTGTGTGGCAACAATCACTTCTGCAGAAAACAGGACTCAGTGGATGTAAACTACATGTTCATTTGCATGCAAGGCAGAAATGTAAGGAAAGGTGAGGAGGGAAACATTAAAAAAGAAAAGAAATCCTAAATAATGAACTAAATCCTGAAGACAATCTGTGTAGAGCTAACAAAGACAGAACACAGTCAGTGGTGCTTACCTCAGCAGTTCCTGCTGCAAACAAGTGATGAACAGGGTTGATGTCACACACGTTGTTCTCCCTGGTTAATGAGAAAGGAAAAAGCAGTAGTCAAGGCTAACATCACATCATCTCAAGACCTGTCAGAATGTGAGAAAACACCCGAGTGTCCTCACACTGCGTCTGTCTGGAGAGAGTTCAGGAAGCGACCCTGTTCCAGGTTCAGTCTGTACACTTCAGAGCTGAAAGCAAAGATGAGTAATAATAAAACATCAGAATAAAGGGGTTTTTTCCAGCTCAAACACTGATGGATGTTCTCACCTCCTCCCCACAAAGTAAAGGTCACAGGAGGGGTAGTGGTACGAAAAGTCCCGCCCAAACTTTGGAATACGAGTTTTGTAGTAGTGTCCGTGTTGGGAGTGGAATTCTACGTAGCGATCGCAGTGCAACAAAACCAACTGCATGAAAACACAGAAACTTAGTCAAATGAAAACTGATTCAGAGCTTTTAGGAAGTAGGAAACAGTTGTTCTGTAGCAAAAGTCAATTAACCAGAAACCAATCTGACAGAACGAACAACAAAATCTGACTATTAATGCATTCATCATTATCATCATAAATCCAAACAGAAGCATGAAATTCTCACCTTGGAGTAGTCGTCTGACAGAATATCAAAGGCCACAACTGTAAAGAGGGAGAAAGGAAAATTTTATTTTGTCAGCAAGATATTGAATGAAAAGAAACTGGAGGACGAGTTCATTGACTTACTTTCTGAATCCAAGCAGCGCTCAAACTTCAGAGACAGCTGATAGGTGTCGTAACAACGAATTCTGGGCTTGTAAGTGCCTGAAGTAGAAATAAGTCTCTAATAAATGTGTCTGAAGTGACAACAATTTCTGTAAGAGTGTTTTCTGAAACCAAAGCTCTCTAACCTGCTGCCAGGATGAACTGACCATCCCGCGACACTCTGATGGACGTGCACACTGTGGGCATCTCAAAGTCCTGGATGAGCTCGATCCGACGCTGTATGTCTGGAAAAACAGAAAAGGTAAAGTGTTGACAAATAAACATTCTCGGGGAATTCATTTAATCAACAGTGATGGAACTGAAGCTGTCAACTTACCAACATCTTTCTTTTGCAGCTGTCTTTTCTTCCGATCTGACAACCACTGGATTAACAAAACAGAAACGAATGAGATTGATCAGAAACAACAAAATCAACCTTCTGAAACTGAGTTTATTTACTCCTGGAACCTGGATCCAAACAACCAGCTAAATGTTGATGTTTTATCACTTGAAAATTGGTGGCATTCAGTCAATAATTATTCAATAATGTCAGGGTTTGCAGGGTATCTGCAGGTTTAATGAAGCCTAATTGAAGACTTTTAAGACCTTTTTAAAGCCACTCTGATCAAATGTAAGACCTTACATTCACAGAATGAGAAAAGGGATGTGACCACCTTCCAAATAAACCTTTATTGGGGCTGAAAGTGCAGAAAAATAACACAAACATCAAGATAACTGATCTTCATTATACCTGCTCCTTTTTATTAAAATTTGTTTTATGTAATTTGTTTTTTTTTTCTAAATAAATACAAATTCCACATTTTCATTCTACCCACATTTATTAACCAAAAAAGTGAGTAATTATAAAGGGACTGACAAATCAAAGCCACAAGATACAAATGTAATGACTCATGTTAAACTTAAATAGAAAAAAGTTCTGTGGTTCAGCTGAACGTTGAGTGTTTTTGCAACGTATTAAAAAGTATTTATCTACTTTTAAAGAACAAAACATTCTTTGTGTGCAAAACAAAGAATCTCGTATCTCACTCTCTTTTTAAGTCTTCTCTTTGTAAAATAAAAATGCTTCAGAGTTGAACTCAACATAAAAAAATGTCTCACAAAGAAACATAAAACCTGCAAACAAAAACTCATGCACACCTGCCTATTGAACAAGACCTGTTAATGGTTACATCTTCCCCCTCTCACAGAGACACATGGGGCAGGGGGGTTTGACCCCCGAATTAACCAAAGCTTTTTCCATTCTCCTAACGGGATCTCTTAATTCTGCATTCTGCAACACAATCTTCAAGAAACTCCCTCATGGTTTCTGCTGACTGAGCAGAATGTTCCAGTCTGTGGCTCCTGCTAGCCTGATGCGCTATCTGTTTCTGGTGTGACTATTTTACTTGGAGCTCATCACATGCATTCTTCATGCTCACTCAGTTGATCGTGTTCTGACAAAACTTACAGAAAAGTTGTTCTCCACATTCTCCGTGGTCCTTTGGGCACTGCTCTGTCCTGAGCTTTGCACTAAGCTTCGTGGTTTATGAATTTTGAAAGGACGTTGATGTTTTAGCGAGACTTTTCACCGGAGCCTACTGTTTTTTTCTCTGTGTGGAGGAGAGCCAAGCCCTGCATAACCAGGTAACGACAGATACGGTGGCTGCAGTGGCCAAAATACGTCAGAGACTGTATCTTTCCTTTCTTGCCGATATGAACAAATTCCATGAAATTCCGCCTTTTATACTGAATTCCATTATGTTTGTAGAATGACGCGATTCCGTTCACCATAGGGTCCTAGTATTTTAAGACCACTGGACACTGGATTTAAGGGTTACTTGTCATTTTTAAAGCCTTAATTTTAGAAAATCAAATTAAATACGTTTTAAAGATCCGCTGATACCCTGGATCTGGGATCTAGAAAAGCAAATCTGTGAATTACGCTCTTTGTAACGGCAGACTGATTATTTGATTGGCCAATTAATTGGGCTGATAATTACAATTTCCTTACAAAACTGTTATCGATCAGACCTGAACAAACTAAACAAATAAACAGGAGGGCAGCACAATATTATCAGTAGGCTTCTTTCTAGGGGTGCTTTTATGCCACAACACCCATAGAAACCAAGCAAATAACGACCAAAATGTGTTCCATTTAAAGGTAAGATGTCATATTTACAAGTCAAACGCTATCTGCCTCGGAATACAAAATATTACATAAAAGAGGTGCCGAAACACTTTTGCTCAAGTCAATTCTGTGATTTCCAGGATAATAATAAGACTTTCGGTAAGAGTTATATTGTGTTTTTCTTTTTCTATTTTGGCCGAAAATAGTGTCAAAAAAGCCATCAGGTTTTAATGTTTAGTCAGCTAACTCAAACATTAGCCGAGTTAAAGCTAAAGTTACACAGTAACTTTAAAAACACATCAAACCGCACTTCTCACCTCGGGAAGAGACTTTCCATAGCTTAAATTATAAATTTTCACATCGTTGACATTTGAAATCTGCATTTTAAATAGTGAAAGGCACCCTGGCACTTCATCCACGTTGTTGAATCGAACCAAACACAGGAAACAAACGTAGGTTACAGGAAATAGGTCCGACTAGAAACAACATTCACAGCCGCCAAAGTTCTGGGGCTCAACTAGGCATCCGGCTGCAGGCAGCGTTCTTAGATTCCGTCTAATACTGTAATAAAAAACAGTCTTTTTAAATTAAGGTGGCGAGTAATACATTTGAAAACATATAGTTGATGTGGTTCATTTATCAAGGATGAGCGTACAAAGCAGATACACAAACACAAGTGCCCTCTTGCGGTCATCTTGTGACATTACAACAAGCGGAATGGCTTTTTTGAGTTTTTCTAAATGACTTAATGGCTTTGTCTGAAGAAAATATAAAACAATATCACAATCTAATTTCAAGTTTGTTCACGTTAACCCCAACCCATTTATTTTGTGACAATATTTTACCCTTACATTTAATATATCGGTATTTAACATTTAGATGTAAACAGTTGTAATGTCACCAAGTAGCCACAAGAGGGCAACAGCTGACTGGCAAAAGCAGCAACCAAAGATTATAAAGACACAAGAAAATTCACCACATTGTAACTTTTGTCTTGATAAATAAACCCCATTAGCTAGATATTTCAAAATGTTCATTACCTTGGTTTAAAATACCCTTCGTTGTTTTTTGTTTTGTTTTGACAATAATTTAACAAGTTTTATGTTTAAGGTAATCACAGTATACCATTAGAGTCTTTTTAACTTCAATTTAATTTGTTTGTTTATTTATGTTTCTTTAACCCTCCTGTCGTGTTCGGGTCAAATCTGACTGATTGAGGCAATCCGATGTGTTTTACATCGGATTGCCTCAAGGCCTTATGATATCCTCCACACTATGCACTTGAACATATAAAAGTGATGGTCATCTCTTTCATTGCATTTTGAGTGTTTTAATCAAACTTGTTACACCTGTGGTGTTCCCGGTCAAAAGTGACCGCCATAGGAAATGAATGGGTATCCAGACTATATTCATTCACCAGACAGAAAACATTCCTATACACACCACCCTAACTCACTCACTCACTCACTCACTCACTCACTCACTCACTCACTCACTCACTCACTCACTCACTCACTCACTCACTCACTCATTTCAGACTGAACAATATCTTTTGCAGGTACACATCTCTTTCCCGTGCTTATGTGCCGGTCCTCCCACCTGAATCACCTCCCTTTTGAAGCAATACATCATATCTTCTCACAGACTAGACAGGTGTCTGCTATGTGAACACATCTCTTTCCTATGCTTTTGTGCCAATCCCCCATGTGAACCACACCTTCCAGACTAATCAATGTATCTTCTTCACACAGACCCCATATAGCTTGCTGTTTGCCTTGCACTCCTTTTTCTTTGGCAACTGACCAAGCAGTTATCTGTTGAAAAGGTTCTGGTCCAGGTTTCTGGACATGATGAGGAGAGCACTGAGATAGAGCAGGATGTCTCAGAAACGAAAGACAACACAGATTTTGATCCAGACTTTGAGGAGACTGACCAGTCAACAGATGGAGAGTCACCTGAAGAACAGGCACCTGAGGGGACCTTCCAGTCCAAGAGTGGACATTTGGTCTGGCCTTCATCCTCCCAGAACAGAGGAAGTAGAGCAAGAGTGTAAAACATTATAAAGATGACGCCATGGCAACACGGTATGCGACATCTCGTGTGGATGGCATCAAGTCTAGCTTCCAACTCTTTTTACCAGAGTCCATTGAGTCCATACTATGCATTGTTCCTTTTATGGCAGCTTACTGGTACATACACCTGCAAGTGAATGACAGCCCACTGGCTAGTGGCACTCTTCCACAACATCCTTGATGTGTCTGCTTTCAATGCATAGTGTGGACAGCCGTCAGCCCAACCTGGAATCAGGGGAAGAGTTTCAAGAGGAGACTTTTTCTAGCAGAGCTGGGGAAAGCTTTGGTGACTCCTCTTATTCAACGGCACCAGCATATTTACCCTCACACCAGCCTCTGCCAGTCTGGTTAGGAGTGTGCAAGCCCCGTCCCCAATCAAGGACGTGGGCAGAACAGAAAGCGCCAAAACACCCACTGCCTGATTTAAATTCAATAATTCCAAGTTAAGTTTATTGTTATAAAATGGTTTCTCTGTAACCTTAATAGGTTGATGTTATGCCACACCCCTTTACTTCCTGAAATGAGCATAATTAAACCTGAATTTAATAGATCAGCATTTATTATGGATAAAGGGATTGATCATTAAACAGATCAATACATTAAAATACATTCTAATTAGTAAAATATTTTAAAGTAAATAAAAAACACTGCACCACATGTGTCAAACAAGAACTAAAACCAAAACACAAACATTTGAATACTTAAATTATAATAAGATAAGGTGAATTAGTCTGTATACACTGCCGCCCCACTGGTCAAAACGTGTAACTGCATGATCACTTTCTTACACAAAAGCGACCTGTTCGGAATCGTTTGTAGTTTGTAGGAATGTGTCCATACTGGGGATGTTTTTCACTTCAAGTATACAAGCAATATTTTATATTTTTTTATTTTCAAGTATTGATTTAGATCTGGAAAAAAGTAAAAATAGTACACAGCACCTTCTATTAAAGATTTCATCATCATTTCATCAACAATTGACATTTTTATTCGTTTTCTGATTCATGTAAATATATATTTAATTGCAGGTTAGTTTCATTGAGTCGTTCCTCTTCATTTTACACAACTGTAATTCAAAGACAAATGGAACATTTATGATATAGTGGAGCAAAAACATCTGAATCAAGTAATGATGGTGCCAGTAGCAGTGATGATAAAAAATAGAAAAACAATATCAGTAGTGACTTTAGGGGTGACAGTGAATGAGGTGGCGTGCAGAAAAAAGTATAAAAATGTGTAGAAAGCCAAAAATAAGATGAAAATCCTCACATTCTCTATTTGTTATGCATCAATAGGACAAACATTTTCCAAATGTAGCTCTTTTCTGTTCTTTGTTATTGTACACTTGCTCAGATCACCTGAGTGATACCAACTTCCTGTGAGACAGAAGAGGACGGCAGGCTGGTTGTCAGACGGTGTAAAGTGGAGCAGTCATTAGTGCGTCTCAGGTGGAGCTGCTGGTCAGACTGGAACTCTCACTGAGGCAATGTTACAGGATGATCATGAAGGTAACCTGATGGTAAAACAGCACATTCTTTAGATTTTAGATCTCTTTTATGAATTTATAGTCAACAAAAATTATGTTTAGTAAAATAACCATATTTTTTCTTTTTATTTAAAGTTGTGTTTGGTTTCTGTGCTTTTCTTTGCTTTGCAGACTTTTAGGTGCCAAAACCTGCTTTTGTGAGGGGGGATTTAATGACTGGAGGTCACAAAGAGCCATGACAGATTTTTGGTTGATTTCTGTCCCACTGGACAGGACCAGTTTAACCAGTGTTGAAAAACTCAAGCGGACCATCAACAAAACCCACATGGCCTCACACTGGAAGTTCACCATCCCAGATCTCAAGGTGAGAGTGAGCGAAGAGCCTGGAGGTGTAAATTAAATTTCACTGAATACAAGATAAGGAGGCATTTTTGTTCTTCAGGAAGGCAGAACCATACGTTCTTTGTTTATACTGGTACAGTAGAGTGTATGTGAGGAGGGTGGTGGTGTTTGGTGTCCTTCTCTGGTGAAGGGATCCAGGCTCAGGTTGCTTTCTACAGTTTGAGGCAAAATTTCCATCTGACCCGTTTCACTCAACATGATCAATGTCAAACCTACAAGGAGCTGCTTTTTCAGCACCGCTGTCCTATTGTATAAACCTGTTAAAGCTTTAAATGTCATGTAACTCATACTTATATCAAAGCTGTGTTCGTGTTCTTTGTCGTTATTCTTCTGTAAAACAGACTCAGATGTTAAAGAAGCAACCAGGACATCAGTACAGGATTATTAGGTGTTAATAACAGGTTTACAACTTATCTTTTAACCATAAACTAAAAGATATAAACAGCATTACATTTAATTGGAAATGTACTAAATTTAAAGAGCTGTTTGACTTCAGAGGCCTTCAAGTTTCATGTGAATACCACGATTCTTCTCCATCTATGACAAAATAACAGAAAGACAATAATACAAACTTTTAAAATGCTGAATGAATATTACATTTTTTTTCTTACATTTGTTTGCACAATCAAAACATACAGTCATCACAATGTAATAAGAAAACATTAAGGAGAGATGGGAAACCCCTAAGGCAGCTCTCCTGGAGAAACTAGAATTTTTACTTAATATTTGCAGATTGAGAAAATGTGTTCAGATATTTAAATTTGATATGATTTAGCAACATATAGATTTTCTTTTGCAAGAAAACTTTCTGAATAAAATTAAAACAAATTCCTAATAGCTTAAATGAAAGAGTAAAATAAAGCCTCAAACAGTTCATATTTTGAACAAGTAACATGTCACCTTACAGTTTGTTTTCTAAAACTATAAAACTGTGTTCAGATATAATAAATTGATAAAATGCTTGATGTAATGGATGTTGTTTTTGCCTCTTTTCTAAGAATATTTCATTTGAACTATTTGATTGATTGGTTTTTATTAAAAATAATTTAAAATGTGGACGTCAACACATGAGAAATGGTTGACAGATTTCTGTATCTTTATTAAACTTGGTTGTGAATGTGATGTGGGTTAGATCGCTGAGTCATCACTTAACTGCTGTGTTTCTGCTGAGGCTGCAGGTGGGAATACTCGACAGTCTGCTCAGCGTGTCTGATCATCTATCAAAGCTCGACATGCTGACTGAAAGGTACAAAAGTTCAATCAGAATGTGAAGACTTGAACTGTTCGTTCTTGTTTTGTTGGATTGTTGGTCTCGGTTGTGTTTTTAGCCTAATGTGCAGCTTTGTCCTTCACTACGACCAGCAGCTCTGAGCTTGTGTGCAGTCATGTCATAATTAATTTATGTGCATGGACAGGTGGCGTTTAGTTTTCCCTCCTAGTTTTAAATTCATTGTTGGTCTATCTGAGCTGATACAGCGTAGGAGCTGATGTAAGCACCCGTTGGCAGTTGAAGGTTAGACTCATCACGGAGAAAAAACCCAACTTTTATTCAGTTTTATTTTTACTTATTCTATTTCAAAAGAATGCTACAGTATATAACTTTAACTCTATAATGCCAAATGTGTCCCAACTGATCCAAGTTTCTAACAGCTTTACCTCTTTAACAGAATTAGTGCTTTCCTCATAACCTCCAGTTTATGCCCTCTAGTGGAGGATCTAAGTACTCCATGCAGCAATTTAATTGATCTAATTTGCTTTTTCTATAATTGCATAATAAAATACTAGTTAATTATATTTTTTAATATACACTTCTTCTCATTAAATATATTAGACTTTAATGGGTTAATATAAATAAACATAAGGAGTAATTCCATCTTTCTCTCATGTCATTTGGTCAGCGTGTTAAAGAAAACCTGTCAGTGTTTGAAGGAGGTGATGGAGACATCCAGTGACAAAGTTCAGGAGAACGTCTTGGCCAATGGAGGTGAATCACACAAACACACATCCATCTAAAAGTGCTGATTAAATCAGTTAGTGTATAATAATGATGCAAATAGGACTGAAATCGGTGAGCGCCACAACAGTGATGCTTTTATTTTGTAGGAGAACACACACTAACCTGATGACCTTCCCTTTCAGACCTCGGCGTGAATCAGAGAGCTGCCTCATCGTCCCTGAAGACTTACCTCACCTCTCTGAGGGGTAAAATTCCTGTTGGCTGTTTGCTCTTTTTACTGGAGTGAAATATAAAGATTGCACTTTTTACGTTTATGTGGTTGATCATTTTTAGGACTTGAGCTGGGTTATAACCTGCTGTTATTTTCTCAGAGAGCCTGATGAGTTATGTGACCAAGTTTCAGTGGGACAAAGCCAAGTACCCCACCGCTCTGCCTCTTTCCAGCCTGGCAGACATCATCAACAAGGTGAAAAAGTTTAGAAAATAAATAATTACAAATATTTTGTTATAGGCTCATTGCACATAGAGTAAAATATTTCAAGCCTTTATTTATTGTACTTTTGATGATTATGGCTACAGGTAATGAAAACCCAAAATTCAGTGTCTCAGAAAATTAGAATATTGTGAAAAAGTGAAATATTGTAAACTCTTGGTGTCTCACCCTGCACAGCTAATGAACTCAACACACCTCCAAAGGTTTCCTGATGCTTTAAATGGTCTCTCAGTCTGAATCAGGAGGCTAAAACATCATGGGGAAAACTTCTGATTGACAGATTTCCAGGAGACACTCTCTGACACCCTCCATAGGAGGGGAAGCCACAAAAGCTCATCGCTAAAGAAGCTGGTTGTTCACAGAACACTCACTGCATCCAAGCATATTCATGGAAAGTTGAGTAGAAGGAAACAGTGTGGTGGGAAAAGGTGAACCAGAAACAGGGATAACTTTGAGATCTATGAGAGGATTGTCAAGCAAAAACAATTCAATAATTTGGGGAAGCTTCACAAGGAGTGGACTGAGGCTGGAGTCAGAGCATCAAGAGCCACAACACATAGATGAATCCTGAGATGAGATGAGATATGAGACATGAGATACAAATGATGCATTCCTCATGTTAAGTCACTCCTGGGGACGATGTCAGAAGTGTCTTAAGGAGAAAAAAGAACTGGACTGTTGCTCAGTGGTCCAAAATCCTCTTTTCAGATGAAAATACATTTGGCATGATTTGGAAATCAAGGTCCCAGAGTCTGGAGGAAGAGTGGAGAGGACCAGAATCCACACAGCTTGAGGTCCAGTGTGAAGTTTCCAGTGATGATTTGGGGTCATGTCACCATGGTGTTGGTCCACTGTGTTTCTAAAGTCCACAGTCAACTCAGCCTCTATGATATCTCACTTCTTATTTCCTTCTGCTTAAGCTTTATGGAAATGTTGCTTCAGTGATCACAGTGTTACTGAGCTCTGATTGGCCAGAAAACTGGTCTGACCTGAGCCCCATAGAAAATCTATGAGTGTCAATAGGAAGATGAGAGACCAGACCAGCAATGCAGATGACCTGAAGGCTGCTATTAAAGCAGCCTGGCTTACATCACACCTCAGCAGCTCCACAGGCTGATCTCCTTCATGCCGCAAAGCACTGATGCAGGAATTCATGCAAAAGGAAGTCCAAATAAGTGCTGAGTGTATAGACTCTTCAGAAGTCTGAGATAAAACAAACAAACACACTTTTGTTTGTTGATTTTAATCATCTATATGAGACATTTTCATGGTGTTTAGAACTAGGTATGCATTTGTTCCTTATTTGTAGAAAATGATTTAAAAAGGACCTTTAGAACAGAAATCCTAAAAAACCAGGTCATCAGTTTTATGACTTCAACCAGCAATAAAGTTCACAGGGTAGGCTTTAATATATAAACAGCTTTTAATGTCAGTTTGATTCTTTGTCATATATTGGTTCTAGTGTTTAAAACTGAGTGAATTCCAATAGAAAATAAAAGTTGCCTTCTGCTTTTACAGCAAATCCTCTTCTAGGTCTCTGTTACCAAATAAGATGCTGCTGAGAAACAACAGGCCTCAAACAGTCATTTTCAGGCAACCTGCTGGTCTGAAAAATACCTATTATTATCAAAAAGATTCAACATTTTCTTTTAAACTTCAGGATATATTTCACAAACTTTGATTTCTACATGTCCCATGATGCAACTTAATAGTGGTGGGTCTCATATTTAACTAATGATGACCCCTAAGACTTCTGGGAAAATATTCTGTAGTCTGATGAGATTCAGGTGGACCTTTTTGGAAGGTGTGTGTCCCGTTTCATCTGGAGTCAAATGAATGCGTTTCAGAAAAACATCAACAGGCCAGTCAAACATGAACTCTGCTGTCTAAGGATAATGTCTGACCTTTGACCTTGAACAGGTCGTTCATGCTAGAAAACCCTCTGTTGTGGCTGAAATAAAACAATTCTACAAAGAAGAGAGAAACACAATTCCTCCACACTGATGTGAAAGACTCATTACTAGTTCTCACAAATACTGGTTTGAAGTTGTTCCCTCAGTTAGGTTTTTAGGTCAACTAACCTAAGTGACAAAAAACAAGAACAGAGAAGTCTGTATACGGTACTGACACTGATAATTAAAATATGAAGCATGTCATTTGTTACATTTCTGCACAAATTTCACAGGTGGAGAAAGAATTAGGAGTTTAAGATAAACTGATATTTATCGTGTGAATGAAGTAATCGACTAAGTAACAAGTAGTATCAGACCTGAGCTCTTTGCAGCACGTTGATCCTCAAAGTGAGTTTTGTTTTTGTTCGACACCATAAAGTTGTTGTTCAGATTTCCCAAAGGAGAGCTTTGGGAATTGTTTTTTTCACATTCATCAGAGGAATCTGTGGGAGCTCAAAGAAAGATGAGTTAAAGTCAGTGTCATAATAATGTTTTGACTCTGCAGGAAATCTCACAGGTGGAGACAGAATTAAGATCCCGTTCTGCAGCGTACAGCGGTGTGAAATCCAACTTGCAAAGCCTTGAGCACAATCAAAAGTAAGAGAAATTGGTAACCTGTTATAGTTGCATCGGCTGTTTGTTGACATGATTTTTTGGTTTTCAGCGGAAATTTGCAAACTTGCAGTCTGAGTGGCATCGTAAGGAAAGAAGACCTGGTGGTTTCAGAGTATTTAACAACCCTGCTGGTCGTGGTGAGCAGGTCAGTCCCAGCCCACATTCCTATTTGTGTTTTCTTGAGGTGTTCCATAAATATAAACACATTTCTGCATCTATTATTGATCCCAGAGGGAGTTACCTTCAGTGGGAGAGAAGTTATGAATCCTTTTCAGAGTTTGTGGTTCCTCGATCAAGCAGGTGAGTTGTGTGCACTCTAAGCCAAGAGATTCACTCGATTTCAGTGCAAATACACCAAACAGCTCTAAGTTTCTGCCTCCTGAAGGTCCAGCTGAGTAGCAACAGGTGTTTTGTTACTTGTAGAAAGTAAAAGTCTGAGATTTGGGTCAGCAGGAGGAGGGGAAAAAATTACTTTCAGAGGATAAAATGATGCCAGCTGAGGCTCTTAATAATTAAACAGTTTATGATTTAAAGCCAGAACACAAAGCAGGAGTAAATCCAAGCCCTTGTGACCAGAATGAAAACTAAAAACCTTAAGGGGAGATGCTTTTCTCCACATTGGTAAGAATATTTGAAAGAGAATATAGAACAATCCTTATGACTCAAAGGAGATCTGCCACAGCCAAAACTTTAAAAAATCTGAAACTATGAGAAACTTTTAAAGCTGATGTAGGTGAAAAGCAACTGATTTCTGATATGAAAATAATTTATGTTTAATACAGAAAAATAAGGGCTGCATGGTGGCGCAGTTGGTTAGCACTGTTGCCTCGCAGCAAGGAGGTCGTGGGTTCGCGTCCCGGCTCTGCGGCCTCTCTGCGTGGAGTTTGCATGTTCTCCCCGTGCGTGCGTGGGTTTCCTCCGGGTACTCCGGTTTCCTCCCACAGTCCAAAGACATGACTGTCAGGCTAATTGGGCTGGTAAATTGTCCTTAGGTGTGAGTGGGTGTGTGGTTGTTTGTCTCGTTCGTCTCTGTTTGGCCCTGCGATGGACTGGCGACCCGTCCAGGGTGTCCTCCACCTCTCGCCCCTTGACTGCTGGAGATAGGCACCGGCTCCCCCCGCGACCCTCTGTGGAGGACTAAGCGGCTACAGAAGATGGATGGATGGATACAGAAAAATAAACATGTTGGGTGATGGTTTTATACAAGATGAGCCCAAAGCACTCAGCTTCTGCACAAACGTCCAGAGATGTTTGCAGGTTTGAACGACAGTTTCTAGACGGAAAACTTTCTCGCACCCTGAAACAAGATCGCAAATGTTCATTAACAAGATTGGTGAACATTTTTTGGATGCACTCTTTTTTAGATCACCAACAAGATGACAGGAATTTTATAAAAAGATGACCCAAAGCTCATACATTTTGGTTTGAACTTTTGTGCTCGTCATTAGATGGACAAAATCTTTTCACGAGGATCAGTGACAGCTTGTTTCACCTCCAGGCTGCTTCCAGAGGCCTGTATAGGTTTCAAATACGAAATGCAAATGCAGATGAAAAAGAAAGAGAAGGAATGTCATAACCCTCAGACAGCATGGTGAGAAAAGACTCACTAGTAGGAAGGAGTCTGTGGAGCAGCGATCAAAGCTAATGACAGCTGACCTCACACTGGTTTATTTTGTTTTCCTACATTTCCAACAATACTGCATCTAATAAAGCCAACTAAAGTTGTGCTGCAAAATGTAAAATTCCTTTGATTACATTTTATTTAGAATATCGTGACAAATCATACATGTGACTTGGAGCGTTGAAATGTACCATCTGTTTTCTTTCCTGAAGTTCACCCTTTGCTGCATCACTCTGATTCTGTGTCTTGATTCTCTGACTTTCAGAAAACTGTCTGAGGACAAAGAAGGGGCAATCTTTACAGTGACACTCTTCAAAAGAGCTGTATGTGTATTCAAAGCCAAAGCTCAGCAGAGCAAGTAAGCAGCAGGGATTGACGTAAAGCGACCCGTGGAGTCTGAGCTTAGTTTTCTGTGTCTATTACCATAATGTAGTCTACGATCCCCACAGGTTCGTTGTGCGGGAGTACAGCTTTGATGTGGAGGAGAAGAAGCAGCAGGAGATCAGGAAGCTCAGCGTCCAGAAGAAGGAGCATTATGTGAGTCAGAGTTTGACCTCTAGATTCCTGAGACTGTGCTACAGCATATTTATACAGTTAATTCCTCCTCCACAGGGTATCTTTGTGCGTTGGCTGAAGGTGAATTTCACTCAGGTGTTCATCGCCTGGATTCACTTGAAAGCATTAAGAGTTTTTGCAGAATCAGTCCTCAGGCAAGTGGGGATGATGTTTGTGATTGGCTTCTAAAAATGACATGATTTGCTGATTATAATGGGGCTTCTGTGTATCTTCTGGCAGGTATGGATTACCTGTAAACTACCAGGCTTTTCTACTAGAAGCTGACAGAAAGCGCTCCAAGAAACTGAAAGAAGAACTTAACTCGCTGTTTGTGCATCTGGATCCCACTGCCTGCATGACGGATGTAAGACACCAACCTGATCCTGCAGCAAATGATTTTAATCAGTGTTAAAACGTTTTAATCAAAAGCACAAATGAACAGGTTTCAGCATAATCAACACACCCAGAGACCGATAGTTATATTCTTTTTTATATATAGTCTGTAAACATGCAAGATTTAAATTTGCATGATGCACAAACACTCCTGCAGTACAAATATCCATTTTATGTGAATGTGTGACAGTTTTCTGTGTTTCCAGGTGGGCTGCGACATCCCAGGTCTCTGCCAGCAGGATTACTCCTCCTACATCCGCTTCCATATCAGCACCAACGTGCTGGAGATCAACGAGAAGCCAGAAACGTGACCGGCAAACTCTTCATCAGCCTCAGGCAGTCAGAACCAGAACTAAGTCCACATCAACAAGAAAAAACAGAAAGAGCCCACCTTTAGGGCAAATACTGTAAATAATCTCTTCAGTTAATGTGAAC
The DNA here is from genome assembly GCA_006937965.1 of Callopanchax toddi. Lineage (NCBI taxonomy): Eukaryota > Metazoa > Chordata > Actinopteri > Cyprinodontiformes > Nothobranchiidae > Callopanchax > Callopanchax toddi. Next base: position 522,788 of record SSNR01000177.1, read on the forward strand.
TGTTTATGTAAAATATTAGAAATGTTTTTAAGGGATTTGTTTATTTAATTTATGCTGTAAATGTGAAGGATTTTAGGTGAAAATGTTCTTCCAAATATGTTAAAGCTGTCACTTATAATAAAAAAAAGAAGCAAAATAGCTCATCTCAGTTTTTAGAGAACTGATATAAAATAAGTTAATGAATATATTTGAATAAAAAAGAACAAAAACACACAAAGTATTGTTATTTTTTAGATGAGTTTCATAATAGCCCTTTGGCTTGGAGAGCACACTCTAGTCCCTATGGCTTGTTGTTATTGAACTTAGTTTTAAGCTTTAGTTTGAATAGCGTAGCATAGCAACTTTATTTATAAAGCACTTTAAAACAATACAAAGGCTTTGACCAAAGTGCTGAACAAATAAACACAAGACATACCTATAGCAATAAAACAGATGCAGCTAAAAGACAGGTTAAAATATTAAAAACAATTAAAAAACAAAAGATAAAACAAACCCATAAGACATCCATAAAAACAAACAAACAAACAAGTGTCACCACTCACTCCTGACTAAAAGCTATGGGAATAAAAGTGTGTCTTCAGACGAGACTTAAAAACCACAAGTGATGGAGCCTGAACAGAATAAACCTACAAAATCATCACAACAAGCCTCAAAGGGTGATTGTTAATTGTATGTAAGTCTCTTTGGACAAAAGCATCTAATAAATGAATAAACATAACATCTGTTGTGGCCCTGCGATGGACTGGCGACCCATCTAGGGTGTCCCCCGCCTCTCGCCCCTTGACTGCTGGATAGGCACCAGCTCTAATGACCTTACAAAAGAAACACCAGAGTAAAGACATCAAAAAAGAACACCATAAGTAATGTTTTGTTTGCAACATATTGTAAATATTCACAATTAGAAAAATGATGGTGTTATACTGTATTCAATCAGCAGAGGGCGCTGTTTCTATTCGTTGTAGTATTAATCAGTCTGCATAAGTACAGATAATATTTTGATTATCTTTGAATTTATGCAACAATTTAAATCCCAGTAAATGATTGATTATTAAGTCATAATTTAATTCATCTTATTCTGAGTTGAACAAGAAGTCTGCAGTTTGTTTTATCTTTTCATTATTTTTTTATTTTTAAGCAGTTTCTTGGTACCATAAACGCAAAAAAGATACTTATATTCATGTTTTCCTAATCCTGCAGCATCAACAAGGAGCATGTAAGTGGATGTTGTGATTGTTCCCTTCATAGTCTATCTGTGCGCGTGCAACTTCAGACTTAGATGTCAAGGTGAGCCAGAGCCACTCACCATCTAAACAAATCACACACACACATGCACATGCAAACAGAGAAACACATCTGTACAGTCAGAAACACACCACATGGTGTGATACACACATTGTATAAGTTAGAGCCAACTGACCCTGAACATTGTCTCTGCTACATTTATTGTTCTCTTCTTGGAGATAATGACGAAGGTAAAATTATTTTACTTTTCCACATTTTTAACCACTTTTTTCCCTTAATGATTTTAGGAGTAAGTACCGTAATAAGTAAGTAAAAGTTTATTCATTAGGCGTCTTTGACAGATATATATCACAAAGTGCTGTACAACATGGGTAAAATCAGGGAAAACATTTTAAACCAGGAAAACACATCAGTAAAAAACAATAGTAAAGACAAAAGTATGAACAGAATCATATCACAAAAAAGATAATAAAAAACAAAAAAACGAATGGTCGTTTAGAAGACCTGCTCTTCCAGACCCAGCCCACCCTTCATGTTATATGAGAATTGAATGAAGCATGTGTTTAAAGTAACATTTTTCTTTTGGTAAAAAATAAAAAGTATTTCAGAGTTTTACAAATGTCTTGACACGGCAAGTGGCCCAAGATATAGATTTGGATCCTCATTGTGACTGCCACGTGTCAGTGGGCCATCATTTTGGGTAAAACAACCCCCCCCCCCCCCCCCCCCCCCCCCCCCAAAAAAAAACAAAAAAAAAACACTGTTTGATAATTTGTCAGGTTTTCTGTCAATCATAATATTTGCTCCTGTGGCTGCTGATTGATCCAAATCACTAGTGACCCATGTGAGCTCTAAGGCCCATTGACCATGAGCTCACCAATCACATGTGTAGTGACGATTTTGAGTGTGTACCTCTATAATTATAGCCTGGTAAACCAGACTATATATGTATATATATATATAAATTTCTGCAGAGCAGAACTGACGGTCTAGTATACTAGGCTACTACTATAATTAAGGAAACTTGGGGAAAAAGTCACTGGCTGCCTTATTGGCCATGTCGCTGTCCATGGTGCTGAATGGAGTGGTCGTGTTTGTGGCCCCGGGGCCTATCAGCAGTTTAAGGTGGTCCTGTTTGTTGCTATATTTAAAGAGTTTTCAGCCACTTTATTAACTATTTCTTATTCAAATCAGTTAGCAAAAAATCTACAGTCTTTTGATGTTATTTGAAGCTGATTTTGCTCTTAGTGAACAACTAAAAATAGAATAATACACTTTATAATTTATAAATAGACAACATAATTAATACCAAACGTGTATTTTAAAAGTATAAATATGGCCTCTGAAATAGGAACTTTAAAAAAATGATGTAAATCTTTAGTGAATGAGAAAGATGAAAAATCCAATAATTTACTGTTATTTCCTGACAATGTCACCTGCTCCTGGATTTGCTGCGTGGTCTGGAAAGAACACCAGCTTTGGATCCGGATAAGGACCGGAGACTGACTGTTAGTGACCTCTGAACTATAAGGTGCATTACCACCAACCAGTAAGCAGAAGGGACAAGCAAGACAAAATAAATAAATAAAATATTGACATAAAAAACCCACCTGATTAATGACATCAATAAAGAACACCAAACTAATAACATAAAAACACCATAAGTAATGTTTCGCTTACAATAAATTGTAAATATTCCTAATTAAAATGTAGTTGTCTAGCTATAGTGTATTCAATCAGCAGGGGGCGCTGTTTCTGAACTGTGCACTTTTTAATGTGTTTAATCGTCTGCATACTTACAGATACTATTTAGATTTTCTTTTCCTTTAAATCCCAGTAAATTATAATTTCCCCCTCTATTCAGTCATAATAGAATCCGTCTTATTCTGAGTTGATCAAAAGTCTGCAGTTTGTATTTTTAATTTGTCCTTTTTATTTTTAAGCAGATTCTTGGTTCCACAAAGCAAACACAATGTTTTCACTCATAGCTGCTTTCCTAATCAGCGCTGCAGCATCCGGAGCCTGTAAGTGGATGTTGTGGTTGTTCAACTATCTGTGCGCGTGCACGTGCGTTTGTATGTGTGGGAGAGACGGGGAGAAAAAGAGAGACGGGAGGTGTTAGGAAAAGCTGGCCACTCAAGCTGTGCCACTCAGAGCAGGAAGCAGACTGATGGAGGAGCATGTTGGGCGCTCAGGCGACTATGGGCTCCTCTTTTAGTTCTTGAACATTTTAGGGTTCAATAGTTATTAGTTTACTTTGTAAAATGTGGACAGTCCCGAAGCCGAACTACAGAAGAGATGCGAGCGCCGAGGAGGAGGTGACAGTGAACATCGGCGGGGTGAGAGTGGTCCTGTTCGGGGATGTTCTGATGCGCTACCCGGACAGCAGACTGGCGGAGCTGGCCAACTGCCCGACGCAGAATTTGGAACTTCTTTCTTCGCTCTGTGATGACTTCGATCCAGGCAGAAAAGAGTTCTACTTTGACAGAGATCCCGATGCCTTCAAGTGCATCATTGATGTTTATTATTTCGATGAAATCCACATTAAAAACGGCATCTGTCCCATCTGCTTCCTCAAGGAGATGGAGTTCTGGAAGATCGACCAAAGCGTTTTAGACGAGTGCTGTAAAAGTTACCTGAGCGAGAAGGAGGAAGAGCTGAAGGAGATCGCCAACAAAGTGAAGGTGATTTTGGAGGACCTGGATGTGGATCGGTGCATCACGCGCACCCAGCGCTGCCAGAGGTCCCTGTGGAGGCTGATGGAGAAGCCGGGGTCCTCCCTGCCGGCGCGCGTCGTCGCCATCGCGTCCTTCCTCTCGATCCTGGTCTCAGCGGTGGTGATGTGTGTGAGCACCATCCCGGAGCTGCAGGTGACCAACGCGGAGGGAAAGCTGGTGGAGCATCCGACCCTGGAGGGGATTGAGACCGCGTGCATGCTGTGGTTCACGGCGGAGTTCGCGCTGCGCCTCGCCTCCTCTCCGAACAAGCTGCGCTTCGTGCTCTCCTTCATGAACATCATAGACTTCATGGCCATCATGCCTTTTTACGTGGTTCTGTCCCTCACCTACCTCGGAACCACGTCCATGATGGAGCTGGTGAACGTCCAGCAAGCCGTCCAGGCGCTGCGCATCATGCGCATCGCGCGGATTTTCAAGCTGGCGCGCCACTCCTCCGGTCTGCAGACTCTGACTTACGCGCTGAAAAGGAGCCTCAAAGAGCTGGGGCTGCTCCTCATGTACATGGGAGTGGGCATCTTCGTGTTCTCCGCGCTCGCTTACACCATGGAGCAAAGCCACCCGGAGACGCTCTTCAGGAGCATCCCTCAGTCCTTCTGGTGGGCCATCATCACCATGACCACCGTGGGTTACGGAGACATTTACCCCAAAACCACACTGGGCAAATGCAACGCAGCCGTGAGCTTTCTCTGCGGGGTGATAGCCATCGCCTTACCCATCCACCCAATCATTAACAACTTTGTTGTGTTCTACAACAAGCAGAAAGTCCTGGAGACTGCAGCGAAGCACGAGGTGGAGCTGATGGAGCTGAAGTCAGGTAGACAGGCGCGCAGGAAAAGTGACGAATAGGAACAATCCGAAGCAGATTTAAAGTCAGATTATTGTCTCCATGTGAAAATCTAAAGTTTTGGAAACAAAAGCTGAAACTTTTTTGGAGCTGCCTGCTGGGGTGCCTGTACATAATGCTGTGTGCTTCTGTTGCCCTGATTTCAATGCTGATGTGCTGCAAGCTGTTTGTTTCAGAATAATAAAATAAAAGTGTGCATGAGAAGTCGAGCATGCAAACAGAGTGACTGCATCAATTCAGATTAAAGCTTTCTGACAAAGCCAAACTACACAGAACAGTTTTATATCACTTTAAAAAAAAAACAAATAATAAAATTAACTTAACAAAATATGAGTCATAAGATCGACATGTTCATAGACAAATGGTCTGGGTCCCTGTAAGAATATAGGTTTGAAGGCAGTGTTGTCAAAGTTGAGTCACTGTGCTGTGATATTTGTATGATCATCTAACAGGGTCAGGAAGTGAAAGGCAACAAGTACAAATCATTATTTTACACTACAAACATGCCCGTCATATTCAGAACAAAAATGTACCATTGACCTCTGATCAAGCAGGATGTGTTCAAAAATAAGCAAAAAGTGAGCTGATGAGATACTTTTCTGGAGGAAAATATCATTGTAATTGTAAGAAAACTATCTAAAAGTTTCTAGATGTGTCATCAATAAAGTTAAAGTTTCTAACCGAGGGAAAGCCTGCATTAGGCTTGATTTTATACTTGCTGCATTTTGCCAGCTGATTGGTAGTGATTTCATTTTCATCTAAAATCTTTTATGTTCATTTCAAAAGTTGATGAAAATGTTCACAAAATTTTGCAAATTGTACAAATAAAATACTTTTCTCACTGGATGATTTTCTTTTTTTGCAGCATGCTTTAAAGGCAGAAACAAGATGCTCTCTTGCAAATAACATGATAAATCAAACACAAACGTCTTCTTGGAAATAACTATTATGAAGGTATAAGTGTGTTTGATCAAATCTCAAGAGTTTACATTTGATGAGTTTTGATCACTGCATTTGTACACATGATGAAACTTATTTGACAGATATAACATCCAGTTTGTTGCAAAACACCAGAAACATGGTTGAGTGAATAAAATAATCAAAACTTTTACTATGAAAAAATAAGTTTCTAATCAAACTAATCATATTTGCAAATTCAAGACAAATCCAAAACATAATTATTCAAAACCCCAAAAAGTGACACCTGATTAAAATGTAATATTTTAAAATTTCCATTTAGATTCTTCTCATTATAATAACATCTGAATGTTTGGATATTTTTTAATCTTTGGGTTGATGTGCTTTAAATATCATGCTCCAAGAAATAAGAATAAATGATTGAAGTTTGGCATTTTTCTTTTCATGCATTTTGATCCTTTAAAATGAGAAATATCCAATAAATGTAACCATTTAAAACCATATAAAATGCTGCTCAGATTTCCCAAAGGACTGTTCATGCATTCATCTGAGGGAGCTCAAACAAACAGAAGTTAAAGCAAACAAAGAGTTGTCCTTAATTTTAAAAAGTATTTACAAGTTTCATGAGTTCTTAAAGAAACTTCCTCCTTGTTAAAAACAGATTTGATTCAAATGTATTCGAGAAGCTGTCTGCTAGGTGTCACAGCAGGTCATTATTTCTTTCTGCAGATATTTTTGCACAGGAAGGATGACAATAAGAGCCTGATTGGTCAGAGCTGAGTCATGCACAGACAAGGGTCAGTCGTTTTTAGACGACTGGCTTCATGTTTGATGAGTACTTCTCTTTTGTCTGTTTATACTTTTCTGTATATGATTTCAGTCTGTGAGAAAGCGCCGTGCCCAGCAGGAAAACACTTCAAAGTAAGACTACATACGCCCACACACACACACACACACACACACACACACACACACACACACACACACACACACACACACACTGAAGACTGAAAAACACACTACTCCACCCGCTGTTCCTCTCCTTATCACTCCTTCATCCAGCCTCCTCCTCCTCATCCTCCAGCTCAGATGATGATCTGTCAGCTTCGCTGGCTGACAGAGATCAGACGCTGTGATATGTAAAGTGTTTGTGCTGTCATCTTTTCAGGGATCTCAGCCATAAAAACTTCAGCTTTGAGTCTTTAAAATGTGTTTCGCTTTCTAAAATTAAAAAAGAAAAAAAAAAGAAAAAGTTTGATTGCACATTGACTTACAAGTTTGAAGCATTTGGTGAAGCTGGAAAGAGAACTGAGATAAACTGTCTGATGCAGCTAAACAGGACTCAGTTTAACTACATTTACACACAAGTAGAAATTATATCACCTTTCAAATTCCCATTTGTGTAATGAACATTTAATTAATGAACCTTTCTGCTGAAAGCGAACATCCCTAAAGGACTTTGGTGCTCCACAGAAGTCTCACAGTCTTCAGTTGTGGATTTAGAGGTGAAAAAAAAGAGATTAAAAATGTATTTGTTTTCAAATATCTCAATTTTAATTTATTAATTCGGTTTATAAGTATTTACCAGTTAAGTTCATGCTTCAATAAATAAAATGAAGAATAAATAAATAATTCTTTATTAATCCCAGAGCGAAATTAGATGTCGAAGTATCTTATTTAAGTTTTTTCTAAGTCAATGGGCTGTTCTAACTGTAGGCAGGAAGGATCTTCTGTAGCAGATAACACTGTCTGTTGTAGAACTTAGAACTTCTAATTCTTTGCTTTTCTCGCTCCTCTTCTTGTGTAGAAAAGTCTGGCAGAGAGACTTTGGAGTCAGGGATATGATCCTGCAGCCGTCAACATGATGCTGCGTTCCTAATATTCTGTCCGGGTCCTCACCAGAGCTTCAAGCTCATCCATATGAGAAATCTCTTGTTCCCCAATATGATCAATGGAGGCTTTGCTCCTGCTCTACATCCACATCTCCTCCCCTTTAACCCATCCAGGATTTTGGGTCACAGTTTGGGCATTATTTGAGCTTTTGAGATGTCAGTTAGCTGCTTTCTCTTGCAAAAAAAAATCTGTTGTTTCTACGGTTAAGCATCGTAACAAATGGCCAAACAGAAAAGTTGCAGCCAAAATCCTCCAACCAGCACAGCGATCAAACCAGATTTTAAAAAAAAAACTCAAAAAAGCAACATTTTCAATCAGAAAAAAAGAAGGAAGAATTCTCCAAACAAAGATTGCTTGTAACAAATCAGAGCTGAAATAAACTGCCACCCTGTGTGGTGCTGTTCTAGGAGATATAAAAACGAAGATTTTCTCTATCATGTAATGTACCTGCCAGCTGAAGGGTGAGTCTACAGCTAATTTTGACATTAGAATAAAAAAAAAAAACAAGAAACTAAAATGTTTTATTAATAACAAAATATTAACATTATGAATAAGACAACACTAAAACAAATGGAGCAGAAGGACAAACATCAAACACACAAAACATGACTCAACCATCACACATTTTAGAAGATTAATCTCACAAAACTAAAAGTATCAAATTAGATGTGTTCACAAAGAAGCACACACCACATGAAACTGAGCATTATTCAATCCAGATGATTCAGAAACCTGTGACGTGTGCAGAACATTTCTCTGTGATTTATCTGAACAACTAGGTCTCCAACAAAAACATGTAAAAAAGCATGAAAACAGAAACAATATTTTTGCTCTTGTTTTTGGTCAGATAGAAATACAATGTGTTCACAATATTCTTTCAAAAGGATTGCTGCACCATATTTACCTGTTTGGAGGTTGGAACTTGCTGGAGGAGTTAATCATGAGAGAAGAAAGAGTTTCAGTCCTGTCCTTTTGATTTCCAGCTGTTCACATCCCGCACAAAGACCTAAAATACATTATATGCTAAAAGTAGAATAAAAATCTCATCAAATGTCACCAAATTATTCATTTTCTCAAACACAAAGTTTCTCATTTTGTGTCTTCTATGTTTACATGTGAACATTTTCTTCAGAATCTCAAATTGCATCCACTGACTTTCACATATTTCACACCCATCTGAGACTTTTATTGCAGTATTTTTGCACATTCCCTTATAGAGTGAGATAAAAGGAGCATAACGTTGTAGATTTGTGATGTTGCAGAGGGAGTCAGACAACCTGAAGCTTTTAAACTCTGGAGGTTTCATCTCAGACTCTGATGAAAAACCTGTAACACTATAAACTGTTATGCACCCTATAAAAGTAACTTTAGTGCTTGCACTGGCTTCATCAGGCACACGTGGCTTTTAATGCGTTTAAAGGCATCACCTCTGCCTTATAGCAGCGTTCTGAAAATCTGTTTCACTCACAGCTGGTCCTGCAGGAATAATCATGAAGCAGAATGTTTTCTGATCAGGTCCAAATGAACTCTGATTTACACTAAATTTGTTTAAGCAAACACCACTTTATTTTATTATATATTTATTAGTTTTGTTTATTATTATTATTATTAATATTATTATTATTAATCCAAAATGTTTCCTATACATGAGAAAAGGACACAATTCCAGCTTTAATGTGCAAACCATTTAAATTTTGATGAGGACAAATTTGATCAAATGTATTTGCACGTTATAGCTAGAAACTGTGAACTCCAGTCTATTTTTATTTTGGAAGTTTATCATTCTTTGACTGTGAAGCAGCTAATTGAGCTGCTTGATGTTGGATGATGCACAAAGCACCCTGACCGTAGTGGAAAAAACATTTCCCTGTGTCCTTGGTTTAACTTTATACATAATATAACACATGAACACTACACAGCAGCTTCCAAATATTGATGCCAAAATGCCTGCTAACACAAAACAGGTTCATAACAAATGGCATTGTGGGAAACTGCATGTTTTTTGTGCTCGGTACAAAAAACCAAACCCTTGACTTGCTGTCAGGAAAAACATTATAACTTCAGATCCGTTCTTTCAACAAAAAAAGCACACCTAATTTCCTCCACCAGCGGTGGTCTTCTGTTGTCATGGCTCCTTGCAGCCTTTAAATAACAGTCTGGCACTCATTATTCTGCTTCAATGAAGCCCCTCGCTTTTAGTCCGGACTCCCACATTGAAAACACTCTCCAGTTCATTGTAACATATTTATCAGAGCAACACGGTGTTTCTATCTTTATACACATCAGATGAATGAGTCATTACGGATATTTTGAGGTGTTGCTGAGTTGGACTTGAAAATAGAAAGAGGCTGTGTTCCATGAAATCTGATCAAATCCATTTGATATCAGCATTCTATCGAGGACAGGTTACATTTAAGGATTAGAACCTTTAAATTCTCCTTGGTTTTACCTTTACAGTCAGTTAATAAGTGACCATTTAAATTAACAGAATGGATTTCTTAATCTGCTTAAAGAATAAAGGAGTACAATATTTGAATGATTTGTGAAGTGTTCATAAAGCTGTGAAATGTTATTGTTGGTAATAAATCATAGAGGAGAATATTACAATAATATATTTGCATGTTAACAGAACAATCTTTCCTTCCAGGATTCTTTTAAATATTTGGTGCTGCTGCTTTACCCAAATGACTAATGTAAAGATGAGACACATTTTTAATTAACTGGTTTAATTTATTTTAAGCCTTGCTGAGCATCAACCCTTTATGACCCAAAGTTTAGTTTAAGATAATTAAAAAACAAAACCTTTGAGTTATTTTACTGAACTTTCAGAAATCCATTAAAATACTTTATTTCTCACCTTGTCTCGTCTCATTTTGCATTTTTGTCATCTTCTGCTTATTAAAGTCTGGGATGCAGCAGCCATAGCAACAAAGTCCAGACTGTCCTCCGTCTCAGATGGTCCTGCCTCCAGTGTGTCCTGGGTTGACCTCCGAGGCATCCAGGGGGTATTCTGATCATAGCCTGAAACACTTCAGATGGTTCCTCTCGATTAAGACCTTCTAGTGTCCACTTTACTGCAGACACTTTCCTGATGATCTTCTGCTCCATCCTTCCCCCGGTAAACAAAACCCCAGGATTCTTACTGAGACAGGGCGTTGCCCCTGACCCATGTAGGCAATTAGTCTGTGAAAAGTAAGAACGTAAGAAAAGTACCACCCCATTAAAAGATCAAAGTATGAGACAAATCAAATCATGAAGATTAAAAACATACATTGAAGATGCTGATTGATTTAAAGCTGCAGAAGGATCCCAAATCATCAGCCCTCCTCCTCCATGCTGACAGCTGTTAGTGCTGATATTTGTTTTTGGTCTTTTTTTTTTTTTTTCTAAATGTGAGTTTAACAATTCAATACGTCTGTCTTTATTTTATTATCAAACCACTCAGCTCATATGTCACAGAACTGTACCCTCAGTAAGAATGTTACATTCTGAAGTTTTTGGACATATTTCTGCAAACTGAGAGGCAGACATCTTGACTTCACAGGGCTGTCTCACTCTGTGTATGACGTCTCCGCCAGCTTTTCTTGTTATTGTTTTTTCACTGACTTCACTGAAACTGAATCTCATGGCTCTAGTTCGCTGTCACTCCTCTCAGCTTTCTCAGCTTGTGTCAAGAGGAACACTTCATCAGGGTGACCTTCTCGGCTTTAGTTTAATTTGAGAGAACTGAACAAGCAGACAGATCTCCTTCAGTGTTTTTACTTTCGGATTCATCCTACGGCTACATTATTGATGTTTAAAATTCATCTGTAAAAGCGGCAGGATGGTGACCTTTCCCTTTTTTCCACCGTGAAGCAGACCTTTCGTTTTGCCCACTCGATGAAGGCTTTGTGCTCAGGGTTGCACCCCCCCCCCCCCCCCCCCCCCCCCCCCCC
>SSNR01000177.1:534367-587337 GCA_006937965.1 Callopanchax toddi
CCCCCCCCCCCCCCCCCCCTCACAGCTGGTCGTCCACTTTTTCGGGTGGCTCCACTCTTTCACAGAATGTATCAAAAAGTGCTGACCCCAGAGACCTTTTATGCTTTCCTTTTTCGTTTTTGTGAAGCACTCCTCGGTCAATAATGTACGCTCTCAGCGAAAGGCCACTGCTGGCAGGAGGCGGGGAGGTTTAAGGCTCGATGTGTCAGTTTTTTCATGACCTATGTGTAAGATTCTAATCTTAGATGGACAAAAAGAGGCTGTGCGAAGGAAAAGGCAACAGCTCTGCTGTGAACTTAAAATGTAAATTTGAAAGAAAAAATATCAGCCAGGTTTATTTGAAGTCTTCTGGAAAAATTAGACTTAAAGCAGACGTTCATGGTTATCAGAAACGTGGTTGATGAACTGTTTACATTCTGTTGATGACTCCTGATGAAGAACCTCTCCAGACAGAACAGCCTGAAGTCATGATTTCCTTCTGAACTCGTCTCTAATCGTGCAGTAAAAGCCCTTCTTGTTGTTTATTGTTTTTTGGTGTTTATTGTTCCCAAAAACCAGATCTAACATCACAGCTATTCCCTCCTTTTCTTGCCCTGTTGTGAACATTACATTAACTGATGATCCTCAGATAAATAAAGCTGAATCCGGGGAGCTGTTATCGCTTTCTGCGTTTGTTAATCTTTCCGTATAAAATAAAAACTCCCTCGACCTCGGTGAACACAGCTCCTAGAGGAAACCCAAGTGAGGGTAATGTGTTCATAGCTCAACTGTGCACTTTCCAAAATATCGTCAAGAACAAACTCAATCACATGGATGAGCTGGCTTCTTATTCACATCTATCTCTGACAAACTGCTCTTTAAAATGTCACAGCTGCAGAGATGCTGCAAGCATGCAGAAATCTTTCCTTCAGGGAGGAATGGGAATATTTCAGTCCATGCTGTGCTCTTGGCTAAATGTACAAAGCGGCAGTCTCTAGCACTCTGAACGCCTGGAGACTTTCATGAAGCAAAACTAGTTCAGAAGAAGCTTGTTCGTTTGTTGGTTCTTATAAATTCACATCTTATATTAGCACATTCTCATTCCAAGACGCATTACTCAGCATAATCTAAAACAGGACAAGACCAGAGGGTTGGCTTTCTTATTATATTTGATCTGTTTGTGATCATTAGGCTGATACTGTAGGTGTTTTCAGTTGACTCATAGATAAACAGAAGGCTTAATGAATGAGAACAAGGAGATTTTGACTCATAATTTCAGTATCACACACTTTAGGAAGAATGAAACCTGAATCTCTTTGAGAGTAACACAGTAATAAATCTAAATGATCTCTATGGCAGTAACTTGAAACAGTTAACGTTGTCACTTGCCTGTGTTTCTGTTAGACATTCTGACTAAAGCAGAGTTCGTCTCAGACTGTGTGACATTAACTAACCTGTACAGTGAAACCATGACATTTAGGTTGTCATTGTGAGTTCTTGACTTTGACATCCCTCCTCTCATTACGACACGATGAATCAAAGAAAAGCACAAACGATGTAATCAATAAGTGGGTGCAAACCTCAAAGGTTAAAACACATCCTCAGTCATTACTCTTGAAGGCAGAAGAGCCAAACCAAAACAAGTCCCTAAAAACCTTTTTAATGAAATATCAACGTCAAGGTGTTATTAAAGAATTTGATCAATACCTTTATTGATTCTTAGCAATGTTGGTTTGTGAGACGTGTTTAATGACAGACCAATCAAATCTATGCCCTGTAATGTATGTATTTTTCTAAAAGTGTTTTCTCTCAAATAAATAAAAACTCAAAGCCAGAACCCTGACTCAACCACTCAGCCTCAAAACAAGACATTTGCTTTTTGTTCCAGATGATAAACACCCCTTTGTGTTGCTTTCCTTTGGTGCTGTTTTGACTGCAGGGGAGAAAAGCTGCAAGTGCAGATTTAGATGATAATTTTCTGTCGGCTCATCAATAATAGCCAAAAGTCTTTCACAAACTTTGCATCATGCACTCTGTCGCAGCAGTAAAAAGAATATTAAAAATGAGGGAGACTGCTGAGAAATCTAAACGCTGGCTCGTTTGGAGCCTAAATTGCATTAAATGCAGTCACAAGAAGAGACTGTTAGATAGCAGTCACATACAAAGTGAGTTATTAGCAAAATACTTTAATTTAACTTTATTTAAAAATTTTGGCTCCAATATTTACACCAGAGTCTATTCAAAATGACTTTTGGCCCTTAAATAGAATGAGCTTTTAGGGTCTGGCTTTTAAATGAGTCACCATTCAGTCTAATCATTTTAATCTGTGCATTATACATCTAGAACATTCTATAATAGCACCGCACAGTGTGGCAGTGTGTTTCAGTAACTCTGTTTTGTTATAAGAGATATATTTTGATTTTTTTGTTTTGTTTTTCATTTGTCTGACTGAAGGTGTTATTTTTTTAAAGTGTTGTTGTTGTTCTGCATTGGAGGCTGTGCTGCTTGGAGGATTTTTTATGCAACATTTCTACTTTTTGGCCACTTGTTAAGATGCGTAACCATAGCAACAATAGACTTGTTTACAAAAGGGAGCAGCTAATTGAGATCTCAAAAGCTAGAATAATACCCAAACATGTGACCCAAAGTCAGACATGAATTCAAGAGGAGGAGACGTGGATGCAGGGTGGGGGCAAAGTGGAGAGAAAGAAGGAGGAAGTTTAAATTATTGCTTCTGGGGAATTTTAGATCTCTAAATAAGATGCTTGAAGCACTGATGAGGACGCAGCAGGAATAATGGGAATGCATCATGTGTTTCACTGAGGCATGGCTGCAGGATCACATCACAACTCCAACGTCTCTCTGCCCGCTTCATAGGCAAGACGAGCAGACAGACATTTGAAGAGGAGCAGAAAAAGCAAATGAGGAGGATTTAGCAGTGCTTGTCATCAACAGGTAATGTTTAATCCAGGACATGCTACTGTGATATATCAATTCTACAGCCCAGATATTGAACTGCCATCTTAATTTATCAACATTGTCTTTGGATTCTTTGCAACACAGACCGCTTCATGAGATCCTTCCTGCACAGAACAGACCATGACTTAAAAAAATTATAACTTAAGTCAGTCACCTATTTCCCTCAGGGATGAATAAAGTATTTCTGATTTGATTTTGATTTATTTGGTTGATCTAACACAAGGAAATCAAATGAATAGACATTTAAAGATTTAATATGACAGAATGTGTTTGATCTTATAGGATCAGCTGCTTCACACATAGTTAAATATTGTTTTACTTTTAAATAAATAACATTTTTAACATATTAAAATGCATTTCTTTTCTTGTTTTGAAGACTTCTGTATTTCTATTTCTAAGTGAAGAGTTGTTTTTTTCAAAAGCTGAAAAAATAAAATAAAATTAAATAGAAAAAAACAAATGGTGGTTGAGGTGGAATCAATCTCAGTCAACTTTCCACTGACTCAGTATTTGATGTCATTAGAATACTGTTTAAATCCTCTTTTCAGTGTCCTTTAACTCCTTAACTTGTGGTAAAATTATGCTAAATTGCAGTTCTTAGTACTTTAGATCATAGCAACAGTAAAAACACTTGTTCCTGTGGTCGACCAATCAGTTCTGATATCTGGATATTAATCAGCTCATCCTCACTTGTCAGCTCTGTCATCACAGCCAATTATTTCTTACAGAATCCTATTGAAGCTCACAGAATCACATCATGAGTAATGTGAGCATTAATGCTCCTACACCTTTGATCACGCTGCATCATCTTCTTTTATTGCAGTGCATGTGTGAAGACTTCACAGCCTGGTCCCACAAAAATGTACATAATGTTTTAAATTACTGTGTTGAGTCAGTGAAGAAATGCTTCTGCTACACTAATGACTGGAAAAGTTCTCTTGCTTTGAGTAAACATAACTTTTGTTTATTTGTTTTTGTGCTAGTTGTTAATTGCTAGTTAGTGGATGTTCCTCAGTTATTTTTGCTCCTAAATCTTTTTGGGGAAGATTAATCAAAGTCACTGAAAATAAGAAATGAAAGAAATACAGCTGTTTTGCATGTTTCAAAACTATTGTTCGGTGACGTTTTTGTTTGGATATTGGGACTTAAACTCAGCAAAGTGACCTTTTTCTCCATCATGACCTTAGATAATTATTGTATGCATGAGCAGTAAAATCAGAGGTTTTAGTTATTAGCATTGTTTCCCAGCATGTAATATTCTGTTAAAGCTCGCTTTAACTTGAGCTCATTTCTTTGATGTCAGTTCGAGCCCATAAGGCAATTGTTAGCAATAGTAATAATTTCCATAGAGATGCAGATTTGTTCAGATGGATTATCTCCAAGAGATGTTCACACATGCATTTCAATATAGCTCATGCATGTGCAGCATTCAGCTTTAAAACTTCACTTGTAAACAGACATGCAGGCTTGTTGCAACCCAAAAAACTGTTACTTTATTATTAATGTCCTGTTTTCTCTTATTGCACTGCAGCATTTTTAGAGAAAATGTTTTTTGAGTTGTGGAATTAAAGCTTAGCTGGCTCACCCAGATCCTAAAACTGCAGTAAAACGGTTATAATTTGATCATTTGAAAGATCTTCCATATGATTCTTATTGCGTATTTATGTTTTCATCTATAATGCATTGATAGAAAATGCAACTCAGCAAAACAATAAAATTACTGGAGAAAATGTTATTTGATAAGAGGAGGAAACTGTAGGTTTAAGTGTGTCCAAACTGAGTTCAGCGATGAATTAGGAGGACAAACCTAAATTATTCACAAGCTGACTACCTTTTCATTAATCTCTGAGAACTAAAAAGCGCTTCACCTCTGCAGGAGTTAATAATAGCTCCTAAAAAAAGCAAAAAGATGGAAGATGGTTCAAACTGCTGAGACCCAATGAAAGTGAAGTTACAACGGATCCCTCGCCTTGCCTTCCTTGGCGAAACGGCGAACGGATACACTGAACTTTATACTGTAGAATATACCATATCTGTGTCTTTAAGCAAGAAAATACTATTAGAAAGATGTTTTCTTATTCATTTTGTGCACTTTGAACTTTGAATACACATGTAAAGACATTTAAAAAAGTTGGTAGAGCTTAGCAAAAAAAACAATCAAAATTTGTAATGATCATAAGGCTTGGATACATGATTGCATAAACTCTGTATTGCTTTAAAAAGCATGATTATAAAATCAATGGATGTAATGTGCATCCACTCTGCTGCATAATGTAACGCCACCAAATAGGCTATATCCTCTGAATTCTGACCTCTAGGATCATCACAAATAATAACCATCTTTTTCCCAATAACTTGGAATAAAATGACTCTTTTATTATGTTAACCTGGATTAACATTCCCAGATCAAGGACGTTTCTCCGGAAGACTCCACTGGATTTTCACTCTTTACTTAATAATAACTCAAAGACTTCCAGACGTCTCCTTCTAACGTCATTACTCTTAATCAAACTGTTTTAAAATGTCTTAATGTGATTAATGCATTTTCTTCCAGTATTTAGAATGTTGATCCTGCATCAGTATTATTTCACATACATACTGGGCCAAAGGTTAAGTCATCTGCCTCACTAGTACTTCACCCAAGTAACCACTAGTCTTTAGTGATCTGAGTCACGTGAGTTAATAACTCCCCATTCATTGGCCCACGTTTCATCTAGACTCCATATAGCACTTCCGACCCCGGAAGCTGCTCAGTTCTGGTCTCGACACTAACCAGACAACATCTCAGCTGTCAACCTCTACACAGCTGACCTCCTGGAGACGGCCTCTCTCACCCCGACGGCCGATCTCACCTCCGGTTCCTGAAGAGAAAACAAGCCGTTTTCCCTTCAACTCAATATGAGCCTCACACTCCTGTCATCATGGATCATGGACTGAAGCCTCTTGCTACCGCTGGTACCCTCAGGACCAACCCGGTCTGCCCGTTCGGCGACTACCTCCCCGTGCGGACGTCTCTTCTCGGCAGGGGTCGGCTTCCACCTTGACGGGACGAGTCAGCGCCGGCTGGATCCCCGGGACCAATCCGGTACAAGTAAACTTCCATGATCTGATATGAGGCCTACTTTGATAAAAGCTAACAACTTTAGCTCACTCAAACTAGTAACTGACCCATCAGTACTCTTAAGCTCCAATTGAACCCTTAATCTAAATTAAGTAAATCCCTAGTCTCCTAAACCATCATGAGACTCAGATTACTAAAACTTATTTAAGATTCAACTCAGAACACCCTACCATCGTGAATGACTGAATGCTAAACACCTACCTCATGCCTCTGCTTACCTAAACTGTATCTGTTGTCCGTCTTTTCTTAATAAAATCCTGAAGTCTAATTCTGGGCTCAGACTTGTATTCGTCAATATTAAAATACATGATCTACTCACTGTAACATCAGAAAGAATCTAGAAACATAACTGTAAGCACTAAAAAGTGAAAGTATCAGAGATATTTCTCCGTGTAAAACTAACAAAACTTATTAGTGAAGTTACAGAATTATGAGCCAATTATAAACCATATAAACAGAGTTTATAACGCTACAATAATTAGAAAAATCCAGCATCCCAAACCACTCTCATTATATGTTCAGAGTTATGTTCCTGCTTTCATTTCTGAACATTTTTATGTTCCAGCATGCTCTTGTGGCTGACGCCCACTCTGGAGGAGAATTGATAAAAATGGCTTGAGGATTAACTTCAGAGACGCTCTGTGTGCCTTCTGAGTGTCTCTGAGTCCCTCAGCTAAAGCATGGAGTCAACAAAATACAACACAACATCCCCAAAGACAACTGTGTCAAAGTACTTATTAGAATATTAATTGTTTATTCCTTTTTTCTTTCCTCAAACTATAAATAGAGGAAAAAAACTTTTTCCAAGTGATTATGCAAAATGTAAAGGTCAGGATGGATGAGCTGACCAGCGTGTTGAGGTGGCAACTCAAACATCTGCATTTGGCAACTCATGCATCAAACATTACAAGATAGTAAAAAAACACTCATTCCCACAACTTTTAGACTTTGAAGATGAATTTCCCTTTTTGTTTTATTGTCCACTGTATAATGATCTAAGAATGTCTATGTTTGAAAAAAATCCAGTGTAAAAACCCTGATTTGTTTTGGTTACCAGATGGTGAAATGTTAGGTTGGCTTTTTGACAAAGAAGTATTTATGCTGGCTAAATTCATAGAGAAAGCGTGGGTCTGTAGATAAAGTGTATTATATCCTGTTTTGTAAATTACTGGTTTTGTTCTTGTTTTGTAAATGTATGGCCACTTCCCTTTTGTGTTTTTAGTGTCATATAAGCCCGTAAGGGCTGGGCACTTATTGTGCATAACACTTTAATAAAATTCAATTCATATTCAATTCATTTAGAGTTGCCTTTGTCACATAATTCTAAAGCACAAGTTTTAGTGCAGAAAATAATCCCCTTCAAACCCTTCAAAAAGTCAACATGACATGGCCAACTATTTCTTCTACAAAATGTGACAAGTACAAACTCAGTTCTAATCTCTAAGAACTCTTTTTGCAGTTTTTTTAAATAAAATGGGAAAATGTAGGAAAACAAGACGTCTTCTGTCTGTGAGAATGTGCAGCAGCCGAAATACCTAAATCCTTGAAACAACACGGCCAAAACGTGTGATGAAATGCTTCTTGGCTATAAAGCAGGGATGTCCAAACTTTTCAACATGAGGGCCAAAATCACTAAGTGTGAAGTACTCAAGTTAGAATATTTCTTAAAAGAAAAATACAAAAGATGATTTTATTTATTTGTTCCGCTCACAAATTGATATATTACCATTTTATAGCAAATAGAATTTACTACCAAGCAGATCTGGGAAAATGAGTGAGAAAGATTCCCAGACCTTTTAGTAGAAGACTCTATAAACCCTTCAGGTTAACGATAGACTCTTTAATGTTATTTTCATCAGCTGTAACAGGAAACAAGGTATCAAAGAAGCTGTAAAGATTTGTCAAATGTCAATAGTTTATTTATTTTCTACATATTTCTCTTGGAGCTGGTTGACCACAACTAGACAAATGGTTACCAAAACTAAAGCACCAGTAAAATTAAACACATTGAATGGAATTAACTTATTTCCCAAAGTCATTTCCAGTCAAAATGTCAAATGTTCCAACTCATTTTAAGAGTTTTTTTGTGGAAAAAGTTAAAATATTACAGATAACTTTCTAAACAGCCTCTGCTTTGAGTTGTCTTGTTTACATCCAACAGGACTGATGGGCTAACAGCTAGTCTGAGTCTATTTCTGTCACTGAATCCTCAAAGATTCACACAAGTTCCTGCAAAGAGATTTTATAAACTGCACAAAAAAGCTGCTTTTATGGAATTTTATTGATGTTTACAAGTGTAAAATTCAGCAGCAGCAGCAGCAAAACTAAGCACATCCAGTGCATCCAGGAGTCAAAACTGACAGGAATTCATGAATGTTTCTGACTAAATAACTGCGTAATGTAAACAATGTGGAATTTTCTAGATTGAAGCTGTTTTAAATAGTAAACTAGACCGTCAGTTCTGCTCTGCAGACTTTGGTCTAGCCACGCTCCATTGGAACCTCTGCAGCCCACTGATTGTTTCAGTCAGTCTTGTCCTGGGCCAATCACAATGCTCTAACGGTTTGGTGGCAAGGATTAGTCGCTGAGGGAAGAGCTGCGACTTCAAAATAAAACAACATGGCGGTACCTTGGGAAACACCTTCGTTTGAAACGGCTTTGTCATCAAGTTTGGACGCTTTAGATTTGGGCTTTTCTTGACGCAAACAGATAGAGGCCCTCAAGTCTTTTATGTTGAAAAAGGATGTATTGGCTGCTTTGCCAAAGAGATGGGGTAAAAGTTTAATTTACCAGCTGTTCCAGTTGTTGCTAAACTGCTCTGATTGGCCCTAGCGCTATCCAATAAGACATTCTGATTGACAACCATTCATCCCACCCCTATGAATGAGTCATTATCTACATATATAGTCTGACTTGCCAGGCTAGTTTTAAATGGCAGCAACATATTTGTCTTGACTAGCTGTTAGCTCACTCATCCTGAAGGTTGTAAATGCCATTTCTCCAAACAGAGGCTGTTCGGGAACATATCTACCGTGGACTAAAGATAATTATTTACAACCTTTACACAGAAACATGCATACAATTATATCTGTAGGTGTGTATTTCTAATAGTAATCCTCTAACAACTACTGTATGGTGTGTACCAGCTACTTGTCATCAGCGTTTATGAATGGCTGTTGTTACGTCCCTGCTCCTCAGATTGATCTTTGTGTTTGTCTCCTGTCACAGGTCAGGCTCTGCTGTGTTTTCTCCCCTCACTAACTGAGTTATGCTCTTCAGGTGTGGCTTTTCCCATTGGTTGCTGTGTGCCGGTTGGACCAATCAGATGCAGAGGAGGGCCTATAAAAAGAACACCTGTTGAAGAGAGAAGAGGCTGGCTGACTTTGACTAACACTCACTCTGTTTTCTTGTCTTTGTAGTCCAGAGCTGCTGCTGATTGTGGCTGCACTGTGCCAATTAGGTATGTGGTGAGGAGGTGGAGGACATTGGGGTACCCTGTACATCTGCTCACATAGTTTAATCTTTGTCTATTGACTTCCAACCCACTCTAACATGTCCACATGTCTACTCCTAAACTTTTCAGTCCTTTTAAAGTGCCTGTAACTCTCTTTACCTTCGTTACATGTTAATCATTTTTATCGAGTGTTACAAAACAACTTGGATGATAATTTAGGAAACATCATGGGCATGTCATGGGTGTTGAGCTGACAGTGACATGGTGCTATTAGTCAGCCAGACAGATGCAATGTCAAAAACATCAGATTGTCTCTTATTCATCATCCATTATGACATCTCATTTGTCTTTTTTTCATGCATTTTTCACAGAAAAACACACTTTGATGCTTGAATGTTCTGCTTCCAACAATCTTCAGGAGAATACTTTTCTCATTATGATCATTGTCATTATCTTATAAAAGGAGCGGCCTCTTTAAGAGTGTGTACTTTTTTAAAAAAACCCTGTGGTAAAGTTCACCAAAGATGATTGCAAAGAAAAATGGACATAATTAGTTTTTTCCTGCTCTGATGTGCTTTTGAACTGCACAGAAAGGAATAGGAAGGTATAATATGAGCTTACCTAAAGACTCTAAAAGCACATTTAATTGCTGCTCTGCTCTTTAGACCCAAATGGATCAAGCTGGCTCCACCTGATTCAGTGAAAAGAGCTTTTTACTTCCCTTATTAAAAAAAAACAACAACAAAGCTTCTTTTGGAGTTGTTATGTTTTTAAAACGGCTTGAAAGAATGGACATGTTCTTTTCATCTTAGTTTATTCATAATTATTTTCCCTTTGCACCATTAAATAACTCATTTTTTGCAGATTTAGAATAGTGCATGCAAGAAATCTGCAGAGTTGCCAGGGTTTTAAGGATGGGGAACAGAACCAGAAGATATACAAATTCCTCCACCATCTATGCAGAAAACGAGGAGGCTCCAGGCATCCCAAATGGCACGACAAATGCTGATGACTAATAACTGAATAGCCTCATAGACCTGCACCACCTGCTTACCGAGCAAACCACTGATGCCAACAAACAGTGAGTTCTTGCTTGAGGGCAGAAGAAAAAAAGATTTTTAATGGCGCCCTGTAGCGATTCAGGAATCATCTGCCTAATGAATAAAATGACCAAAAATGTAACTACAAAAGTGTAATCTATGATTAAAAGAGTTTTTGGTGATTATACTTTTCTCTTTGACATTTTCCTGCTGATTGAGACAAAACTATTGGATTAAATAACAATATATTTTAAAAAATGAACATTGTCACAATATAACATAAAGCTGTAAAACAACGCTGTAAAAACACTCCTCTTTCCATATGTAATTGTCAGACGTGTCATTTAGGGCTGCACACATGGAATGGGATTCTTGTGTTTTCAGCAGCAAATTTAACAGTGAGATGAGAGAACATATGCAGCCTTTAAGGAAAAAAGAACTCCCCTCAGGAGTCAATAGAGAGGAAACATCACACATTCAGTTGCTTCAGGAAGTATCCAGTACCACATGCTTTTTGCACATTGTTGCCTCACAGCATAGAATCAATAACTTTTAAAATAAAAGTTGAAACAGAACACTAAAAAAACAAAACTGTTTTTATGGGCTAATTAAAAAGAGAACATTTATCAGGTTTTTTTTCTGGGAGCTATTAGGCTACAGCTAATTGATGATGGATGATGCACCCTGATCACAAATTAAAACAGGTTTGATACATTTCTTTATTTAGTAAAACCAACAGTGACTTAATCTAACTTTTCAAACTGTCTTTCAGATTCATGAACATTACGCGTGCGTTATGCATCTCATCCTCTAAACATGAATGTATTTTTGTCTGGACGGTGGCAGTAATTGTTCTGCAGAGTCATGAGAATCTACAACCTTTTAAAAAGAGCTCCATTTATCGAGCCGTTATCAGACTGGTCAAGAAGTTAGTTGAACTGAAAGGTCAATATTCATTATTCCAGCACTGATTCCTCCTCCACTCTTGGAGAAAGTAAAGCTAATCAGCTGGCTGCAATCTGCAACTTTACTGTTATTTGCCACAAGAATGCTGCTTTAAATGGGTTCAATGATGCTGCATCTTTGCCTCATTTAATATTCATGAATGCATAAGAAATACAGATTGGTCAACATCTCTTTCTTCACTGCTTTGCAGCAATTCAACACTGACTCTGCTAAAACACTGCTAGGATTAATCACCAAGAAAAACTTCCTGAAAGTTATGAAAATGTCAGATATTGTTTTACTGTTGTAAAAGAGTAAAATGTTGCTCCTGTTAAATGAACTCACTTCCAGGTAAAAATCATTGAAGTTCTGAATTGTATGAATTTTCTATTCTGATTTTTTTAGATTATTTTTGGGAAGTTTCAGCTTCAGTAGGAAGAATAAATTCTAAATGATGGTTTTAGCTCCAGACAGAGACCAACAGATTGAAGCTTCATCTTGGTAATGAGGGTGTTCTGGTCTATTGTGATAAAGAAGAAGCAACAGCCAAAGCTCTCAATTCACCGGTCTCTCTATTTCAACCACAAGATTTTATTTGTGACTAAAAAAACCATGAATTCTGATACAAGCTGTCGTGGGGTTCCTTCCCGAGCGTTGAAAAAAAGTTGGCGAGTCAAAGCGTAGGCAGAAAAACACCTTCTTTTTTTTTTTTTTGTGTAGTCACCTCCATATACAGATCCCCACAGTGAAGCTCCAGCATGGATGTTACCTCCTCTGCAACCCCAGTAGAACTGATCTGATACCAGGCAATCAGTGCCCTTTTATATCCTTAGCCCCTCCCAATGGGCGTCACCCTGTCTACTTCCTGCTTGTCTTTTTATTTATATACACACAAACACTGATTTCCCTTTAACATAATATTCCCAAATCAAATACATTTCCCACACTACAATAATTAACACAAAAACATGAATTTGAATGATAAAATAAACAAATACCAAATAACCGTGACATGCGGTCACCTGACCGTGAAATCACATGACCTGAAATAACGTCACACCCACTTTTGTTCAGCGGCGCGGAAAGCGACCGGCATTCCACACAACGCGACAGTGGTGAGTGTGTCATGTTTATGTATGAGTTTACCGCTGGTTTACCAAGTGTGCACCCTTGGTTACTGTGTTAAATGTAGGATGAAAGCGCGACCGTAATAGGAAACAAACACTGAAAGGATTGGCGTGTGACATGGCTGAATGTGTGTGCGTATGTATGGGTGTGTGTGTGTGTGCGTGTTGAACGTGACGCTCTCAGCTGTACTCACAGGCTAAAACGCGCTGAGTGAGACGGAACTGCGTGACGCTACTATGGGACGGCGGATCGAGGTTGCTCCGTCACATTATCCCTCCCCCCCCCTTGGAGGTTGACGATGTGCGGCAACCTGGAGAGGTAGTCTGCCACTACATTAGCTCTACCCGGCCGGTGCCGTATAGTAAACCTGAAAGGTTGTAAGGAGAGATGCCATCGAGTGAGCCGGCTGTTATGATCTTTCATCGAGTTGATCCAGGTCAATGCCCTGTGGTCAGTCTCCAAGTCAAACTCTCGACCCAGCAGGTAGTACCTCAGGCTCTCCAAAGCCCACTTAATGGTCAGACCTTCCTTCTCCACTGTAGAATACCTGGTCTCACGTGGCTGTAGTTTTTGGCTCAAGTACAATACCGGGTGTTCGTCTCCAGGGTCACCCTGAGCCAAGACCGCTCCCAGGCCAACAGCTGACGCATCCACCTGCACCAGGAAACGTCTACTGAAGTCAGGACCTCTGAGGACAGGAGAAGAACACAGACAGGCTTTGAGGGTCTTAAAAGCTGTTTCACATTCCACTGTCCATCTCACCGGATTCCTCTGTTCTTTGGTGGTCAGGGCAGTGCGTGACACAGCAATAGTTGCAAACTGGGGCACAAACCGTCGGTACCATCCGGCCAGCCCCAGGAAAGACCAGACATCCTTCTTGGTTTGTGGTCTAGGGTACTGCTTGATAGCCTCCACTTTGTCCAGTTGTGGGCGCACCTCGCCCTGTCCCAACAGATAACCCAGGTATTGGGCTTCTTGTTTGGCCCACTCACATTTGGATGACTTAAGTGTCAGCCCCGCTTTCTTTATCTTCTCCAGAACCTGTGACAGGTGGTAGATGTGCTCCTCCCATGTTCGACTGAAGACCACCACGTCGTCCAGGTAAGCTGCACTGAAGTCTTCACAGCTCCTGAGGACCTTGTCCATCAGCCTCTGGAAAGTGGCGGGTGCGTCGTGCAATCCAAAGGGCATCACAGTGAACTGATACAGTCCCACAGGCATCTGGAAAGCAGTATAAGGCCAACTTGCCTCCTGGAGTGGGACCTGCCAATACCCCTTACAGAGGTCCAGAGTGGTGATGTACTTAGCTGCTCCGATCCTCTCGAGCAGGTCATCGATTCGAGGCATGGGGTAGGCATCGAACTCAGAGACTGCATTCAGCTTTCGAAAGTCCAGACATATCCTTAGAGAACCATCCTTCTTGGATGCAATGACGACTGGACTGCACCACTCTGAGGTGGATGGCTCAATCACTCCAAGCTGCAACATGTCTGCGATCTCTCGCCTTAGTTGTCCCACCAACTGCTGTGGGACTCGATAGGGGCGTTGTCGAATGGGCCTCCCTTCTCTCAGGTGAATGACGTGCTCAGTGAGGGTAGTTCGGCCTGGACCGGCTGCAAAGAGAGATGGAACCTCCTGAAAGACTCGATGCAGGTCCTCAACTTGCTCAGGAGCAAGGTGACTCATCACTGGCCTGGAGGTGGTAGGACAGGACGAACTGTACGACGCTCCTGTCAGATCGAGTAGGTGAAGGTGCCTCCCAGGCCTTCATCAACAGGTCCAGCGGGCCCTGCACATCCCAGCCATACAGCAGCTCAAAGGGAGAGAAGCCTGTTGATGCTTGAGGGACCTCCCTGTAAGCAAAAACCAGAAAAGGCAGCCACTGGTCCCAGTCTTTCCCTGTATTGTCCACAAACTTCTGCAGCATCCTTTTCAGTGTTTGATTGAATGATTCAACCAGCCCATCTGTCTGTGGGTGGTAAGGTGTAGTCTTGGTGGTGGTTATTCCAAGGTGCCTGTAAAGAAGTTGCAACAACCTTGATGTAAAGTTGGTACCTTGGTCAGTAAGGATCTCCTCTGGTATCCCCACTCTAGAGAACAGTTGTATCAGTGCTCGTAACACAGTTGGAGCTGTAATCGAGCGCAGAGGAAAAGCCTCAGGGAAACGGGTTGCGTAGTCACACACCACCAGGATGTACTGTGCCCACTACTGCTCTTTATCAAGGGCCCTACAATGTCCATAGCGATCCTGCGAAATGGAGCAGAGATTATTGGGAGAGGTTGCAGCAGGCCTCTATCTGACTTGCGGACTGCACAGGTCTTCTGGCACTGAGCACAGGTTTTGCAATATGTCTGTATGTCAGTGTACATAGATGGCCAATAAAAACGTGAGCTAAACACGTAGGTATGTTTTGTGACGACCGAGGTGCCCCGCCCAGGGAACTGTATGTGCCAGATGCATAATGAGTGCCCTGCAACTAACAGGTATGACAAATCATTTACAGTTATCCACAACCTCAAGAATAAACCTGTTTTTTCCCACCCAGTTGTCCTGTGTTTCTTTAGACACCTTAGGGGACAAAGGCGTTAAAGAGGCATAATTTTTCTGTAACACAGCAATGTTATCAGGTACATCCCATACTGTTTTCGTCTCTTCAGGCTTCCCCAAATGTAGTTTTTTCTCAAAGCGGCGTTGTCGCCTGGATTTTCTAGGCCCCTTTGAGCCTCCCTCACACAGATCACTGTCCAGATCTGGCAGAGGTTGGACACCGGCCTTTGCCTGGGCTCGAGTAACAACTGGTCCAGAAACATTCATGTTCATATCCACCCACTCAGTACCATTAGCCTCTTCTTTTTCAGTTAACAGATCCATGAGTACAGGTAAATCCCACCCCAGAATCATGTCTACAGGTAAGTTTTCTACCACCCCAAAAGACAGTAAATACGGCTGATCATCAATAACCACTGTTAACTCAGCCCTGGGGTAAGGGTGCTTGTCCCCATGTACACACAGAATGTTCATAGGTTTAGCGTAGTCCATCTGTCCCACGGAAACCAAATCACATTTAATCAAGCACATGACACTACCAGTGTCCAACAGAGCAGTCATGAGCTGACCATTGACCCGCACAGTCTTATGTCTCTGGACTCTTCTGCCCTTCACAGTACATTCAGAGTCAGTTTGGGGTGGGTAGCATGCCCCAGAAACCTTAGTCTTACGTAAAGGACACAACGAAGCCTTATGGCCTGTTTGTCGACAGTAAAAACACACAAAGTCCTTACCAGATTGGCGTTGAGAGGTGTTATTGGTACCTGGCAGGTCCTGACTGTTGTCCCTTCTGGGCTGGATCGGTGGGCAGATAGGTCGCTGAGCTGCACTAGGTGCGCGTGTAGGTAGTCCTCCTCTGCGAGCGTTGAAGTACTGGGCAGCTAGCTTAGCAGCCTCCAAACCATCCGTAGGCTCATGCTCCTTCACCCACGTCCTCACTTCACTCGGTAGCACACGTAACAGCTGCTCCAACACGACAGCCTCCCCGATCTCCTCCTTGGAGTGTTGGTCCGGTCTGATCCAGCGTCTGTAGAGGTTCTTCAGGCGGTGGTAGGTCTCGGTGGGGTTCTCACCCTGTGGAACGAACGTCGATCTGAACTGCTGCCGATACGTCTCCGATGAGATGTCAAACTTGGTTAGCAAGGCATCCTTCAGGTCAGCGTAACGATGTGCCTTCTCCTCATCCATCGCTGTGTAAGCTTCCAGCGCTTTACCTGAAAGCAAGGGAACAAGTCTGCAGGCCCACTCACTTCACGGCCAGTTCCAGGTTTTAGCTATGCGCTCAAAACGCATCAAATAGTTCTCAATGTCCTCCCCGGTTTGATATGGAGGGATCTTGGGATCGGTGTGGCCACTCCGACTTGGTCTGGACTGTTCAGGAGCAGAGTCCAGGTCCGTAGAAGAAGAGACCGGTCCATCCTGTTGAGAAGACCCTGGTACCGGCAGATCCTACCTCGAACTGCTCGCCGTTGCGGTGCTTCGGGTACGTGTCACCACTCTCCTCTCTCATCTCTGTGGTTCCTGTGCTCCCTGAGCCTGATGCTGCTGAGCCGGGTCGTGTAAAGAGCCCCTCAAACTGCAAAGTTCCCATAGCATGAGTTCTTCTCCTTTCTGCTGAGCTGTTAAAAAGTCTTTCATTTCATTTGAAATGAGCTTCCTCTAGCTGGGCTCTGCCTTAAAGATGAGAAGATCCATCTTCAAAAAGAGTCAGATGAAGTGATTTAGACAACTTAGTCTCCTGTTTTCCACCCTTTGGAGGTTTTCAGGCATATCCTAGGATCAGACCTCAGGGCAGACCCAGAGCTTACTAGAGAGATTATACAGTCCCTCCAGGAAGTTGCGGGGATTTTTTGTGATTGTTGCGATCTAAAATGACTGATTTCGCGGCACATTTTTCTAAAAGTTGTGGTCAAAGTTGCGATTTTTTTTCAATCATTTTTAAAATTTCTTTAAGGTTTTATTTAGTTTATATGCACACACAGTTAACCTCTTTACACACACACACACTGTATGCGCTGTTTCATGATAAAATAAAGACTACAAGATGATGTAATCTCCATGACAGAACAGCTGACAGCCTGCTCAGCGTCACTCAGAGGTTACAGCGTGAGCGGCTTTACTTTCACTTTCAGCGATCCACCTCAAAGGTTCACTAATTCAGCAGAATAAGTTTAGAAAAGAGAAGCGGTTCCTCGTGCACACTGAATACAAACGTCACGTGGTTAATCGCGTGTTTAAGAAATAAACAACGTTCAAAGGAATTCACGTTAACGCTGATGGTCCGATTTAATTAAAATATTTTTCACAGAATAGCAAATCCGCCGACTCAGCACACAGTTTAGGACACAGATCAGTTCTTTTTAAATATTGTTTCTCACATTGTCCAAATACGGACATTAAACAGAACTCACCTCGTCTCTCTCAGCACTCGTATCAGATCCCAGCCCCCGTCTGCTCCTCTTTTCAGCTAATCTCCTCCATGTTTTGCGGTCAAAAAGTTTTTGTCAAGCGACGATTTTCATGTATAATCCACCACGACGTTGTGTTTGGTTCAGAACAGCTTTCCACCACTCTGGTGTAATACTTTAGGAAATTGATTTGCTCGTATTTTAGCCGTAATATCTGATGGAAACCGACCTGGGTTTAGGAGAAGGGTCTGGCTGCGGCCGCTGTGGAGCTCCACAGTAAGCGGATACACGTCACCTCCACACTAACCGAAAAAACGTGACCTCCACAGTAGCCAGAAGAGAGGCAGCTGGGTCAACAACCCTCCCCCTAACCCTAACCCTAACCAATTCCGGTACGGTATACGGAGGTTGTGTAAAAGTCGATTTAATTTAAGTTTCGTGTTTCCGGTTAGTGTGGAGGTCACGTGTTTCCGGTTACTGTGGAGCTCCACAGCGGCCGCAGCCAGATACTATTGGGGTTTAGCGGCTCTGAGCTCAAAAACCAGAAGTAAACACAGCTGGAGGCAACGGGATTGGTTAAAACTTATCCGAGTGGCTCTGATTGGTCAAAGAAGATGACGAAATCCAACAAAAACAAAGAAGATTGGTCAAATTTGCGGAAAAGTTGCGGTGATTTGTGAAAATTGCAAGGCCGCAACAAAGTTGCGGCAAATTGTTGAATTTGCATTAATAGTTGCGATCGCAACATCGCAACTTCCTGGAGGGTCTGATTATAGATCATCTAACACCTTGTGGTCCCAGCCACAGGAGGAGCTGGAGGGTGTTGGTGAGGAGAGGGATGTCTGGGCCTCCCTCCTGGAACTGTTACCTCCTCAATCAGGATAAGTGGTGGGAAGAGAAATGAAAAGGTGAATGGATGGTTTTACCTGCGTTTCCATTGTCTTTTCTAATTCAAGTTAGGAAAATATAAATAAAAAAGGTGAATGAAAACAAAACAAGTTACTATTAGATATCTTTGGCAATATGGGAAAAATATGAGATTATTTTGACAGTTTAAAAAATAGTTTGTGTTTGAGGTTATGGGAAAAACTTTTGCAAGCTGGTACAGACACAAGATTAAGGGGGCATGACTGCAGCAGTAACACCTTTTTCACGTTTTCTTCTATTGGTATACATCACAGTTGCTTTATTCCTTATTGTTTATAATCAGATACAAAAACTGCTTATTTTACAAAATTTCAACCTTAAATCAAAGTAATGTATCACCTGTTTTGCTTAAAACTATTAAAATAAAGGTATATGACCCATTTTTAAACACAGCTTTATGAAAGACTCATTTGCTGACATGTCCTCCTGGATCAAGAAAACACCACGTGGACATGTTGCAAGGTTGAAAATATAAATTTATTTTGGAAGAGACTGCTGCACAATTTTCACACGTATGCACTGCATCTGCTGTGTCCTTATGTTACTCAAGAGATTTAACTAAACATTCCCTTTAAAATAACCATCCCACAGTTCAGATTCTATTTTACAACTCCAAGAAAAACAAGTGGAAGTGTGCATGTTTAAACATGAGGTTAAGGTATTTAATCTTTCAGTTACACAGTTGCAGCAAACCATTTACAGAAATTATGTGCAACAGTGTGACACATGGTGTTGGCCATATGCAAATTTATGTTCTCTCTATTGCAATAGTAAATCACTCCCACGCAAAACAGGAGCGAGTAGAGCAGAACCAGGGTGGGATGCAAGCCTATCATTTAAGGAATCACTTCTATGATCTTTTCTGGCTTTAAATACCTCTGTTTAATTGCTGTGTCATGGCAGGATAATTACTGCTGAGTCGAAGGGGGGGGCCAGCAGGCGTGCAACACTTTTTGTCTGTTTGCACGGCTCTGCAGGAGCTTGTGGTGACAGGTTGGCAGGATGATGATGGTAAAATGAAACTAACATGAGTCCATGAAGGTGAAGCATTCAGAGAGGGGAAAGGTGCTTTAAAACTTTTTTAATCAAGCTTTGATTGACAGTTTTCATCTAGTGACAGCTTCAACGCTTATTCCCCACATATCTGGGCTTAATGTGGTTTTATTCAGATTTTGACATTCGTTGCACTCATAAAAACATCTTTCATTTCTAATAAACACTGGTGCAGTTTTCACATGGTTTTGTAGAAAAATCTCTGTGAAATTAATGAATGCACTGTGTTAAACCTGCATCTTATAAACAATCATTGATATTCTGGATTAGCATCTGTGACTGTCATCATGGCTCTCACACTGCTAACAACAGCTAGAAAAAAGAGAGTAAGAATCTGAAATGACAAAAATTTAAAATCCAAATAGAGATTTTTGTATGCACTTCACACATTCAGTCCAATCATGTTTTTAATGACTCTTGGATGTGATTTCAGTGTTTTCTGCTCAGCTGCACCAGCACACAGAGCTGGATGCATTTCAGGTGCTAAAAGGAAAAGCGGTGAAAAGCAACACAAATCTGAATAAAGTGTCAATGAGCAGGAGGGCTTTGAGAGGTGAGGTGTTCAGATTTCTGATGTGTAAACTTCAGTAACCTCACCAACAAGAGGAGATAAAACATTATACAACACTAGTTTTTCCTTTTATAAGGACATCTTTAAAAGAGATGCGTTGGCATAATGCTAAACAAACAGAAGCAACAAAAGCAGGTAGGTTTAAAGAAAGCTCTTAAAATGATTTTATTTGACTAATATTGACCAAATTTTAAATTAAATCACTCCTTTAGTCAAATGTGATAATTATCTTTAGACTTTTGTCTATACACACACACACACACACACACACACACACACACACACACACACACACACATATATGTTTTTCATTCATTTATCATTACATTGAGGAGATATAGTGTTTGATTTGTAAGTGGGATAGGCAATAACAATAATAAGCTTTTGCTTTTGCCTAAACCTGTTCAGTCATGGTATGTGCAGTGGTCTTGTGTATGTATATGCATGTACTATATGTAAACTACATATGTAGATAGATATGTATGTTTGTGTCGGTATAGGTATATATGTATGTGTATGAATATATATGCAGGAAGCTTCTCTGTCTAGACAAATTACTTTCATGACTGAATAGAATAAATACTACTACTACTACTATACTATTACTACTTTTGAATCAAATTGTCTCATAAATATCAGAGAATTTCAAAGGACACCTCAGAGCACATCTGACTCTAGATGTGAGTTTTGTGGGAACAACAGTAGATTGAGCACATAATATTTTTAGTCCTTTGTGTGGGTCAGTTATGTAAATATATTTGATTAACAAAAAAAAAAAAAAAACATATTCCAGAAGCAGGTAGTTACTGTACTGGCTTGGTCAGCCTCAGCAGGGGTTCTGAAAAACACTAAAGATGAACAGTGCTGAGAAAAAAAAAACCCAAGATGTCTTGATTTGAATACAATACACCTCATCAGGAATCAGAAACAGTCTGCAGTCATTTTTTTCTGATTATGGGTTGAGAAGGTAGTTATTTGTCATAATGATGGTCTTGGTTCTATACAGAGGCATAAAACCAACAAAAATAACATTTCTGCTGTTACACTTGCTGGTTAGCTCGATGCATATATGTACTGAGAGTATTATGAGAATTATTAATAATTTAAACATTTCAACCTTTTCATTTAATTATTTTTTTTTTCATTAAATGTGTATTTTTTAAAATCATTAATTTGCTGTTTTTATGTAACTTTTACGAAACTTATTGTAAAATGTTGTTTATTTTTATTTTATGTTTTTTATTTGATGATATTTCATTTAAAAGGGATTTTCCTTTTTAAAAATTTTAAAATGTACAACCTTTCATGGTTTAGTTTTGGCTCTCTTCAAAGACCGACCAATAAAACATCTTCTAGATTATACTGCCCTCTAGTGGAAACATGTGGCATTACTTCTCTACTTCACGTCCATTCATTCTTGCATCGGTTTTATTATATTGATTTCTTATTTAAGTATAAAACTATTCTTTAATGTAGCACACAATACATACAAATGTGACTTGCTTTCTTTAAGAGAAAATATCTATTTTGTGTTTGGCTAACACAATGAAATTTAATTTAACTGGAATCTTAAAAATACAATTTATTTCAAATGAATAAAGAGCTCTTTAAGACAATAATGCCACATTTATTCAAAGAAAAATTAAATTTTCGTGGATTTCGCTTTTTTTTTTCGTTTTGGCTTACGCTTTTGACTTCATTACCCAGCATGCACCGGAGCTAGTGTCCGTAACTCCGATTGGCTGATGTGTCCCCGCCCCTGATCGTCCCCGTGCTCGGGTTAACTGGCATGTTTTTCTACAGCTCAGTCCACTCCGACAGGACGTTTGAGCTGTCAAAAAATGCACATTATCGTGTCAGCTTCTACTATAATGTGCGGCCGCTTGTTTGAGAGGCACAGCAGTTTAAAAAACGTCAGAAAACTCTTCGATCGGTGCGTGAACGGGAGCTTCCAGCGGATGTGTTCAAGTGCTACGCACGAAGAAAAGATTGAACTCCGAGAGTCCACTTTCACTGCCCCCAACTTTACTTCACCTCTGAAAACCAGATCGAAACTGGTAAGACTGACGACAGAATACCAGAAAGACCTGGACCTGCAGTTCCCCTGGTCTGGGTTTGGATCCAGAGTTTTTAGCTAACGTTGAACAAAGAGTTGTTTAGTACCAAGTTGTTAAAGTCAGTCCAGACTCGGGCCTAATGGAGGCTAAATCAGCTAAAAACTTGAGGAATTAAATATTAACCAACAAGATAATCACCTTTAAAGAGCTGCTGTTAAGGTACACGACGTTTTTGACTTATCTGGCTTTTATCACAGCAGGAATTTAAAGTTAGGTCATGTTCAGGACTGATACCTAATAATGAGAAAATAATCCTAATATTGCTTTTTTTATTGCCTGTTTTTAAACTGTCTTAACGATCCTACTACAAAGTTACATAAATCTATAGCAAAAATACAAATGCATGTTTTGGTAAGACAGATACATTAGGTCTCAGGAGTTTGATGCATCTACTCAGAATAATGTCACATGATCACAACCAACAAATTTGAGTTATAGTTTGTTTGTTTTTTACATTTAGAGCCTCACTGGCCTAAAACCAGCTGAATACACAGAATCAAAACAGGAATTGAAGATGATTCAGTTTATTTCCCATCTACTGTTGAAACACGCCTTGGCCTTTGTACTAAAACTTTCTGATCCAGCTGCATTCTGCTGGGACAGGGTCAAAGGTCATGAGATGATTAAATCTCCACGTGTTGCAGTGTGAAAGCTTATGACAAATTAACAATTAGCTCGCTGCAAAATTACTGTCTAAGTTTAGCACATGAGCCCTGCTGCTCTGTTGTTTTTAATTTCTGATTTAAATCCACTTCACGTCGTCTTCTTCCTGTTTTTCTTTCCCAGGAGAGGCTAAAAGACGACAACATCCTCCCGTTTTCAGCGTTCCTGACCGACAGCTTTGGTCGCAGACACAACTACCTGAGAATCTCCCTGACTGAGAAATGCAACCTTCGCTGTGAGTCTGTTTTCTCCCCGCACAATTCAGTTTATCCATTTCTGATCCAGCTAACTGAGGAAAACTGAGCTTTTACTAATATTACTGTCCTTCACTTTTATTGATTACTGTTAGGTCTTTAAAAATCATATAAAAGCTTAAAAGCAGCCGATGGATGTTTGCTTTTTTATTAAACTTTTTTTCTCTCAAAGCCACATATTTTCTCATTTGAAATAAAAAAATTATATTAAATTCTTTCCCTCATTTCAGGTCAGTACTGCATGCCAGAGGAGGGAGTGAAGCTGACACCAAGGAACCAGCTGCTTTCCACCTCCGAGGTTCTGACTCTGGCTCGTCTCTTTGTCCGAGAAGGAGTGGACAAGATCCGCCTCACAGGAGGAGAGCCTCTCATCAGACCTGATGTTCTGGATATCATCGGTGAGAGAATGATGACAAATAAAGTTGATTTGACCTGAAATATCTCATCTCTGTTTTGTGCATTACATTATAACTTTCAAAGCTTCAAGCAAATACAAATTGAATGTACCGGTATGTTGTTTCTTGATTGGTTATAGGGATGTAAAAACTCCATTTTTTAATTTAGAGACTCATGTGCCAAACCAGCTGACTGGACCAGAACTAAAGTAATTTTCACTCCATTCCTTCAAATGAAAACGATGCACTGAAGTAAAAACATTTAGTTACACCACAGCTGTGCATCTAGTCTAGTGAAGGAATGTTACATGGTTTTATTTTACAGCCTAACCATTACCAGGACATCAGTTTTATGAACGCAACACATGATTTGACTAATGGATTAGAATTAGAAGCACAGATGTTCTGTTGTTTATCCACAAAGATCAATGTGGTCATGTGACAACTGTCTTAGAGCCTCGAACTTCTTCATGTTGTTATTATTATCTTAGGGCTTTTGCATCATTGATTATTTTCTCAAAAGGCCATGTGTACTCAGAATCCTTCATGTTTGTTAACTACACTTTGGCATCATAGATTTTACACAACGTCTTACAAAATGGTTTCCTTTGACATTTAACTTTGAAATGTTAAGGTTTTTGATTTGTCTTTTTTCCATAATATTCATAAATAAAAAAAACGGTCTCATCTTCAAGTTACATTTTCCACGTGTAGAATAAAATAATAATTGTGTGTTCAAGTTAACAACAGTCTGAACTGACCTTCTCTCTTGTTTCCTTTTCATTTCTGCAGCCGAACTGAAAAAGCTGGAGGGCCTGAAAACTGTTGCAGTAACAACCAACGGCATCAACCTAT
This sequence comes from Callopanchax toddi, assembly GCA_006937965.1. Classification (NCBI taxonomy): domain Eukaryota; kingdom Metazoa; phylum Chordata; class Actinopteri; order Cyprinodontiformes; family Nothobranchiidae; genus Callopanchax; species Callopanchax toddi. Next base: position 558,805 of record SSNR01000177.1, read on the forward strand.
TCAGGCTTTTACCAAAGCTAAAAGAATCTGGTCTGGACCTGATTAACATCAGCCTCGACTCACTGGTTCCTGCTAAGTTTGAGTTTATTGTACGTCGAAAAGGTAGGAACAGGAATGTGACCTATGATGGCAGGTGTGTAATAAACATGAGACGTCAGTTAAATTATTAGTACCCTATAATAAGCTGTTAATATCATTTGAGCTTTCATAAAAAGGTTTTATCTTACTTTGGTTTTGACGTTGCAGATTAATCTTTGTCCTAAAACACAAGCTGCCAAAAGTCAGAGTTTGTATTTTTTGTGTTATTATTACTGTTGCTAATCCTCACCAGGTTACAAAAGGAGGCTGTAAGCCCCAGACACACACGGAGTGGAGGTAACAGCAGGGCACAGCTTTAGGTGGTTGGCTGCAGGAAGACATGCACAGATGGACCGATTGAAATCAGGAAATGAAGGAGAGAAAAAAACACTGGCTCCTAAAAACAGAGCTGTCTGTTCACTTTAGTTTCAATAAAACATTGTTTAAAGATTAGCCTCTGAAGATGTAGCCTTCTATGTGCTTATTTAGGATTAGTAGAGAAGCAGATGTAATGTAAGGCTGACATTGTGAAAAATTCTGGATAAAACTTCACTTCCTTCAGTGGAGATTATCTTTAGGTCCCTGATTTAGTTGTTGTGCTCATAAAAACAAGTGTCGTTGACAGTTGGTTAGTGAAAAGCTGTGACTGCTGCTGAGGGAAATAATGCAGATGTTAGCATGTTTCTAGTCGGACGTAAACACGGCTGGTAAAGCCAAATCAGAACACAAATAGCTGATTTAGGATTTTAGTTTAGTCATGTTTCAGAGACAGAATCTGTTTGATCATTAAATATTTCTTGTCTAATCTCCTTTTTTAATCTTTTTGTTTTCCAGGTTTTCACAGAGTCATGGAGGGCATTGATAAAGCCGTAGAGTTGGGCTACAGTCCTGTTAAGGTGTGTTCATGGATTCACACATTTGCAAAATAAAACCCTAAAAATAAATCAAACATCTTAACCAGACATTCTGTTTAAACTTATCATTGCAGTATTATAAATTTGATTTATTATAAATGTTCAAAAATTGTCCTTTTTGAGGAAATAATGGCTATATGAACCTTAATGTTTAAACCTTTTTACAAGTTAAAATAATAAACTAAGTTATAGATACTGTATGTAACATAAAACCAGCTCTACTTAATAACTACTGATTAAAATGTAATGTAAACCAGACTTCAGCTCTTTGGATGGACAACCTGTATTTGTCCATCGTTTATCCTCACATGTAAAGTTCATTTATGAACAGAATGAAAACAAGACAGACTGATAGAGAAGTTATTAATTTGTGGAAAATTAAATTATACAGATGCTTCAGAATGGCACATTTTTCAAATTAAACAATAAAAAGACAAAACGCCTCTGCAGACATGACAGGGCTCCTCCTTAAAGACTCCACTTGAGTGACATCTACTGGTGGATCCGTCAGCTGCAGTTCAACCAAAGTCTCTAACATCTATTGTTATTATGTCAAAAGGCCATTTTATCTCCTGTAAATGATTTTAAACAACACACTCCAGCTTGTTGCTTACATGTCCACCCCCTTTAGCCTGCAATGTAAGACTTTTACAGTTGAAGAGCAGACTAGTGAGGAGGAGGATTCTGTGTGCTTCCTCCTGCAGATCAACTGTGTGGTGATGAGAGGCCTCAACGAAGACGAGCTGCTGGATTTCGTGGCACTGACAGAGACGAGGCCTCTGGAGGTGCGCTTCATTGAATACATGCCCTTTGATGGTGAGTCCTCACTTCCCATAATGCCTCTAGGCTCAGGTGAAAAAGTTTATCGTCTTTTTGTTAAAAATTCAGTCTGTTGCAGATTTATACATATTTGTTGCTTAGTACTTTGCTGCACCACACACACAGATAAACACTTAGTTTTTCTCATACAGGCAATAAGTGGAATTTTAAGAAGATGGTGAGCTACCAGGAGATGTTGGACCGGATCAGGCAGCAGTGGCCTGATCTGGAAAGGCTTCAGTCTGGACCTGCAGATACTGCAAAGGTCAATATTTACAGCTTACTAATTTAATTCTGATTATCCGAAAAATGTTCAAAACTTCTTTTTTTATTTGAAGGGGGAAAACTTTTAGCAGTTATTAAAGTCTCAGCAGAAGACTTTTAGCCAAAACAGAAGCTGGTCATATTTAAGGCCAGATCTTAAAAAGAGAATTAAACCACCTGTATGAACTGAGTCAAGCTGTTTATTATTGTTTCACACACCCTTCTGTTTTGTTACAGACCTTTAGAGTCCCAGGATTCACAGGTCAGCTGGGCTTCATCACCTCTATGTCCGAAAATTTCTGCAGTTCTTGCAACCGTTTACGTATCACAGCAGACGGAAACCTCAAGGTAAACCCTGACGTATTTACACTCTGCTTTATGAGCCTTTAATGACGTCTCTGTTGTGAACATTGTGTTTGTGTACATGTACTTTGTGTACTTTATGAGTTCCAGGTTGGCTTTTCCATTAGTAAGAGTGGTGCTTTAGTAAAACTACGAACTTTGACAAAATATATGTTTCATATAAAGTGTTTTAATTTACACATTCTGTAATGAAATGTACATGTAAACAAAAATCAAGAAAAAAAGTTGAATTAAGTGTTTTTGAATCTATTTGATTTATTTTTGTTTTTTATGATTTAAATATCCTTTTTCTCCTTTTTCACATTTGATTTTTAGGTTACTTTTAATTGATCTAACCTCAATACTTTATAATAAAGTTATGTCCATGATCTTACTCGTTAGTGTTGCCTTGCTAATCATCCCTTACACAGAAGGTACATCCAAACATGAGCAATGTGTTGTGATTATGCAGCCTTTAGCCTTCCAGCTACAGGGAAACAACAATTTAGGATCGCTAAAATATTTTTTGAAAACTGGTTCCAAAGTCTAAAATATCATCGCAGCAGAAAATGACTGATGAAAATCCCATTTGGTTACAGTTTGTTTAGTTTTAATTGAACTAATTTAATCATGATGTGATATCATTTTTGCACTAACCCCCGTGTGTGATTTTTGTTCGCTGTTTTCATTTTACAGCAAATGTGAGTCTTTACTCATAGAAATACGTCCTTCCTGAGATTAAAGAGCATCTACTGTAAGATGTTTCCTCTGACTCGTTCTCCCCTCCATCATTTAGGTGTGTTTGTTTGGGAACTCTGAAGTCTCCCTCAGAGATGTTTTGCGTTCTGGAGCCTCTGATGAAGAATTGCTGCAGATTATTGGAGCAGCTGTGGGACGGAAGAAGAAACAGCATGCAGGTTGAAATCCACAACAACACCGTGTGTGTAGGTTGTTGCTTTAGTTGATTGTTTTTTAATGTAATCTGCTCTCTTTTTTTCCAGGCATGTTCAGCATCTCCCAGATGAAGAACAGGCCTATGATTCTCATCGGTGGGTGACTCAGCTGTACGTACAAAATCTCTTGCCCTTGGTTCTGTTTTTGTGTAGGAATAGTTTTTTCCCCTCTGTTGTTGAGCTTTGTTTTTGTTTTTCAGCAGACACATTTCAGCCAAACCAGCAACACAGACAGAGGGCTTCATCCATCGCCTTTCAGCCTGAAAATGACTCATCTCTTTACCCAGCTGCAGCTCCTCCTGGGTCCCGTTCAGGCAGCAGAGGAGTCCTGAACAGAGAGGAGTTTCTGTGCCTTCCACACTCGACTACTTCAGTTCTGAGTTGCTGCTTTAAAACCTCCAGCAGTGGCAGTTCCAATAGTAAAACACATATCAGCAAAAAAGGGCACCATGATGTAGCATCGCCTCACTTCTCAGAGTTTGATAATGGTCTAATTTTCACCAGCTGTCACACTCGGACTGAAAGTTTTACAACGCACACACATGTGAGCTTCGTTAATGGAGACAGTCTCAGGTACACTCAACATCAGGGTCCTAGTAATGTGAAAGTCCTCTCTCTTAGGGCCACAGGAAGCTCAGCTGTTTGCACACTACCATTAAATGCCAAAATGAATGTTAAATGTCACAAAAGGCCGTTTCACAATCAAAGCTCTAGTGAAGACGGCAAACAGTCCAGGAGCGATCAGACTGGGTCCAGTTCTAAAGCCCAGCTGACTCACATCGACGCCCAGGGCCGAGCCACCATGGTGGACGTCGGGGGGAAACCTCCCACATGTCGAACAGCCACAGCCGGCGCCACCGTCATCCTGGGCTCCACCGCTTTCCGCTTGCTTCAGGACAACCAGCTGGCTAAAGGCGACGCTCTGACTGTGGCGCAGCTGGCTGGTATCATGGCTTCAAAGCAGACGTCCTCCCTCATCCCGCTCTGCCACCCGCTCCCGTTAGACCACGCCTCCGTCACCTTTCAGCTCAATGAGCTGCAGAGCGCCGTCATCATCACTGCGACCTGTCGCACCACAGGCAGGACGGGGGTGGAGATGGAGGCGCTGACGGCCGCCTCTGTGGCAGCGCTCACCATCTACGACATGTGCAAGGCCGTGAGCCATGACATCATCATCACAGATGTTAAACTGGTCAGCAAGACGGGTGGGAAGAAGGACTTCAACCGTCATCCAGTGCATGAAGACTGAGTTATTATGAGCAACCTGATGACACTATTCTACCAACTCAGCATGTGCCATGAATATTGTTTGAAAGCTCTCTGACACAGACACACACACACACGCACGCACACACACACACACGCACGCACGCACGCACACACACACACAGAGCCTTTAGACGACTTGCTTTGCTATAAACTTTGTTCCAGCTTTTGTTTGATATTTTTCTGGTTTCTATGATGTTTGACTCATGATTTTGCATTTGTCTCCACATGATCACTTGTTAAAAGTAGGTTTGTCTAAAGCAGGGTTTGATTCTTTACCCACTTTTGATAATTTTATAATCCACCAGTAACTAAGTTTAACATCCTCTGTGCAGAAACAAATCTGACCTGAGATTTTAGGGTTTGGGATTCCTGGTTGGGAATCTCTGACTTAGAATCCTAAAGAGTTCACCTCGGCTGACCTTTAAATAATAGAAGAACTAATTCATAACTTGAATCCTGTGAACTAAACTGCTAATGCTTCTTTCAGTTTGTTTTCAGTGTCATATCAGCACTTTTTATTTAGGCCACTTGGTGGCGCTACATAGAACAAAATGAACAGCGTCAGTGCCGTTAACACGTTGAATGTCTGTTTAATTAAAATGAATAAACTTTCATAATAAAAACATACTTCCTGTACATCTTCTTGTCTGATGTCAGCCATTAACTTCAACATGAAGTTTAGTTGAATGAAAAAAGAAAAGAATTGTATGCTGTGTAACTTCACCCTGAAATGTCTAGACTTTTTTTAGGAGTCTACAATGCAGGAGATCTACTTTGTTTGCTTAAAAAACATCTTTGAAAAGCTCCTCTGTCCCTGTCATTCCTCAGATAAATGACATTAGACAAGACAATGTAGCTCAGTCAGTCCATAAACAACATGACTTCTACATGCAAGATCAACCAAAACTTGTCTTTAGCAGAAACTTGTGTTTTTAAATTAATCTTTTTTTTAGTTATTTTATTTATATTTTAGTTATTTTTTAGTCATAATAATTCCAAAAGAAATTTTACTGGTACTAATTTATGACCAAGTTAAAAAGATGAACCTGTGGTACATGGTAATAACTGTGTAAAAACTCAGAAATAAGACTGACTTTCTTTTACAGTACAGTTTCCCTTTACTTACTTGGTAATGAGTGGCTTTTTACTTAGTAATAAAGCAGTATTTTCCTGAGTATAATTTATGAACAGGTTAAATACTAACTATACAATTTAACCTGAGCTACATGGTAATAACTGTTTAAAATCTCAGAAACTAGACTGGCTTTCTGTTACAGTACAGTTTCCCTTTTCTTACTGGGTAATTATTCATGGTTTACTTGGTAATAATGAAGTATTTACTACATTGAGTTTATGAACCGTTTAATTACAAACGTTATACAACATAACATGAGTTACATGGTAATAACTGCCTAATTACAATTGAATAAGTCAAAGCTTTAACTTTCCCTTTGACTAAATGTATTAACAGTAACAATTATTACCTGGTAAAATATGATGGTTTACTGTGTAAACTTCTGTTAAATAGTGGGTAATTTAGGAATTATTAAATAGTAATTAAATTGCATTTACCTACTAACTAGTTGTAATTACTGATACAGAGCAACACTATAAATGACAGTAAATACTGCATAATTTAGGCATTGTTAAGCAGTAATTATATTGCAATTACCTTGTTAATAGATTTTAATTACATAGTAATTACTTTTCAAACTAAGATTTATTACATATTACACATTAAAAGCAAATATGTGGCAATTTTACTATGTAATATGTTGGTAAGTAGTGCCTAACTTAGACACTATTTGGCAGTAATTTGATTGGAATTACCATGTAAATAGTTTTTAATTACAAAGTAATTACCTTTGAATTTAAGCTTTATTACATACTAATACACTTTAACTTACTATGTACTTACCATGTAAGTACATAGTAATTAGGGGACTGTAAAAGAAAGCGTTACCAAAACGTTTTTAATTTATTATTTCATTTTTAAGGTCTGGATATCTCTGATCCCTTTTTTGAACAGAATATAGATTCTGATATTGTTGAAAAAGATGTTATAAAGAATAATGTTGGAGACGTGACCTGATGTTGAACTAAACCTACATTATGAAACAACTTTTACTTGCAATAAATTGGAAATAATTCAGAAAAGTACACTGAATTACAGCAGTGTGCTGTTGAATTAATTGTTGTAGACTTGGCATATAAGGTTATGATCACATGATTTTAATAATAATAGGTCGGGAGTCTAAAGTGGGCCAGTCTGAGGCCTGAAACTCCAGGGCTGAAAATGAGTCCCACTCCGGCCCTGTTAACACCCTTTTCAAAAAACCGAACCCCCGCAAAGCTCCTGGGCCAGACAGAGTGTCCCCCTTCACCTTAGACACTGTGCTGAGGAGCTGGCACCAGTGTTCACAGGCATTTTTAACACCTCTCTGGACTCATGCCACGTGCCATCCTGCCTCAAATCCTCCACCATAATCCCAGTCCCCAAGAAACCGAGGATCTCCAGACTGAATGACTACAGACCCGTGGCTCTGACGTCTGTAGTCATGAAGTCATTTGAGCGCCTGGTTCTGCCTCACCTCAAAAACATCACAGCCCGTCTGGACCCCCTGCAGTTTGCCTACAGAGCCAACAGGTCTGTAGACGATGCAATCAACCTGGCTCTTCACTTCATTCTGCAGCACCTGGACTCCCCAGGAACCTATGCTAGGATCCTGTTTGTGGATTTCAGCTCTGCCTTTAACACAATCTGCCCAGCTCTCCTCCAGGACAAGCTGTCCCTGCTGAACGTGCCTGACCCTATCTGTCGGTGGATCACTGACTTCCTGACAGACAGGAGGCAGCATGTGAGGCTGGGAAAGAACGTCTCAAATCCTCTGACCATCAGCACCGGTACCCCCCAAGGCTGCGTCCTCTCCCCTCTGCTCTTCTCCCCTGTTTAGTGTGAGCAGTTTTGTGATTAATTGGTGAAACATTTAGTCTATTTTGTGTTACTTGGGAAGTTTGGTAGTGGGGGCTCATCTGGGATTACTTTTAACACATGGCACAGTTTAATATAGTAGATTTTGTGAACAATCCAACCTTGCTACACTTTTGATGTATAACACAAATGAGTCTTTAATGTTTAAAGATTTGAATACATTATTTTTAATTGATGTCCATACAACTAGACCTGTGAGAATACAGAAAGGCATAACATTGACTACAGGTTTTCTGAAATGAAATGTGATCAAAAGAAGGCAAATATTAATTCAAGTTAGGATAAAAGACTGCCTCATGTGATCTAAAACTCTAAAAAAAAAAAAATCTGTATTTGTGAAAAGTTTTTTGCCAGTAGGAATTTCAAACTGCTGATTGTTATTAAGGAATGAAATGAGACTGGACAAAAAGTTAGTGACAGTTTCATAAAACTGAACTTTTACAACACAGAGAATGACCTTATGTAAACATAACCATCCCTTCTAAATGTTGATGTGAACATACAGTAGCTACGCTCTCACACAACTGTAAAAAAATGTACCTTTAACCAAGCACCTGTACTCAGGTCAGCTGAATTTAAACTCTGTTTAGTGCTGTATGTGATTTCATCATGGTTTAACTGAGGAAAGAACTGTCTTCTATATAAAAGATAGGTTACAATAAAATAAAAAGTCTGTTTCTGTTTCTTGGAAATCAGCTGATACACAAGCTGCTTTGTATCATTCCTGATAGATAAAGCTGTTTGCTTTACACTGTGCATGAAGTTTTTATAGCAGAATGAGGTGGATGCATGTCATAAGGCAGCTCTTTAATGATTTACATGTTGCACTAAGGAGAAGGTGTTTTTGTGATTGTAGCTCTCTGCTGGTGTAGTTTGTCTCATCAGTTCCAAAAGCAGGTTAAAGTTCTGAGTAAGTACTTTATGATATTTAACACAAATGTAAGGATGTGACTGGTTGTTTGCTTCTATCACATTGTAGGTTTTTTTGTTGTGTGTTTTATTCTGTATGATTGGAATCTCTTGCGTCTCAGTTTATCAGTTAGTTTATTTTTGTTGTTTTCAGTTCACTAAGAGTTCATTTACTTGCAAATTTAATAGTTTAGAATCTTCAGGTTAAGTTTTACATTTTTTATAGATTTTTTCTGAGCAAATCAAGCCTCCTGGTATTTATTATTGTCAGATTTTCAGTCTGGATGTCAGATTGTTGTCGTTTCCTAATGCTCTGTCATCAGTGTTGTTTTGCTCTATTCAGCCTTCTTGGTTTTAGTTTAGTTTAGCTAAGATTCTTGGATTTTACCTACCTGTCTGCTGTGTGCTTACCTGTAGCCTTGAGTCCTAAGTGAAATTAAACTCATGAAGAATTGTTTATAATTAGGGGTGTAACAATATCTAAAACTTACGAGACGAGATATTTAGTTCACAAGAACGAGACAATATTTTAATCAAATTTTCAATAATTTTTCACAGATCAAACTATTGCTGCAAACTTTTCTCCCTTCGCTCTCTCCTCTTCTTTTGTGTCACTAATGATGAAATTTTAATTTCAAAGGTTAAGGGGGGCTTGAACTGTTTAAACAGAGTAATGATATTAAACCTACATCTAAAAATAACAGCCAGCATCCATTTAGTACAGTGTAACATTGTTTTAGACAGCCTCCAGGCCTCCAAACAGCTTTTTAAAAAGTGCACAGCACATGCCCCCCCACACACACACACACACACACACACATACATCTATGTGTCTCAGTGATTTTTCAGTCCTTTACTTCTCAGCTCTCCAATGCTATTATTATATCTCTGCCTGTTTTCTCCCTATTTCCTTCTCTCTCTTCTTGTTAAAACATATGGAATCAGTTCAGTTAAACTTCACTGAAACCTTAAAGGATTTGAAAATTAATAGAAAATAAATTCAAAGTTAAGAAAAGCTTTTACTTTTAAATAATGAAACTGTGTTTAATACTGTAATAATACAGTGTTTCATATAGATTGTTTTCAGATGGACACACCTGTCTCTGTCTCTCTCCATTTCTCCTCTACGGTCTCTCTCCTTGTGATTGTCTGTCTTTTAAAAATCCTTTAATGCAGGGGGTTTAATAAGGGGCCACATCTTTCTGCCCCGTGAGCCACATATCGTGCGCCCCAGCTGTAATAATTTTGTTAAACCTCTATTTACAATAATAATATGGGTGCGATTTGGGTGGGACTGATGTCACCTCTCTCTTGAGATTAATTTTTTTCTCCCTGGGGAAGATTTTTTTGTTGTTCCTCTCTCTGGTCCGACAGAATGGTTGAAGAAAAAAAAGCAAGCTTCATATTACTTCCACCAGCAGATGGCAAAAGCTGATAAACAATGGTGTTACTGGTTTTATTTGAAAGTGCGCACTAGTTAGTTATCTGGAGAGAACAAGCCAAAAAAGACTAATTTTAGTGGTTATTATGTTGATAATATTACAATTAAGAAACACTATACTGACTCTCCTTTTTTGTATAGATTTTTATACTTTTCTGTCAGTTCTGAATGGTGAAACCTACAGTATGTGCAAGATACCCTGCAGTCAGCATACATTAGTCTGTTGTTATTTTCATAAATAAAAAGTTTTTAAAAATCTCTCCCCTCTGCTTTTTCCACAAATCACACACTGATAATAATAATAATAATATTAATAATATTTCCAACCACTGCCGCTGTGTTTAACATAACCACATCACACTTAGCTTCATATGACCATGTAATTCCTATGTAGGAATACTGTGACCCGACAGAGGATTTGGACAACTTTAAACCCATCTAGTAAAATAAACATGACATGTACAACCTTATTAGTCCATCACTTCCACCAGCATGTTTGAGTGAGGAAAAAGTTATTTTAAAAAAATGAACCAGTTCCTAAATGATCCAATGTCACTGCTTTAACAGAACAATGTTTCATATTTCATGTCTGTGAAGGTTACGTGTAATAAAGCAGTGGTCACTATCTGACACTGTTTCAACACATCTGATTCAAATGAATTAACAGGCTTCTGCAGAACTTGACATGCAGACAGATTTGTTAGATTTAGGTGTGTTGAAGCAGAAAAATACAACATTCAGACCAGTGGCTCTTGAGGACTGGACTTTGTGACCACCTTGTAGAGGAATATTTGAATAAACTGTAATTGTTTGAAAAATCTGGTGGCTGATGTTTGATTGTATATGTTTTATTTTTTTCTACTCAGGAGTCAGAATGGATGAGGATATTAATTTACATCCTCATGTAGTTCAAGAATTAAAAACTGCTCTGAAGAAAAACAAGACAGCTGCAGCTGCAAGAATTCTAGAATATGTGGAAAGACTCAACAATACCCCACTAAAGATTGGAATCACAGGAGAGTCAGGTTCTGGTAAATCCTCATTCATTAATGCCTTTAGAGAGGTAGATGATGATGATGAGGCTGCAGCTCCCACTGGCATTACAGAAACCACCATGGAGGTAACAGAATATCCCCACCCAAACTACTCCAAAGTCATATTTTGTGATCTACCTGGAATTGGAACCACCAATTTCCCAGGTGACAAGTATCTGAAGCTTGTTGGATTTCAGAAGATGGATTTCTTCATCATCATTTCAGCTAATCGCTTTAGAGAAAATGATGTAAAACTTGCCAAAGAAATTCAAAAGCTGGGAAAGAAGTTCTACTTTGTTCGTTCAAAGATTGATAATGATTTACAAGCTGAGGAAAGACGGAAAGATTTCAGTCCAGAAAAGAGTCTGGAAAAAATTAGGACTGACTGCATTAAAGGTGAGTAGCTTCTTTTGTTTGTGCTCTGTGTTGTGATCAAACAGAATCTCTAAATGATCTTTCTACACTTGAGTTGAATGTCATCCAAGCAGATACAGTAAAGTAACCTTTTTAAAATCATGTCACATGTTCTAGTCCCTCTGTGTGACTTTGTTTTAAACTATCATAAGAATAAATGTATTTAAATCTGGTAAAGCTATGAAATATGTTGTGTCTTTTTTATAACACAGGCCTTAAAGACCTGGGATGCGAGTCTCCAAAGGTCTTCTTGGTGTCCAGCTGGGATCTCCAGCAGTACGACTTTCCTCTCTTACAAGAGACGTTGGAGGAGGAGCTTCCTGAACACAAGAGAGATGCTCTGCTGTTTGCCTCACCCAACATCAACCCAGAAACCATCAAAAAGAAGCAAAAAGCTTTTAAGATCCAAATATGGTGCCTTACTGCTTTATCTGGAGTTGTAGCAGCTATACCTGTTCCAGGGCTTTCTATAGCTGTTGATCTGAGTCTGCTGGTTGGTGCCGTCACTCATTATGTGCTTGGGTTTGGTCTAGATAGAGCATCACTGAAGAGGCTGTCTGACAGAACAGGCGTGCCATATGATGATCTGAAGGCTGTCATCAAGTCTCCTCTGGCTGCAGCAGAAAAAATCTCTAATGATCTGATAAAGAAGGTGATCATGCAGCTTTCTTCCAGTGCTGCAGTAATGGCAGCAGAGGAAGTTTCCAGATTCATTCCAATATTAGGAATCCCTGCATCCATGAGCCTCTCTGCTGCCACAACCTACAGGCTTCTGAAACTTTTCCTTGACACACTTGCTGATGACGCCCAGAAAGTGTGTGAAAGGGTTTTGATCATGAAGTAAAATGTCAACTAAATATTTCCAAAGTCAGTCATCACACATTGAAACCATTATGTAATCAAGGAATAATGTATTATTTCTATCTTAATGACTGTGTAATGATAATATTAACCCTTATATTTTAAACTCAACATATTGTTTACGATCAACTGGCTTTCATCCAGATCACATCTATTTACTGAATGCAGATATGTTTTAGTAACATATTCAAACTAAAATTGTATTAGTCGAATTTTCTTGAATCATTATTAAAATGTGCTATTGTGAAGGATACAGCCCTTTATTTTATATATCAACTACAGATTTGCTTTAAAGCGGCTCTCTGGATCATTTTTCTCTGTATCAAAGTTTTCTAAATGTTCTAAATGATATTTCAGGTCTAAACTATGATCTATGGGTTGAGTTCCACAACATCTGTCATTCTGATGAAGACCCTCCTTCCTCCTAGAGACCCCTTTGCATTATTTCTTGCCGCCGACATTTTTCAGCCAATGAAATTCAAATGTCTGCATTCTCTCAACATGCACGCGCATCGACCAAACCTGTACCAGTAGGGGGCGCTGTCGTACAGGACGCTCCATGTGTTTCTCTGCCGTCTCAGCCGTTCACTGAGGACTCACGGCTCATTTCTACTAAAAACCTACCCATTCTCCAGCTAAAGATGGATTTATTTTTATTTTTAAACCTTTCACCTCACAGAATGGCAAGGCTTGCCAGGATTACGCGTTTATTTTGGTCAGAAAGTTCATCCAGGGCCGAGTCAAGTTCAGCTTCAGAGTCCAGCAGCAGCTCTCTGCTAACAGAGCTAATATCAGAAGCAGCAGGGACAGAGAGGGCTCATCAGACCCTCGTAGTGTTGTTGGAATAAGATTGTGAACTGTGAGTGATTAAACCCTACACATTGAGCTGTACAGTTCATGCCCGCAATGTATATGCGCCGTGTGCACGCGCGCACATGCGACCAGACGCGCGTGTCGAGATGTTTTGAGGAGGATTCTTTGGACGCTAGATTCAAAAACTGCTCTCTTGATGAAATAATCCAGAGTGCGGCTTTAATCTCATTAACCTTTTTGAAATTCTGCTATTCCACCTGGCGCTGCGAATAGCAACCTTGAACAGGAGCGCGCACAACTGTCTCATTAGTTTGTCTCCTAAGGGTTCAACCAAAGGCAAGCGGAGACATGATTCCATAAATAAAAATACATTTTATTAATACAAAAGGAAATATGGTAAAACAATGCCCCGTGCCACACACGCATGCATGCACACACACACACACACCGGTCCTACCGTGGGAGCGGAGCTAAAATGGCTAATGTTGCTAGTTGCTAATTGCTATGTTCCTGCTCCGCTGCCCGTCTCTTTTCTCCGCTGTATGGAGTTCCATTGTGTAGCCCCGGTTACACACAACTCAGGCAGAACGAGACGGCCAGGCCTGAGTAAAGCTGTAATCAGTCGTTGTTCTCAACGGTTCTTCTCCCCAAAAGGCTGTGATTGCTAACAGCAGAGCAGCTGGGAGCACAGCTGCCTTTGATGCACTGTGAAGCGGACTGAGGGTCGGGAAATAGGGGTGGGAATTGATAGGTTTTTATCAATATCAATGCCATTATCAATTCTGCTATCAATCCAATTCCTTAACAATTCCCTTATCAATTCTTGTTAAGCGGCAAAAAAAAGTTCTACTCAGTCTTCTGCACCACAAGCAAGCATGGTGTGATTTGAGTGTGTTTAAATTTTTTCTTTCCAGTACTAGGATTAATTAAGTTTTTGCTGTAAAAAACAAGAATTACAGAGGTCCGATTGTGGATTAAATGTTAAAAGGGCTTGCCATAGAAGCGACAACATCAGAGCGACGAGGGGAGATATATGGGGCTAAAACGATGACAGAGTAAACTGAAACTGAAAAAAAAATACATTGAAACTGAAGAAAAAAATAAACTGAAAAATAAAATGTTAAAACTGAAAAATAAAACATTGATACTGAAAGAAAAAAAATTGAAACCGAAAAATACACTGAAACTGAAACAAACCCACAAAAATAACTCTTTTTCACATTGACACTTTATTTTCAGAGTTTCTATTCATTTTTCAGTTTCACTTCAATTTTTTTCAGTTTCAGGTTTTTTTTTTCAGGTTCAATTTTTTTTTTTCAGTTTCAAGTTTTTTTTTCAGTTTCAAGTTTTTTTTTTCAGTTTCAGTTCTTTTTTTTTCAAGTTGTTTGCTGTCACTGTTTTTGCGCCGGGCGCGCGCTTGAGGGGCGGGGCTTCTAGCCTGCATATTATTAGCATTCATGGAGGAGTGAGCCAGCCAAGCTAGAAGCTAGTGAGCCGGTGAGTTATGACCGGCCAGCTGAGACCAGAAAATCAATGGCTGCTTGCAGTTAGGAAAAACCAACAGTAAGTATGTCGGTTTTTGATCTTTTACAGAGATGAATCATTGTAAATAAGTTTCGTTTTTAATTAATTATGTTTGATAAAGGTGTGGTGGAAAAGCTAACGTTAGCCAAGTCGTTTTAGCAAGCTAACCTCTGGGTAGCTCCAGCAGGTAGCCTGTCTGTAGACCAGGAGAGCTGGAGTACATCTCATTAACAGGTTAGCAGGAAATATTCAGCAGCCTCTAACCCAGAACAGCAGAATGTAGAGCATTATATCTGCTCTGGGGCTAATCAGGACTTTGTTCACAATACGAGCAGAATTTTACAGCTCACTGCCAGTTTAAGATAATAGAATGATAAATGGGTGGTCTCATTCTTTTTTATTTAAAATGCTTCATCACTCAAAACTAAACATGCATGATTATTTTTATTTTGAATCTTGACCCCGTTCCCTTTAAATGTGATGGGTGCCTTCAGGACTATTTCTTTGAATTTTTATTGATCAAACTGTGATTAGTCATTTAATTGTGTGTGGTTAATAAAATCACTAAAATATTTATTAATTGAATCACTTTCTATGCCGATTCCATTGCCAAGGAGCTGGTTCTTATCTGGTGATCATTGGGACAAGTGGGGTTCACCAGATTTTCAGTTCATGACCAGGCCAATAGACCAACAACCATTCACACTCATACTCACACCTAGGGCCAGGTCAGACTCACCAGTTAACATACATTTTTGATATAGGAAGAAAACCCAAACCCACCAATGCACAGGGAAAACAAATTTCACACAAAACTTGGCACTTGGTAATCAAACATAGGCCCTTCCAGCTGTAAGGCAACGGTGTAAACCACTTGAACCACTGTGCTAGCCTGGTAAACCAGACTATATTCAGAGCAGGACTGACGGTCTACTACACTAGGCTACCACTGTTCTGAAATTAATTAAAACTTAAAGATGAATAAATGTTGTATTTAAAATGAGGAAAGTGAATGTTTAACACTACTTCTAATAATACAGTACAAACATAAAACTATGAATCCTATAGACCCCTTGAATGTTATTGTTTTCATCTGGGTACTTGTGCACATGTGCAGTAAGCTGGGGGGCAAAAAGCCCTCCAGTCCTCATCCAGAGCTGTATCTCTCTGATTTAAACTAACAAAACCTAGGGATGAAAATATTACTACTTTAGATCATCTAAAACATCTTTGTTCAGATGATTAAAATAATATACATCTCAAAGCTAATAGTGTTTAGCACAAAGCTTCCAGATAATAATTAATAATGCATATGTTTTAAATAATAATAATAATAATAATAATCTTTATTTATAAAGCGCCTTTCATACAGAAAAAACTAACTCAAGTTGCTTAACAAGTTAAAATGACCCCACATAAACCACATTCCCATCCCTCCCCCATAAAAAGCGCACACACACACACTCACACACACGCACATATACACACAAAGGACATTGGGCTGAGTACAGATGAGCAGGTTCTAAGGAAACGCCATCAAAGGAGCCCTCTGCACCAGCAGCAGCAGGTCAACAGCAGCAGCCAACGCACCGACACGGGCGACCAGAGGAGGCAGGGCTGAGACCCCACCTCCACCTGGAACCACCTGGAGAACCAGGCAGCTACAGCTGACCACCGCTCCCGAGGCAGAGGACTCCCTCAGAGGAAACACTGGAAGGAAGATTAAAATAACAAGTTAAAATATAAAATAACATCAGATAAATATAAGAATAAACAATAAAACTGTGATAAAATCTAACTAAATACCTAAAATCTATTAGACTAAAATCAGCTAAAGGTTAGACTAAAAGCAGTTAAACAGACTAAAAGTAATTAAACACAATAAGTTAAAAATTACACTAAAAGCAGTTAAACGGGGTAAATAAATAAGAAGTAAAAAGGTGAACTAAAAGCATTTAAAGTGATAATATGCAACTTTTTCATATTTTTAAATCTTTTCCTTGAGCCAGTATGTGCTAATATGACCCTTTACAGAGTTAATGAAAAGTCACTTAGCCCCATCTGGTGATTACAGCCGGAAAACCACGATTGCAAGATCTCCGTCGCCGTCACGGTACCCAGGAAGTCACGTGTCTCACGAGGGTTAGGCTAACGCAAAGTGGCTAGCTGTTATGCTAGCGCTGGAGTGTTTTTAGCTCATGATTCCTGCTTTTTTTCAATCTCTCCCTGCTTGAACACAGCTGATTTCTTTGAAAGAGTAAATAACCGCTCCTGTAGAAAGCTATGAAGGCTGAGGAGACATTTCAACAGGTAGATATTGGCGTTTAGAAGCTGAAACGATCTGGTAACTTGTTTAATGCAGTAATTTAAAACGGACACCAGATGGAGCCCAAAACAAGCAAAACTGCATATTATCACTTTAAACAGATTGTAATAAATAATACTCAGTTAAAAGCTAGCTTAAAAAGGTGGGGCTTGAGCCTGCCTTTAAACACATGAACGTTCTCTGCAGCCCTGAGGTTCTCTGGCAGCCTGTTCCAGAGGCGAGGGCCATAACAATAAAAAGACACCTCACCGTGAGTATGCGTTCTAACTTTTGGAATGACAAGAAGACAGCTGCCAGAGGAGCGCAGAGACCGCAGAGGTAAAAGCAATTCTGAGAGATAAGAAGGCCCAAGACCATTAAGACACTTAAAAACCATTAAAAGAACCTTAAAATCGGTCCTAAAACACACAGGTAACCAATGCAAAGACTTCAGGATGGGTGTAATGTGCTCCCGCCTCCTAGTCTTCGTCAGGACACGTGCTGCTGAATTTTGCAAGAGTTGTAAACCTGAGATACTCTTTTTGGGAAGACCAGAAAGCAGGGCATTACAGTAGTCCATTCTACTGGTGATAAAAGCATCAGTCTCTCTGTGTTGGCCCGAGAGAGAATGGGGTGGACTCTGGCGATGTTCTTTAGGTGATAAAAACCTATCTTAGTAATGTTTTTAATGTGAGGGATAAAAGTCAGCTCAGAGTCAAAAATCACGCCCAGGTTCTTCACTTGTAAAGAAGGATTCAGAGACAGTGATTGTAGTTTTGGTAAAAGTTTCTCTCTCTGAGCCTCAGGACCGATGACTAAAACCTCAGTTTTGTCCCGGTTGAGCTGGAGAAAGTTTTCTGCCATCCAGGATTTGATGTCAGAAATACAGTTAAAAAGTACTTCCACTGGCCGTGTGTCATCAGGAGACACGGAGATGTACAGCTGTGTGTCATCAGCATAACTGTGAAAATGAACTCCGTTCATATAGCGCTTTTAACAATTCCAAGACGCTTTACAAATAAAGAAAACAAACCAGGAAACAAAACAATCTAACGGGGTTAAATGCTTGGTTAAATAGGTGAGTTTTTCGTACTTTGTCAAATTTCTGAGTGAACCAGAGGCACGCATGATGTGTTGGGGACAGAGTTCCTTAAAGCAGCACTCCGGAGGATTTCATCAAGAGAGCAGTTTTTGAATCTAGCGTCCAAAGGCTCCTCCTCAAAACATCTCGACACGCGCGTCCGGTCGCGTGTGCGCGTGTGCACGCAGCGCATATACTTCGGACATGAACTGTACAGCTCAATGTGTAGGGTTTAATCACTCACAGTTCACAATCTTATTCCAACAACACTACGAGGGTCTGATGAGCCCTCTCTGTCCCTGCTGCTTCTGATATTAGCTCTGTTAGCAGAGAGCTGCTGCTGGACTCTGAAGCTGAACTTGACTCGGCCCTGGATGAACTTTCTGACCAAAATAAACGCGTAATCCTGGCAAGCCTTGCCATTCTGTGAGGTGAAAGGTTTAAAAATAAAAATAAATCCATCTTTAGCTGGAGAATGGGTAGGTTTTTAGTAGAAATGAGCCATGAGTCCTCAGTGAACGGCTGAGACGGCAGAGAAACACATGGAGCGTCCTGTACGACAGCGCCCCCTACTGGTACAGGTTTGGTCGATGCGCGTGCATGTTGAGAGAATGCAGACATTTGAATTTCATTGGCTGAAAAATGTCGGCGGCAAGAAATAATGGAAAGGGGTCTCTAGGAGGAAGGAGGGTCTTCATCAGAATGACAGATGTTGTGGAACTCAACCCATAGATCATAGTTTAGACCTGAAATATCATTTAAAACATTTAGAAAACTTTGATACAGAGAAAAATGCTCCAGAGAGCCGCTTTAAGTGGGAGCGGCTATGGAAAAAAGCTCTGCTGACTGTCAGTCAGCCCCCATCAGTCCCTTTCTGAATTGATTGGTAGTACTTTGTAGTGAAGTTTTTTCAAGTCATTGTAATTTTAGGTTACCCAATCATTACACTAAATGTACTGATATTGTTTACTGAGTGTAATGTTAGGTTTCCCTAACCTTAGACTGAGTTGGATTTGAACTCAGGTCAACAGTTTGCAGACCAAAGGCCCTAACCACTGGGCTATCTCTGCTGGCAAATTTACATTGCTCGTGTGCTTTAAGTCCCAATAGTAGTGGTTGATAAGTGTTTTAAAAGTCAAACCTGGTTTAAAGTACTACACCATGTGGGTGTCAAACTCATGACCTTCTGAATGCTGACCAAAGGCCCTTAACACTGAGCTATCTTTGCTGGCAAATGTATGTTGCTCATGTGCTTTAAGTCCCAATAGTTGTTTTAGAAAAGTGTTTTTAATAAATTTTAATAGAAAACTTGGTTGAAAGCATTGCTCCAACCAGGTGTCAAAACCTGAACCTATGGGCTTCTAGCCTAAGACCATAGCCACTGGTCTATCAAAGTAACATTGGCTAAATACCATTTTAAAAGTTAAGTACATCAATCTTTGCCAATGTCCTACAGGAACCAAACATGTTTCAACGATACAACCCCAAGTCTCTACAATGTTTGGGTCCCAAGATATTACACTTTGAAAATAGAGACAAATTCAAGTGTCACAGGACAAATCTTTCCTCCAGAAAGTGGTTAGGAGCATGTTTCAGGCCATTCTGAGTCCATGAGTAGTACTTTGTAGTACAGATTTTTTAAAATTTGATCAACCACTAGTACATGCTATTGTTGCCAGATTTTAAAGTCGTGTTCTGGGGCTCAGTCAGACTCCAGTGGTACATGTCTCTGTGACCTTCCTAGCCAAAGATATTAACTGAAAATTGAGAGTAAAATTCCAGGCATAACATAGCCAGGGCTCTAAGTGGTTAAGGAAGTTCTGAAGGTGAAAGGGGTTCCATTCCAGTACTAGCAAGGTGTACCCAATAAAGTGGCCAGTGAGTGTATGTATGTAGAATATAATACATATGTATGTTTGTGTAAATGAAAATGTATGTATGTATGTGTGATTGAAAATATATGTATGCATGTGTGTAACAATGCTAGTATTACAGTAATGGCAAACATACCGTATATCAAAAAGCAGTCTTTCCTTACCAGATCTAAAGAACTCTGGTGCCCTCGTGTGGTGCAGAAAGATCACTACAAAGGAACCAAACAAATTCTAATAGCTGTGACTGATGGGATCATTTGAGATGAGAAAAAAAATGTATCCATGGCTATCACATTGTTCATTTTTAGGAAATGTTAGGGGGGGGGAAATGATTGCAAATCTAAATTAACTTGAAAACAAAAAATTCTGCACTTACAAGGCTTTTGTCTCCTAGAAGGTTAAATTGTTTATTGTTAGCTGGGGCTTGCATGTTCAATTCAAACTGTAACCTTGCTGCCTCCTTTACAGTTTTTGCCCATTGCTTAAACACTATAGACACATGCTTAGACCAAAGTAACAAAACCTGAAGCTTTTGTGCAATACCTTAAACACAGTGTAACCATTCCTTAAACAAAAGTGCTGCTTTGCACTTTAGTTCCATTTCTGCAACACACATGCTCCTTCTGCAACACACTTGCTCCTGCACACTACACACTATTTCATGCATAAGACACTTCGTTCATAAATGAAATCTCATGGTACCATTGAGACAACACATCTCTTCCAAATACAAAACACATTGGGTGACTGAAAACACCTAGACACACACCTGACAACACTCACTTACAAAACTCAACACCAATCAGCGACATAAATAGGCCTCAGTTCAGCCATTTTCAGAACTTTGTTATCCCAATTGCCTATGTAACCCCTACTTATAGAGGGATGACCAAAAATCAAATGCTACCAAGATTACACCAGCATTCTAGGATCTAAAAGGAGGATATCAAGCAGACGAGTAGTGCAATGAACACAGGTTTAATTCACTTCAACCATAAACAAAAATAGGTAATGCACCATCAACATACAAAAATATTAAAGAAAAAAATTGTCCACCCTTATAACCTTTATGAAAAGAATCAATTCAAATTCCAGGGTAGTTTCTCATTTTTTCATAGAATCGTATTTTAACAGTTCCCTTTTTCTTTCCAAACACTTGTTTCTTGTTTTTTCCTTCTTTTCGGTTCAGTCAGGTAAGTCATATATCACAGTCAGTCATTTAAGTCAGTAGGGGCCCCTTTTTGTCTTTTATAAGCTTATCTGGAATCCAAAGGATAAATCCAAGTTGCCGGCTCCAGCACATCCAGCTTGTCCAACGAGCTTCTGGATCACAGTGATGGTGGCCAGATCCTCCTCTTCTGGAAACTTCACTCTCAGTGGTCTCTTGGGAAATCACCAATAAAAAACAACCGGAGAAAACACTCAACAACAAAAAACAAAATCCAGCTTGATCAGCTCTTCAACAATGATGTGTTTGACAACACAAAAACAAAAACTTCTTTTAAGAAGCGTATTGTCTTTGCTCTGTAGCTAGCTCCAGACACGTAGCTCCAACGTGGTCTACTGTGTTTTTTTTCTCCCTGCACTTCCTCGTGCTCACACTAGCACCGTGTGTGTGGATGTGCACTGCCCTCTATTGGACATTTTGAGAATCAGTCTGTCTATACTGGCACAAAAACTGAGATAGATGAATAGTAAATTTTATAGGGGCTACACCTACTTTTTCCTTTATTTACAGTAGTGTGTTTTTTTGTTACTGCATGTACAGTACTGTACTGTAAAGTATACTATAGTACTGCGATGTGCAGTATTGAGTTGATATTGTTTGTAACCTTTCAGTACTTTCCAAGGGCGTAAATTTGGCATGGACGCAGGGGACGTGTCCCCACCAATATTTAGAAATCACTGAAATGTCCCCACCAATAATTTGATCCAAGGATGCAGACATGACGCTGCGTCCCCACCATACGTGCAGCCCAGCGGAGCGAGGCGCTGTGTCAGCCATGCTCCTCTGCCACTGCGGGCTTGGAGGTGTGTCTCTGATCGACCGACGTGAGCCCCTCGCGGCCCACGCCGAGCCGCTGTCGCTGACAGGACCTGCTGTGGAGCGGACTGGACTGGCCATCGGGCATTTTACCAGTCGTGATGTTAACTTTGGACCGGACCGATCCGGACCAGCGCTACGGGACGGCATGCTTAAATCTGCACTTCCTGTTTCAGTGCTCAGAACTAAAGGAAGCAGAAACTCTCTTTTCTGTCTCGCGCTTTGCCAGACTTGCAGCTCGCGCCGTTGTCATAACAACCAGCTGACAGACAGCTGTAGAGGTTGTATTTATACACATCAGGTCAAAAGCATCAGAGAACATCTCGATTATGACCTTAAAACAAAATAACAGAACATTAACTGGATATTCAGTCCAGTCTGATCTAGTTCTAGACCTGTTAGCAGGTCCAGGTCTCAGTCAGGTCCAGGTCTCAGTCAGGTCCAGGTCTCTGTCAGGTCCAGGTCTCTGTTCAGCTTTTAATGATCGTTTTGTCTCTCAGTATCATTAAGATGCAGAAACAAACAAGGCAGAAATCCTTTATGTGAAATTACTAAAGGCAAAAGACATTTTTAATGAGAAAATATAGAGTTTTTGGATTTAACCATAAATCATGTAATCATCATGTAATCATGTAAATGTTTATTAGTTAAAGTTTGGAGAATAAATCAACTAAAGCAGGTGGTGTGCATGTAAGGGCATGTAAATATGAACCAAAATCATCAAGATACAATAAAAGACTATTAAAAGAAATGAAATAATAAAGGACTGATTAATTTCTTAGACAAAATAAAAGACTATAAAACAAATAAAATTAATAAAACAAATAAAAAATATCATTAAAAATCGACATGTTTAAACACCAATAAGAGAACATAAAAGATTTAGTTCAAAGCAGTTTTAAATAATTGGGTCTTCAGCTGCTTTTTAAAGGTGTCCAGACTGTCTATACAGCATAAAACTAAAGGAAGTTCATTCCAAAATCCTGGTGCATGATGGTCAGTAGATGGTCCTCCAGCAGCAGGACTAGACCTGTCCTGTTTGTAGAGGATGGAGGTCATCAGCTGCTAGCCGGGTTGTGGGTCTGTAGTTCTGTTCACTGTTTTAGGGAACAGACTTTGTTTTAAAGTCAGTTACAGGGTTTTCCTGTGTTGATTTTATTAAACTAAAAATGACCCAATATGGATATTGACATATTTTTGGATAATTATAAATATTACATTAAAACACTGTATTTCAAGGAAAATACAAGAACCAGATTAGATTTATATTTTAAATAAGACTTAATACTGCTCTCACAGCTGTAAAAAGCTAAAGGACATTTTAATGTAAAAATATACAGGTTTTTACATTTACTGATAAATCCTCAACGCCCAATCCCCACCCCCCCCCCACCCCACCCCCCCACCCCCCCGGTTCCATCCTGGCCCCCACCAATGTCAAGAGCAAATCTACTCCCTTGGTACTTTCACTTTTGATTGTTGGAGAAACCTTTGTTGTGAACAAAAACAGTGTTCCATTGAGCTTCACAGAAAGCTAACTGATGAACAGAATCAAAACAGTGACAATGAAAGACTGCATTGTTTTATATGAAGTACTCTAGTGTGTTGCTTGCTTCCAATCTGAAAGTGTATTCACATGATGCAAGTGTGTATCATTTTGTCGTCAGAGTTTCATTTTGACAAAAGAATGTTAAGTTTTGATAGCAGAGTTTAGGTATTGATAGTCGAGTTTCTATTTGACACAGATGTGAATGGTATATTTCCCAGTGTTGTGTTATGTTTACTTGTGTGTAGAGTTTTGGCACAATGAGCCAAGTTTTGCAAAATGTGTTCAAGCAATGGGCAAAAACTGTAGTCTTACTCAAACCAGGCTTCTTAACTCAGCAAAATCTATTTTGCTCATATACGTTTGGCTTTATTGATGTAAAAGAAGTTCCAACTGAGTGTTTGTTTTTGCCCAGATGTAACCTCCAGAACCTCCTGCCTGTTTTGACGGATCAGAACGAACTAGAATGTGTGAGGAGGATCCACTTCTACCTGTACAGAGCTTTGTAATTTTTGGTTTTCTACATTGTATTTTACTATTCTTGATGGATTATAACACACATTGTAAAAGTAGTAAATATGAAAATGTGTCCTGATGTATTATTAAAAACATTTTTGCAAAAATATTTAAATAGACATACAAATCAAAGTGCATACATGCATTCATTACAGTTTTTCTCAATTGCTAAAACATTAAACTCTGTTGTCTGAACCAAATTCTCAGTTGACTGAACCCACTGATTGAAACAGTCACTATTTTGACAAAACCATAAGCTCTTGTCAGCTGTTTAGACACAACTTTTCAACACATTTTCATTGTGTGCACGTGTGCTGCAAAATAGTGAGCACAGGTGACAAAAGTCAAACACAATTAAAGCACTGGTGTCACCACTTGAACACTACAAGTCAAAATGGATCCCACTTGTGTCTGATGATGTAAGGGAACATCCACAGTAACCAGTTCAGAGAGCACTGGTTTGTGAGGTCCTACAATGGACAGAAATCTGAGGAAGAGTTCGTGTCAGAGTACTGACACTAATGCACTTAGGTAGTATTTGTATATTGTTGTACCTTATTTTTACATGGGCTTACTGTACACAAGTGGCAAACACATCAGATTTCTGTTTGGTTTTACCAGTGCTTCGTGTAAATGCACTAGATTTCTGTTTAGTCTTTTTGTTCCAGAGCTAAATGATCAGTTATTTTTGTTTTACCACATGCATTTCACCTACAGTGAACAATAAATTTCTCCAGCTTCGTGTCCTGAGTGTTGTATTTTCTATTTTTCTACGTAGTGTTTAGTGACTGCTCTTAGTGTGTGTAATTTTGACTGACACGGGGCACGATTTGAAAACAAAGTTCCGTTTTGGGCAGAGATTGAACTGTTTTGAGGTGAAAGTTTGGTTTTGCAAGAAGAGTCTGAGATTTTGTGAATTTAGCTTGAAAATTGGGGTTTGTGTTCAAACTTTGGAGAAATGGAGAGCAGTTTTCCAGAAATGTGTCTTAGCAATTGAGAAAAACTGTAAAACAGGTTTCGTGTTTCTCACACCTGTCGTCAGAGAGACAAAACAAGCGTTCTGAAATAGCTGCTCCCACTGGAGTGACGTTAAATTAAACCCAGCTACCTGTAAAGAGACTCACCCAGCTCCCTGGAGATGTCGGGCTTGTACCAGAACCTGGATGTGTCCTGAACAAACTTCACATTCAGTCTGCTCTCTGGGCTTCCATCTGCAGGAAGAAAAACACAGTGTAGTTTGTTTTTGCTCCTTATGTCTTCTCTAGACACCAAAAATTAAAAGAAATACTTGGAAGTTCAAATGATCAACTTCATAACTTAAACCAGTTTCTCACTGGGCTTTTCCTGCACTAGTGGCCCCTTTAGAGCACCTTGTGATCCTCACCTTGAGAGGTGCAATATACAGGTCCTTCTCAAAAAATTAGCATATTGTGATAAAGTTCATTATTTTCTGTAATGTACTGATATACATTAGGCTTTCATATATTTTAGATTCATTACACACAACTGAAGTAGTTCAAGCCCTTTTATTGTTTTAATATTGATGATTTTGGCATACAGCTCATGAAAACCCACACTAAATAGGCCTCAGTTCAGCCATTTTCAGAACTTTGCAAGCATGGAGGCAGAAAGAGGTAGAGGAAGAGATCATGTGTCCAGACCCAAACAGACGGCGGGATCCATAATCCCACTCACGCACAATTGCCTAGTTTTTCCTTTATTTACAGTAGTGTGTTTTTTGTTACTGTATGTACAGTACTGTACTGTAAAGTATACTGTAATACTGCGATGTGCAGTATTGAGTTGGTATTGTTTGTAACCTTTCAGTACTTTCATTTTTGATTGTTGGGGAAACCTTTGTTGTGAACAAAAACAGTGTTCCATTGAGCTTCACAGAAAGCTAACTGATGAACAGAATAAAACCAGTGAAAATGAAAGACTGCATTGTTTTATATGAAGTACTCTAGTGTGTTGCTTCCAATCTGAAAGTGTATTCACATGATGCAAGTGTGTATCATTTTGTCGTCAGAGTTTCATTTTGACAAAGGAATGTTACGTTTTGATAGCAGAGTTTCATTTTGACACAGATGTGAATGGTATATTTCCCAGTGTTGTGTTATGTTTACTTGTGTGTAGAGGTTTGGCACAATGAGCCAAATTTTGCTAAATGTGTTCAAGCAATGGGCAAAAACTGTAATTAAGTTAGCTTATAGTTTTTTATATGCTACACAGTATTATTAGCTATATTCAGGCTATATTTTTAATGCATAATAAGAAAAATTGCATTGCCAATCTAAAATGTTGATATAATATTATGAACTAATTTTTTAAGCTAACGAAACAGACCACGCCCTTAGTCGTTGATGCTCCGCCCCTTTAACTAGCGCTGCCATAATGGGGCGTTGATTTCCGGTGTTTGTACTTTTAGTGTGTGTGTGTGTGAGAGAGAGAGAGAGAGAGAGAGAGAGAGAGAGAGAGAGAGAGAGAGAGAGAGAGAGAGAGAGAGAGAGAGAGAGAGAGAGAGAGAGAGAGAGGAGTTGTAGGCGTGTGAGAGTGTGTGTGTAACACCGCGTTGTACGCGTGTGAGTGTGTGTGACACCGCTTTGCTCCGCCGGTGGGCTCCGTGTTATGCACGTTACCGTCGCGGCAACGCAACCAACCGTTGCCCAGCGATGACCGAGAGCCCCGGGACCATTCAAGTGAACGGGGAAGTGGGTCAGCACGCAAAGAACGGACTGAAACCGGGCAGGAACGGCTTCCTGAAAAGCGTTTACCGCTGCCAGCGGGACGAGGAAGAGGTGAGGCCCGGGATAGCACGGGGTAGAGGGATCGGTGTGCCCGGTAAAGAGACCGCTTTGGTCCCCGAACCAGCCGGATAACTCTTCCAGTGCTGTCACTACCTTTAAAGTGTGTGCTTTTATTCAAATATGTAGCAATAGCAGCTAACTAGCGTGAGCGCGTTGTGCTGACATCACGTTCTAATCAAAACAAAACCAATCCCGCCAAACTCCATATAAAATACTTCAGAATTAAGAGTTTAACCGTCTTAATGAGACAACCCGTTCAACATTATAAACTTAACCACTGATGTTCATTCACCACGCGGGTTTCTCTTCATTCAGCATAATAACATTAAAGTTTGGGCAACTTTATGGATGGGTTTGAGTCGATGCACATCTCACTCAGCAGTTTTCAGGGGGAGTCTCTTTTGGACGGCTGCTACAGATCTGAATAGATACAGTGCTGAATCCTGTAGGCAAAAAATGTTGGAAGAGGTCTTGCTTTTATGCAAAAAGTGAGATCAGGAAGAGAATGTCATCAGAAACGTCAGACTGAATTATCTTTGACATGTTTACATTTCTTTGCCAGTGAAGTTGAGCACTGATTGCATGGTATTCTCATAAGATAAGACAGTGAGTTGCCTACTGTGTCTTTTGGTGTGTGCCTGGTTTGATAAATAGAATGCTTTTATTATCTTGGTGTAGATTATCAGTCATCCAGGACATAATCTTAAATAATTTTTTAAAGGGCAACTGGACTTCTCTTGTTGACATTTTACCTCTCATCCAATAGACTTCTTCAGTTCAGACACATGGGCTGGGAGTATGTGTTGTAGTCAGAAACACTCACTCGCATTGAGCCATTGAGGTTTATATTTAGTCTCTACAATGCTATGTAGTAAGTAGGGTGTTTTGTGGTTGAAACAAGCTAAAGAAGTGGTATCATTGTTGTGGAGTTGTTTTAAATACCCAAAATTAGCCACTAGTTTGTGACCGTTCTGCAGTAATGTCTCTCCAGCTGTTGAAGCCATTTTTTTGTCACTATAATTTAATTTACAGTTTACCTAGTTTAGTGATAATTTGGTTTATTTGTTATCCTACAGTTCTGTGTTGTTGGAAAAGATGATTGTTTGACCAGCAACTTATGATGTAAAAGTTTGCTAAATTCTGGTTGGCTGTTTGAGCTGTATTAAAAGAAGTCAGAACAAAGAAGGTCTCAGAAGCTACAGGACCTTAGAGCAACACAGTCTTTTGACCTACATTGCATTTTAGTTTGAATTTTTGTAAGAAAAGTCTATATTTTAGTTATCTTCTTTTTGTTATGTAAGCTCTGTTTTTGTTTACAATAAACAACAAAAAAGGAAGAATCGTTTTTGGAAGACTTTTTCTAGCTGAAGTGCACATGTGGAGTGCTAAGAACTTTAAGGTCCAAAGCTAGTGGGTCAGCTCTGCTGCACCTACATCTTAGTCAAAAGACTAGCTCTTTGAAGAGGAGCACACGGACGTTTCACGGGTTATAACAAGCAGAAGCTGAGCTAAGCAGGCTAGCACGGAGCTAGCTACCTAGCACAACATGAGCTGCTAGCTGAAGAAGCAGATCAAGACGGCTAAAGCTTGCATGGAGGTACAAATATACCCAAAAGAAACCCTCTGGTTCCGTGAGTAAAAATGAATATTGGATGAAGATTGACTGTGGATAAAGTCTGATGGTTCCTTTCAACTCTTTAATGGCCTCCTCATGATGCTAACGCTAACTACAG
>SSNR01000177.1:594757-610910 GCA_006937965.1 Callopanchax toddi
GTGCAATGGATTTTCAACCCACCTGGTGCTTCCCACCACGGAGGCATTTGGGAGCGACAAATCCGCTCTGTGAGGAAAATTATGAATTCTGTTTTGAAACAACAACAACTGGATGATGAAGGACTACAAACTCTCCTTTGTGAAGTTGAGAGCATCATCAATGGAAGACCTTTAACCATAAACACAGACCACCCCAGTGACTTAGAGCCTCTGACACCAAACCATTTGCTCCTGTTGAAAGCGCAGTCCCGCTTTCCACCCGGCGCATTTGATAAAGATGATGTGTATGCTCGTCGTCGTTGGCGACAAATCCAATATTTAGCGGATTTGTTCTGGCGCAGGTGGACACAAGAATACCTGCCTCTGTTGCAAGAGCGTCAGAAATGGCTCAGTCCCAAAAGAAGTTTCAGGGTTGGTGACATCGTCATTGTTGTTGACTCATCCCTACCCAGAAATGCCTGGATGTTGGGCAGAGTCATTAAGGTTTTGTCAGACTCAAAAGGACTTGTCAGGAGTGCTGAAGTCCAGACGAAAACCAATGTTGTTCATAGACCAGTAACAAAACTGTGTCTGCTTCTGGAGGAAAACTAAAGAAAAAAGGGACTTATTTTAGAAGTCGCCTGTTGAACAGACTGTTTAAGCGTACCTGTAAACACTGTTGGAAAAAAAAAAAAAAAGGTTTAACATGTTTGTAGAGTTGTTAATGGCTTCAATTTATATATAAGTTGGTAATTGACATTGTGCAGTATAGTCAATTAGGGGCCGGGTAATGTTGAAGCCATTTTTTTGTCACTATAATTTAATTTACAGTTTACCTAGTTTAGTGATAATTTGGTTTATTTGTTATCCTACAGTTCTGTGTTGTTGGAAAAGATGATTGTTTGACCAGCAACTTATGATGTAAAAGTTTGCTAAATTCTGGTTGGCTGTTTGAGCTGTATTAAAAGAAGTCAGAACAAAGAAGGTCTCAGAAGCTACAGGACCTTAGAGCAACACAGTCTTTTGACCTACATTGCATTTTAGTTTGAATTTTTGTAAGAAAAGTCTATATTTTAGTTATCTTCTTTTTGTTATGTAAGCTCTGTTTTTGTTTACAATAAACAACAAAAAAGGAAGAATCGTTTTTGGAAGACTTTTTCTAGCTGAAGTGCACATGTGGAGTGCTAAGAACTTTAAGGTCCAAAGCTAGTGGGTCAGCTCTGCTGCACCTACACCAGCCATGAGTATTGCTTCAGTCAGATGACTACTTCCTGTTTCTAGAAATTCCACTAGGGCTGCACGATATCAGGAAAACCTGCGATGTGTGATAACAGTGCTTAATGTTGCGATGACGATATCACATATGACAAATGAACAAATACTAACTACTAGAGCATGCAGTGACAATGCCCATATGGAAAAGATATATAAAAAACTTGTAAAAAATGAGCATCAGCTTTAGTTTGGTTCATATATTGTGCCACATATAAGGCATATATGATTTACTCCTGAAAGTGGCACCTTTCATATTCTTTTCAAACATGATAATAAAGAAGATCATATAACAACTATATAAAAACTATGTATGAGGTTTATAAGAAAAGTACATGTTTTCCATATATGTTCCATATATTTTCTGCAGTTTTTTTGTACATTTCTGTTATAATGACATATACTTTACATATAAAACATATATATATAGCTTTTGTTTATATATGTAAAGTATATGTCATTATAACAGAAATCTACAAAAAAACTGCAGAAAATATATGGAACATATATGGAAAACATACTTTGACATGTACTTTTCTTATAAACCTCATACATAGTTTTTATATAGTTGTTATATGATCTTCTTTATTATCATGTTTGAAAAGAATATGAAAGGTGCCACTTTCAGGAGTAAATCATATATGCCTTATATGTTGCACAATATATGAACCAAACTAAAGCTGATGCTCATTTTTTACAAGTTTTTTATACAGTATATCTTTTCCATATGGGTGGTGATTAGTCGTGTTTCTCTTTATGGTTATGGCAAGCCAAAATCGCCACAAAACGTCACTTTTCCAGCCCCTCTGGTTAAGAAATGGTGGGAAAAAAGCAGTCTAATGAGTCAGAATGGGTTTGAATGTGTAAGGTTGAGCGCCGTCTTTTTACGTCACTCAACTGCCAGATGCACTTGTTTTGTGAGCGTCGTAACAACTGCACCGCTGGTGACATTTTGTGACGATTTTGGTTACAAGATTGCCATAACTGTTAGACACATCTTACAGAGTACTTGTGTATGTAGAACAATGTCTTTCTTGTAACCCAAATATCTCTATGTGAGAGACATGATATTTTTTCTTTACCACAAGGTCTTCTTCACCAATACTTTCCTCCTTGTCTTGCTCTCAGCCACTGTTCGGAGGCAGGCATCTAATGTAAATGGACCAACGGTCCAACTGATTGGCCAAATATTTGAAGGGTTACATTTGATTGTTTAAAGATTTCAAGCTTCTGTATGTTTGACACAACACATTGGATTTTAATTTAGTTTATTTCGAACATGTGCAGTCACAATAAGGAAAAAAAATATAAGGTGGTGCATAGATCATATAAAATTAAAGTGTTCGAAAAGGAAGTAGGTTGAAGTAAAAGCTTACAAATAACTGATGTATAGCACATATGGAGGCATTTGAGCCAACCATTTATTGCAGTTTCTGCCGTGTTTTGCGATATGGCTGTCATACATGCTGATACCGTAATTATACTGTAATACATTTTTGATATATTGTGCAGCCCTAGACTCCACCCACTTTGAGGGATGTCACTGGTGGTTTTGGCCCCTACTGTCGATAAATAATGGATAGAACACCTCTTCAGAATGACACAAATATCCCATAATGTTGGCTCCCAAAGTTAGATTCCTAATTACAATTGAGTAAAAACTGTGCCTGTAAAAGGATAAAATAACGTGGTTGAGCACGGACTGGTATGAGATTTTGATTGTATGGAAACTTTAAGCACAAATGAAATACCACATTTTCACATTAATGGAGTATGATAAAGATTGATGATATGGTCATTTGAATTTCCTGCTCAAAGGACAACTCTTTTCACTGAGTGTAATGCAATTTAGTTTTTAACAACAAAGAGCCAGTTAGAACATTTATAAATAGTAATGGGATAATTACATAAGGGCATAAACATGATACCAGCTAAGTGTAATTTTAATCCTTGAGAAAAAGCATTGTATCAGGAGATTAGGCTGCTAAAGACCCCTCCTTGGTCTGCTACCTGATCCTCAATGCACCAGACCTTACTTCTCCTGGAGGCGGCGGGTCCACAGGTGGATGAGGCCATGTAACCATTTCAGGCTGAGCCTCATGGGTGAAAGCCTGGTCACCAGGTGCCTGCCCAAAGGCCTCATCCCATGGCCTGGCTCCAGGGCATGACCGCGGCGGTAACCCTCCTGCCTGGGTACTCTGGTGTTTTTGATAAAAGGTCTTCTGAACCATTCATCTCACTCTTCACCAAGGACCAATTTGCCATGAAAGATCCTACCAGGGGCAATTATTGCCTGGATAAGTGGAAGACAGCGAGGCAAGGGGAGGCGAGAAGAGGTGTCAATTTAGCAAAAAAGTATTCCTTTTTTCCTCTCTTTGTGAAGCCGTCTCTCTAGGGATTCATTTGTTGATGTTGGCGTCTAAATTAGCCATGTCATCAGCCTAAGCAGCAAACACATTTAAAGGCCTATTTCTGCACTTATGTGATTGACGCTATTTCATTTAGCTGGTTATAAATGTTCATGTCAAGATGGCATTATTTTGAAATTGGCAAAGAGAAACCGTTGGCACTTCAATGGAAGTGAAATTAAATTAGAAGTGCTGCCTCCAGGGCCATCTTGAATTTTTTGATATTCAAAAAATGTCAAAACAGCTGACTTTGGCCTTTTTTTCATGAGAGGAAAAGATCCATCTCACCACCTTCCTTCATGAGATTTATTTGTGTAACCTACTAACCTGTTAGAATCTGGGACCTGAAGGGGAGGAGTATGAAGGGAGTTTTGCTCAGCAGCACAATAGTTTCACAAGAGTTTCTTGTGCTGCCAGTTTTTGGGTAATGTTGTTTAAACCACTGGAACAAGATGACAGAAAAGTTTGAACATTGTGACTTTTTAAAACCGTGGTCTAGATCCATACTCATTCATGGTTGGGGAACATTATTGTTAAATGGCACACTGCCAGCATTTGTATACTTTATCCAGCCACAGAGTCACGAGTCTGAGACTTATAATGTGGGTCAAAAGCTGAATGGTTTGGGAACCAGCGAGGTAGATGCTGAATCGGAGCACCTGTTCTCTTTACCTGTTGACATTTTCCAACAGCCTTTTCTAAACACACTAATGAAATTTTCTCTCCTGAGTGTCCCTGTGCAACTGTTCCAATTACCAGGTCCCTTCAGACAAAATGTTAAGTCGCTGTTGCTGACTTAGGGATTTAAACTCATTGTTTTGTTGTCATATTTTTTTATTCGAGTCTGAAATTCTCATGTGGTTTATTAAAAAAATACAAGGGGCAGTTTATTTCATTTCATTCAATGCAGGCCAACATTTTTGACTCAGCCACAAACTTTAGAAATGAATTGCTTGTTAAAAAAGAAGTGCAACCACAGCATGACGCACAAGTACAAATGTGCTGCGGAGCATCTGTCAGCAGGATCTTCATATCAGCAGTTTATCCATCAATCTGCAAAAACTATAATGCTGCAAGCAGATCTGCACTGAATTTATTGGTTAAAATAGTTTAACTTAGACAGTTTTTTCTTCATAAATCATTATTTCTCCTGTAAGGTTTTAATAAATGAAACAACATCTAGAGAATGTGACCTGAGTAACAGAAGGAGTTTCTTTTGCTCTTTTGGTATGTTTCCAGAAACTGAGCTCCTGGTGACTAAGCCTCACTTGATTAGAGTTCATTCACATGACAGGTTTTCTATTCAGTAAGGTATTTCTAAAAGGCATGACTGGTCACATGGCTGCAGAGACGAGCATGATGGGAAAATAAATGGTACAATGCCTCCAAAGGAGGGAGTTTGTTTTTCTCTGTGTTCTAATTGAGATTTAGAGAGTTGGCTCATGGAGGCTCGTTTTA
Organism: Callopanchax toddi; assembly: GCA_006937965.1. Classification (NCBI taxonomy): domain Eukaryota; kingdom Metazoa; phylum Chordata; class Actinopteri; order Cyprinodontiformes; family Nothobranchiidae; genus Callopanchax; species Callopanchax toddi. Next base: position 599,875 of record SSNR01000177.1, read on the forward strand.
TGTGCTGAAGGTTAAGTCAGCACAACCTGTTTGTCTTTTATTTGACAGGCAAATTTTACCTGTCAGGGTTTTCCTAGACTGCTGGTCCACACATGAATCACAACTTAGTGTAACCTAGGATTTTTCTAACCAATCAAAGTAAAATTCAACTTTTTTGTAAATTGGATATATATGCCAGACATACAGCCAAATAAAAAATGTTTGATCTTCACAGACCCACGGTGCAACATGCATTGACAACAACCAACATCTGAAAGAAAGCACCCAAAGAACAAACAACCAGCAAAGTAAACAATTAAATAGGCAGAGGTAACACAATGCAATGAGGTAGATTAATAAAGTGGCAGCACCTGACTTTATATGTTTAATTCCAAAGCAGTCTGTGCTGGAGGACTCATAAGTTATTTCATTTATTAAACACTAGAGACCTGGGTGCTCATTTATAAAACTTGCTTATGCACAAAATGGGCCAAAAAGTTGCGGAGGTCACTTTTTACGCAAAATTTGGGATTTATAAAAGAAAACGTAACGGGAAAATGTGCGCAACTCTAAGCAAACTTTGAACCTTGCGTAAGTACATGTTGGAGACGTGAAACCTGTCAGAGCAGCTGGTGAGATGGAAAAATGTTGAATTTATGACACAATTAAAGACTTGTAGACCCTGATGCACACAGAACCAACAATCCGTCTCTAAAAAGAATAAAAATTTAAATCTGAATGAAAATATGTCGCATTTTCGAAAAATATCCCATTATGTTCAACCAGTCGTCTTCAGATTATATAACAACTACACTTATTGGTGCATTAATTGTGATTTCTGAGACTTAGGAATCCTGCAGGGACACTTGTGCGTAATGCGCTGGATGTGCTGCGCAGCTCAGCCAGCAGGCAGACTCCGGATGAATGGGAGAGAGTTTTTAGAGATTTCTAGATAATGACTGGACGATCGATCATCTGATAGATTCATTAGAGCATCCTATGGATCAACTGGGTCCTGTATTAGATCAACAGAACCATCGGAACCAGTAAAACCCGGTGTCACCGGCCGTTCTCAGGTTTCAACCAGCATTTATTTTATCCAGCAGGTTGACTGTTAAATAGGATGAACAGCATGACGTGTCTTCCCCTTTGGATTCAATTAAATGTTGTCATTAAACGTTTCTTAGATCTTCACGATCTCTCTGTCAGACTGACAGCAGACGCGCTGCAACGAGACGTCTCTCGGAGCACTTCCGTGTTCGTGATCTGTCACATTTCACCACCTAATAAAACATTTTTCCGTCCATCCACTTCACCACAAGCACCTCGAGTTTCAGCCTCTGTAAAATTACGCTTCCTAAACCTCTCCGTTGTCACGATTTACTGTTAAAAGCCAGAAACCCACCGGTTTATACATATGGAATTATTCATGAGGTCCTTAGCATTGACTGTATATGGCAGAATGTGGGTGTGTAGGAGGAGGGTTCTGACCCAAAAACAGCTGAGCACAGTTCTAGGTCTGAGAGCGATTTATAAAGCAGAATTGCGTGGATCTGTGCATCCGCAGGGTTTTATAAATCGGAAATGGAATTTGCGTACCTGAAATTGTTTGGCTGAGCTTAAGCAAGTTTTAGTAAGGATTCTACGCAAAGTTTTATAAATGAGCACCCTGGTGATGATAGGATCTTAATTGGAGGAAGAGGGGTGGGTGGAGGTCCAGAATTGTGTGTGCAGGGGCAGAAAGGACAGCATAAACTAAACAAATGGTTTCATGCTAAATTTGAGAGGTTTACAAACGTGCAATACAATATTGTTCCAAGTTTGTGACCGTTCTGTAGTGATGTCTCTCCAGTCGTGAGTATTGCTTAATTCAGATGACTACTTCCTGTTTCTAGAAACTCCAGTAGGGCTGCACGATATTAGGAAAACCTGTGATGTGTGATTACTAAGCTAACACAGCTAGCAGCTGCTGGTGCTCCGTCACCAAATCACTCAAAAAGACTCAAACTGGCTTTAAAATTTGTTTTCTGAAGACGCTCTGCTGCCATTCTTTCTGTTTGTCACGGGGTGAGTAAATAAATCACATCTGCTCTCGGAGGCAGGAAGAGGAGGAAAAAGAGAAAAAATAGCTTTGTTTGCAGCTAGGAGGAGTTTGAGTGTAACATTTAAAAAGAGCATTATTTATTATTTTTATGTGGGCTGCATTCTTTGACTTCAACCAAACATTGTTAAAAATTAAGAAATTAATTTATAGGGGGACAAATGCATCGTTCTTGAAAAACGGGCGCGATGGGCTGAGCCAATTTCCGATAGTCGATAGATCCGTCTGATCACCCAACCCTATTGGAGACACACCCATGCAGCACTGGTGCCACATTCAAGCGCAGCACCAGCAACACACACTGGTGGAAGCTTATTACCCCCCACACAAACTCACAGAGAGGTGGTGCACACCAGACATCAACGCTGGGTTTTCCCTTGAGTACTTTGATGGAAAAGTTGCTGCACCCCTATAGACCAAACATCATGCAGTCAGAGCTGCACAATGTATCTATCCACAGTATTTCATTAGTCTCTACATGCTCAGACGGGCTTTCTGCAATGAGTTCCTGATCCTGTAATTATGAAAAAATGTTAAAATGGTTATTAATCTTCATACTCGAGAGGAAGGAGGTGATAACCCTGCTTTAATTAATGTAATGAATATGAGCTATGAATATCAATGTTATTGGTTTTAAACGGCAAAGTGTTTAGTTAAATGTCACCTTAAAAGGATTCACTCTGCAACAATGAATTACATTAAATATCACTATACAATCAAGGTTGAGTGTTGGATAATAAAGCATCCTGTTTTATAAAGGCACTCTATTCCCAGGTAGTTTTTTTAATGTAAATTTAATTTTTATTTTAAACAGGTCAACAAGTCATCTCATCATGGCAGCCTGTATAAGCGGCCTTTCATTGAGTCGTTTGAAGAGACACCCATGCTGGTGGCTGTCCTCACCTACATGGGCTACGGCATACTCACCATCTTCGGCTACCTCCGTGACTTCCTCCGTCACTGGAAGATTGAAAAGTGCCACATCACCAGAGAGAAGGAGGAACAAATGGTAAGAGGGTCCAGAGACGACCCCGATCACAGGAGGTGTTAAAAATACACTCCAACACAAAACAGACACTAAGAGCATCATATAACGAGGCTAATGCTAAGATTTGTTAGTGATGGTTCCCATGGAAACACATTTTTTTCTGGCTACTTTTTCTTTGGCAAAAGATGTTGGTTCTCAGCTGGGTCAAAAATGTGGAATAAATACAGCCTAGATGGTGAAGCAGCACTATAGTCGGCTCCTCCAAACCTCAGACCAGGTTCTCAACTAGATAGAGGTGATTTAGTTTTGCAGGTGACGTTTGACATTTTTTGCGGGCAGAGCAATGTAAACATGCACATGACTGATTTGCCAGTTTGAAATTCAAAAGTCCAAAAATGGAGGAACCAGTTGCCAAAACACAAAGTTGTCTGTTTAGAATTACTTTGGCTTTAAAATGGCCGCTTGTGCAGACGTTTATTGCCAGGAAAGGATTCAATAATTTACGTGGTATGCTACACTATAACCAGCTGATGCAGCTACAGCTCCAAATCAACCAAAAGACTTAAAACTGCTGCAGCGCCATCATCATTTGTTGGACTGATGAACATCAGCTGGAAAAATGTTACATATCACCCAACCTTAGTTGGAGGTTCCTCAGAAAGAGGAGTCTATAGCTGATTTCACACCTGCAGAGTTTAGATAATATTAAACACAAGTGCAGATTTTTCACTATAAGTGATTAAACAGCATCTACATGCCAACCAGCTGCACACTCTGCTGCATAAAAAATAAAGTACAGAATTATACACAATCACTATAAAAACAAGTTGTTAAAAATTCCCATTTTTCTTGTAACACTCATTTATATGTATCCTGCTGAAAACAGCATAAGTGTATCCTAAATGCTTAGAACAGGGGTGTCATTCATACGGCCCGCGGGCCAAAACCGGCCCGCTAAGGGGTTCAATCCGGCCCGCTTGATGAGTTTTGAAAATAAAAAAATTAGGGCTGGGACTTTAACGCGTTAATTATGATGCACGTTAAAAAAAATAACGTACTTAACGCAACTTGCGTTTGAAGCAAGGCTGAGCTCTTGTCAGCATCATTTCCTGCTGTCCAGATGCTCAAATCAGACCTTTGACGCACGCAGCCCGTGCCAAGGTCCTCCTTCGGAGGATCCAGCCCGACCTCGCTTCACCTGTCTACTCGGTCGCCGTAAAACTCAGCCCTCCGCTCCGTCCTTTCACCACAAAAACCAAAAAGGATCGGCGGTGAAACTGGACGTCTCTAGCCTTATAGGTTTATTCCAGCCAGTGGAAACGGCGGGTCGCATCCAAAACGCGTTTGTTGGATGACAGCTGACTGAGCCAAGCTGAAGAGCCGCAGCGCGCCACTGAACTTGCCGTCCTGCGCGCTGTGCCTGTCAACTTGGCCAGTGATGAATCCTCTACATCTAGTCACAGCGTGAGGCCAGTGCTTCCGATCGCGTTACGCACAGAGATCAGTGCCCAAACTGGAGCGTTTGCGCCCTGTGCGTCCTGGTCCGCGTGTTTGGCTCGTTACTGACTCAACACGCACGCCAGCGGCAGCATCGCTGCTCTGAGCTGAAGCTGATAATTTGAACTAGAGAGCTGAACATCAGCTGGGTGCACACAGATCACCATTTTGCCACTGAGAAACAAAGACCTGAATGGGTTTGGATCCAGATCTGGGTTTTCCCTCAGACCTGGTCTAAATGAAACCATGGTGAAACTGATGGTGTCCAGTCAGCATCACCTGGATTTAGCTGCTTTTATACAGTTTTAGATGAAACACTGAGTTCTACAAATCCAGACCCTATTTGAAAAGATAAACCAGTACCGAACTACCGGTAGTCTATAAACAGTAGAGACCCTCATTGAAAACGAGGCAGAAGTCTCCAGACCAGACCGTGGGTCAGTTTGAACACTGCAAAAAATGATTCTCTCATCCAGGGTGTTTCTACATGTTGGAAATCTTTTATTATTAATATTTTAAGACAATAAAAGTTTTGTGTACTTCTGCACAATTTTCTTAAGAAATATTTGTTTATCTTGTGTTTTGTAAAAGAGTTTTGAATAAATGTGAAGATTTTCAAATGTACTTGTAATTTTTCTTGCATGAAAACAAGGAGAAAAACATGCACTTGTTATTTATAGGTAATTATTTTAGGATTGTACTGGTCCGGCCCACTTGACATCTAGTTTGTCTGCATGTGGCCCCTGAACCATAATGAGTTGGACACCCCTGGCTTAGAATATGCCGAAAAATACATGTATACAAGTAATGATTTGAATTATTATAATACAGTCAGCTGTTTGTTGTTAGGATAAGATCTTGTATGACGTTTTGGGAGACTGTTTTGTTTTTTTCCATTAAAAACAACAATTTCCTAGAAAGTCAGGGAAGGTTTAAATTCTAGGAATAGTTTATGTTTATCATATCATTTTATTATTTAAGATTGGATAGGAGGAAAAACATGACCCAAATATCCCTTTAATGTTCTCAGCTGCTTTCAGTATATAATGAAGGTTTTTGTTTTAGAGTTTATGCTTTCACCAGTTGTGCTTTCCAAAACCCCAGAGTGGGACATAGCTCTTGAATGGTCACAACTTGATAATGATTAAAGGTGAAATTCCTTCATCCATCCATCCCTCGCTAACTCTCCTTTCTTTATACTTTACTGTGTTCATTATGTCTTCTTTTCCAAATAGTTTATACGTTCTTTTTTTCAGACATGTATATTTTTTTGTAAGTTTTTACCTTGACATGTTTCGACTGCTCCTGCGGTCTTCATCAGAAGTGTCACTGGTGTTGGTGTGACGTGTCGAGGGAGGCAGTGGAGATAAGGAAGCGAGCCAAGTGGTCCATCAACCGAGACGAGGGGGCCTACCAGCTGTCTCACACCTGGGATTCACTGCTCCAGGGACCAGCCGGTGGAGATGGGCGTGGCCAACCCCGCACATTTGACAGATCGGGGTTGGCCACGCCCATCGGGAAGAACAGCTGATAAGCGACACGTCACACCAACACCAGTGACACTTCTGATGAAGACCGCAGGAGCAGTCGAAACATGTCAAGGTAAAAACTTACAAAAAAATATACATGTCTGAAAAAAAGAACGTATAAACTCTCCTTTTTTTATGTTGTCCTCTGTTCTCCTCTGAGCAGGACTTTGTGCCACTGTACCAGGATTTTGAGAACTTTTACACCAGGAACCTTTACATGAGGATAAGAGACAACTGGAACAGGCCTATATGTAGCGTCCCAGGAGCCAAAATGGACCTGATGGAACGAGTTTCCCTCGACTACAACTGGACCTTTGAGTGAGTGAAACGTAGTTTAAATATATTTACCTACAAACCATGACATATTCAGTCAAACAGGATGTGTTCTACACCTCCTTCCAACAGTCCTGGAGCAGGGAGGCCAGTTCCTTTTCTTCTGCTGGTGACGATGATATGTGGGTTTGACATTAAAAAATGAAAATGAAACAGGAGATCAACATTTCAGCATTTCCCAGGCACTTTCATCTGGTTCTGATGCACAACTTAAAAGATAATATTATTTGTAACACAACGCCACAGCAGTGTTAATTTCGTAGACGAAATATTTTCGTTATTTATTTCGTCAAGAATATATTTTACCGAACGAAAACTAAACGAAATTCAAAAATATAAAACGGAAAAAGACGAAGACAAAGACTAAATCGGCGGACATTTTCGTCAGGAACGAAAGACGAGACGAGAATTGACAGTGACGAAATCCAATCAGAAAACGGGAAAAATTTTACGAACATACCAAAAAACCAATCAGCAATCGGAGCAGGCGGAAGTAGATGAGAAAGGAACCAATCAGAGTCCGCCTTGTCGGGACGCGCCAGTGTTTGTAAACAACAAAGCAGACTCCGACAGGAACAGACTTTATTAAAAGTGGGTCAAATTAACAGAACGATGCTAATTTTAAGATAATAGTGGTGAATGCAGCAGAGGCATCAAACAGCTGTCAGGGAGACAGGAAATATGGAGTTATGGAGTGAAATGACCGAAGACGGAGCGTTGTGGAGATCACGTTCTGTGGGAGGAGACGGACCGCAGCGTGAGAACAGCTGATCAGACTCTGTGAGTTAAAGCCTGCAGACTTTTGATCTGACACGTCATGAGCAAAGTTCTGACAGTTTACATTATTATGGTATTTATTTTGCTCAGTTTTTGCTCAGATCTCTAGTGTCTTTCCTGACAGAATTCAACACACAGTAGAATATGAATTACAGATCTTTGTGATTGAATTAATAAGAAAATATTAAAGGTCTCTAAATAAGATATTTAAACTAGTTCCTCAAATTTTCAACAAAAATAGTTTATTTTAAAAGTGAATTTAGTTTTTTTTTTGAAGATTAGTCTTGGAAAGGGGTGTGTCTTATAATTGGGGTCATTAACAATATTGGGAACATTGATAAAGGGCCCATTTGTTTATTAATACTTAATAATGCACTAATGTTAATAAAAGTAAAGTGTTACCCCAATTCATTTAAAGAAATGTAAAATAAACGCACCAGAGGAAAATACATTAATATTAGTCAAATATGCCTATTTTATATTTACTCGACTAAAATTCTGAACTATTTTAGTCGACTAAAATGAAAAAGAATTTTAGTCAAAAGACTAAGACTAAAACTAAATTAAAATTTCACGCCAAAATTAACACTGCGCCACAGCCAATTAGATCAAAGTGAATAATCCTTTGCTTGTAATAACTGCCTTGAGCCTGAAACCATCTGACATCATCAGGCATTTTAGTCTTCATGTGTGATGATTTCCAGGATTTCATCATCCTCATTCAGTTAGGCTCCTCTTCAGCCTTTAAAGCTGAACTCCTAAATCTGCAAACAAGCTAGGTATAGCTTGCTAGCTAGCTTCCCCAACACGGTCCCAGAACTCTAAGCCCTCCCATCAGCTATAATCCCTTTGCCGCACCTCCGCCGGATATTGAAACGCTCATTGCCACAGTAACAAGAGAGTGCAAAACACCAGTCGTTGAAACGCTATGCTAATGTTCCCCCTGGTTTTTCCTCTTCCTACGTCCAAACGTTTTTTGTTTTCTGCTAGCTGAAAAGGTGTTTTTCTTTTTGGGACTCTTTTTCTTAAAGTTGAAGTGGTAGCAGCCGACCGTTTCTGTCCTCCTCTCACTTCAGGAATGTTCTGCTTTAAAATGTGACAGCGCAAAAAACCAAAGTGCCAGCAGCACGCATGAATGGAGGATCCAAGGAAGTGTGGCGCTTCAGCAAGACGGACAACAGGCTTGTCCAATAGTTTTTGAAACGTGTGATTGGCTGAGGTTTTAGGACAAATGCGATAGAACCACTTTATTAATTTATTTCATTTTTTTTAATCTCCACAATATGTTTATAGCTATACTACTTTAGAACGTTGTTAAGAAGCATGTACAAAAGTTTTAAGCTCATTTGTTTTCCAAATTAAGGAGATCAGCTTTAAAGGGATGTTTAGATCATTCTGAAGTGATATACATTTTCTTTCTTTCTTTGTTGGAAAAGTCACTTAGATTAGGTACAATATTTCTGTCAATTGTTTCTGTGTCCAGCCCTGCTCCATGCTGACTTTAAACACATTTTTAGTGGAAAAATCCTGATACTGAAAGAATGAAAAGCAACATAATTAGTGTCATTATACTGTGGGGAAACTCAACTCACTTATTGTAAACATTGGAGAGGAAACCTTTTAAATCTACCCTTTCCTATTGTTGACTTAAATATGAATATTGATCAGATTAAAAGTTGCAGGGAGCTCTTCAGAGAGACTGAAGAGCCACAGGTGGCCCCAGAGCCTCAGGTTGCTGACCCCTGGTCTAGACAGATCTGTAGTTTTAATTGTACCAGTTAGCATTCTAGAATCATTAACTTCTTCTAACTGGCTGTTTTCTTTCTGCTCGTAGGTACACGGGTCGTGTGGTGAAGGATGTCATTAACCTGGGCTCATATAATTACCTCGGATTTGCTGAGAACACAGGTCTGTGCGCTGACGCTGCAGCCAAGGTCACCATGACGTACGGCGTTGGAGTGGCAAGCACGAGGCAGGAAATTGGTACACACACACACACACCTGCTTCCTTCATTACACTGATAGAAGTGTCTGAGTCAGCTTTATGCTGAATGTATCTGAGCTTTTATCTCACTAATCATTTGTGTGTATTTTTCCTCACACCAACAGTAATTTATTTACATTACAGTATATTTCTTTGCAGATGATGCGAATTTAGAACAAATTCTCAGCCACAGAGTCTGGAATGTGCTCATGATGTAAGATATTGTCACCACCTGACAAAAACCATGTATCTTCAGAAATTGTACTTTTCAGGAACTGATGGGGGGGGGGGGGGTGTCATAAGCTTCCTTATGAGAATATGATGAAAAATGGAGCTAAAAGGTTTTAACCTGACAGTGACATTATACAGTAAGACAAAAAAAGCTCATGGATGTTTGACAGGCTTTTTTTCTTCCTGCACCCGTCACTTTTTCCTTTCAGCACTCTGTGCTGCTGACTTGTGACTGTAGAGTGAGTTTGATCAAACCCAGGTCACCCTGGAGTGCAGCAGGTTGCCTGGCGAGCTGATTTTCATTGACTGACTCGACCTTTAGTCAAAGTCTTAGCTGTTTGAACCTCGCTGAGTTAAAAGTCAGCATGAAATCTAATAAGTTGATGTGAATCTGTAATATACAGTTGGTGATCTATAATATATAACAGGCTGTCTCATGAATGTTTTAAAGTCAAGTACGTAGCTCTAAAACACCAGATCTGTCTGAGTTTATTTAGCTGACTGTTTTATTTTCTCCAGACTTGGAGCTCTAATCGTCCGTTTCTCACTCTCCACGGTGTGATATCAGGTCACTGAGGGGTTCTTGGCTTGTGGTTGTGTTTGTCTGCCTCAGGTAACCTGGACAGACATGAGGAGTTGGAGAAACTGGTGGCTAAGTTCCTGGGGGTGGAGTCAGCCATGGCATTCGGGATGGGCTTCGCCACCAACTCCATGAACATTCCAGTTCTTTCTGGAAAGGTCAGATCCGTCTGATTCCTGTGTGTCTAATAGAATAACTAGTATGTCATGTGTACATATTTAAAACTATTTACTAGCTACTAGTACAACCATTTGTTCCCAGCTTCCCCTGTAAAAGCTGCTCTCTCCTCTCTCTGTAAAGACTTCTGACTGGAAGGGAAACAGGTTTAATCACAAACACATCAGCTGTCTGTATAAAGTTATTGATGTGGAGCTGTTGTGCTTAGAATTAGCTGATAACTTTCCCTATCAAACACCTGATCACTGAGCTGCGTGAAGCCTCGTGTTCTAAATGAGCTGATTCTAGTCATTTTGCCTTGAAGATATTTTGTAATCGATTTATTCAATTTACTCAATGAATCGTTTCAGCTCTGAACAGCTGTTTGATTTTAAATCCTGTGAAGCTACATGAACTCATTGGTAAAGGTTCCAACATCAGCACCAAGCAGAGCTGTCGATACAGATCCAGCACTCGCCTCAGAAAAGCTTCTAACTATCTCTGCAGGGCTGCCTGATCCTGAGTGATGAACTGAACCATGCCTCTCTGGTCCTCGGAGCCAGACTCTCTGGAGCCACCATCAGAGTCTTTAAACACAACAGTAAGTCTCAAATCAGTCTTTGACTCACTTCGTCTTCTACATTTATGTCTGACACAAAAGATAGCTTTGTGTTGCTGTTTTCTCCTCATCTTGTTCAGGCTTACTGTGTCAGTCAGTCTTTTAATGTGTGTGTTTTATGTGTTTAATATAATATTCAATAACACTTTTATCATGTACATCTTCTAGACCAGTGGTTCCCAACCTTTTTCCCAAGGGACCCCTATTTTACCTGTCAATTTTCTGGGCGACCCCCCCCCCCCCCCCCCCCCCCCCCCCCCCC
>SSNR01000177.1:610920-652634 GCA_006937965.1 Callopanchax toddi
CCCCCCCCCCCCCCCCCACACACACACACACACACACACACACACACACCTCCCACTTCCAGTAAGAAACGATAAAATAGTTCAAGCACTTTTTAATATGCTTTGATTTTTTTAACAAAAATAATTACAAATAAAACTAAAAACAGCATTTTTCTAAACAGATTATTTCCTGTAAACACAGATCAGTCTTAATCTCAATTTGACACATGAAAAAAAAGTGAGCCAAATTTCAGCTACTTCAACTTGTGTTTGACTTTTCTCAACAGATTATTTCCTGTAACACTAATTTAAATCCAGGCGGTTTACCAGTTACTTCACTTGCTAAGACGTGATAAGAAATCAGATGTTCATCCATTCTGATTCTGACAGGTTGAATCAGCCTTCATATCAGATGATTTCTCTCCTATAGAATCAGTTCTACTCATCACATCACACTTGAATCATCCCATTAAACCCCAAAATGTCTAAAGCTGGACTTTCTCTGACAGACTATTAGTGTCATTTGCAAAACCTAATGCTTTTCAGAATGCTCAACAAATGTTCTTAATCTCAATTAAATTGACCTGGTTAATTAAAATAATATAAAACAAGGATTTCGATATTAATATCATGTATTTTTGTATGTAGTTGACCATCTTCTAACACTGCAATATCCTTTGTTACAACTTAAAACTTTAGTTTATAAAGTTGTTAGTTCTTTTTAGGTCTATTATCCCTGTCTGCTTCTTTCCTCGGTGACGCGCACACTCACACGCGCGCGGGCCGTCGAGGGGGGAGGAAGGGGGGTCAGGTCTGCAGCGCACTCGAACCCACAGAGAGGAGAGGGTCTGTGACTCAACTTTGCTGCGTTTTTGCAGCTTTTAGGAGGACTGACGCCCAAGGAGCCATGAAGGATTGTTTATTTATTTATTAGAAACGTCCTGATTGTCGGTATGATCACGGAGCGGGTCAGGTTTAGCGGCGAGGAGACCAGGAGATCTCCCGGTGCCCAGTCCGTTACTGGCGATGCTGTTGAAAGTTTACTGGATCATGTAGGACTGTCCAGGTGTCTCCGCTGGAAACTTTAGTTTATCCGACGGGGAGGAGGGCTCTCTGCAGCAGCTACATGCGTCGCTACTAGACCGGTGTGTTCATACGTAAGCTTCGCACATGCGCAGTACCGATCGGGTTTCCTGTACAGATCGCTAGTTATTTTTCATTTTTTATTAACTCAATAATTATTACAAAATTGTAAAGACTTCGTTATGTTAGACAAACATGAAATAAATGCATGTTATTTAATATTAAGGTCAGAATAAATTAATTTGGTAAACTTTAATTAAAAAATATAATAAATACATTTTTAACCCCTCAAAGTAGAGAGGTCCTGGCGACCCCCTGAGAGGCTTTGGCGACCCCTAGTGGGGGTCACGACCCCCAGGTTGGGAATCACTGTTCTAGACCAGGGCTCTCCAACCTGGGGCCACATGTGGCTCATTTTAATTAACCATAAATGACATGAGCTAAACTAATGTTTAGATTTAACAGGAAACAATAGTTTTAGTAGTTTTCACATCTAGTTCACGGAGATTCCACAGAATGACTTTAATAGTACGAGTAGTTTGCTTCTTTTATTTCACAACCAGAGCTGGATCAAGAAGACATCTTTAGTTTTTAGCAACATGTTCAAAATGCAGTGACCAGTTTTACTGCTGAGGTAATAGTTTAGCTTTCTCATTGCTTTGTTTTTACAACGTCCTGACATACAGAATGGTTTCCCCCCAAAATCACCTGGAAATTAGCATTTTTATAAATTTGATCCAGAAAAAGTTTAGCACATTTATTGGATTTTAGTATATTTTAAGACATCAAAATACACAGAAGTGTCATCCAGCAAGTTACTGTCATAACAAAGACAGAAAACAGAAATTAGTTTTTTTTTTCTGTTAGAAATCTGGTACCTTAACTTTATTGTTGACTTTTTATTCATTTGTTTAACTGGTAGGTCAACCACTAGGTAGAGCCCATTCTAGTCCCCATTTCTTCACGTCTAATACATTTAAAAACCACCAAGATAAAAACACACAGTTACCTTAAAATTACCTGCTACTCTGTCACTGATCTGCAGCAGTGTCTCTCCTGATCTGACTAGGCATGAGCATTGTTCTGGTCAGAGGACTACTTCCTGTTTTTAGAGACTCCGCCCACTTTAAGTGATGTGGGTGTGGTCCTAACTGTAGATAAACACTTTAAAATGACCCAAACATCCCTTTAACTCGTGTTTTGACGCTTGCTGCCAGATATGCAGAGCCTTGAGAAACTGCTGAGAGAAGCCATAGTCCACGGTCAGCCCAGGACTCACAGACCCTGGAAGAAGATCCTCATAGTGGTGGAAGGCATCTACAGGTATCTGGAGCTCACTGGTTTTCACCCTGGTGTTAAAATTGTTTATGAAAATGTCCTAAAACTTCATAGCACAGACAGCGAGAGTAATAAAATCACAAGTTAAAAGATTTGTGCAAATAGTTCTGTCCTGTTCTGATCGCAAAGCCCTCAGATTTATTTTAATCATTTAAATATTTCAGCTTGTTGATTGACAGCTGCTTGTCAGCAGATATTAGGTGCTATCAGGTTCTGTGTTGTTTTCCCTTCCATAATAAAACAAATGTATCCATTACAGGTACACTGCTTAACAAAGTAAAGGAACACTTTTTATTCAGAGTCTGGTATCAGGTCCGTTAAAGTCTGGGATGTTGCTCGGGTCAAATACGTATCAGAGGGGTTGTTGATTAGTGTCAGCTGTTTTGTTGTTAATTAAATTACCCACAGGCCACAGACTATTTTTTCCTCATATTTTTTTGGCATCTTTTCAGTAGTTTTGCATGTGACTAGGGTCAGTGTCACTACTGGTAGCATGAGGAGATACCTGGACCCTACAGAGGTCACACAGGCAGTCCGACTCCACCAGGATGGAGCATCAGTACCTACCATTACCAGAAGGTTTCTGTGTCTCCCAGCACAGTCTGAAGGTCATTCCAGGAGACAGGAAGTTACTCTAGTAGAGGTGGACCTGACCCATCAGGAGGACCTCTGCTCCTTTGTGTAAAGAGGAACAGGATGAATCCTGCCAGAGCTCCACAATGTGACCTCCAGCTGGTGTGAATGTTTAATCAAACCATCAGAAACAGAGTTAATGAGGGTGGCCTGAGGGCCCCACCTCCTCTACTGGGCCCTGTGCTCACTGCCTAGCTCTGTGGAGCTCCATGGGTATTTACCAGAGTCAGTAGGTCCAGCACTGGAGTCCTGAGCTTTACACTGATGACAGCAGGTTGACTTTGGGCTCATGTGATAGACGTGAAAGAGTCTGGAGAAGCTGTGGTGAACGTTGTGTAAATGTCCCGCATTTGTATAGCACTTTTCTAAGTCATGGACTACAAAGTGCTTTACATCAGTCATTCACACGCTGATAGCAGGGAGCTACATTGTAGCCACAAAAGCAAAGTGACAAGACACAAGCACCACCAGACCCTCTGACCATTACCAGTTCTGGCAAGAGTCTGCAGGCAGTTCCTGGAGGATGAAGGAAGTGATACCATTAACTGGCCTCCATGATGGCCTGAGCTGAATCCAGTAGAACGTCTCAGGGACATCCTGTTTAGGTCCATCAGGTCCACCAGGTTGACCTCAGACTGTCCAGGAGCTCAGTGATGTCCTGGTCAGGATCTGGGAGGAGATACTCCAGAACACCATCCATCATCTCATCAGGAGCCCTGAGGTTGTCAGGATGCTACCAGCAGGTGGAGCCAGACAAACTACTGAGAACCATTTAGAGCTACTGCTGTAACATTCAGCTAACTGGACTAACTTGCTGCTTCAGTTTATCAGGTTACATTCCTCAGTGACTTCAAACTGAGCCCTTTGAAGGCTGATTTTCATTTTCATCAAATGATGTGTCATCCTTTTGTTCCTAACACATTGCTGTTCCATATCAGGAGGGATATCCAGCAGTTGTTTAATTCAGCTGAAGTCTACAGTAATGTGTTTTAATTTGTTTCTTTAATCTATTGAGCAGCGTATGTTGAAAGGAAGCTGTTTTATAGATTATAGCTATTAGCTAGTCATATGGTACATGACTAAATGAAGGTGTTTGCTACTGTAACACCTTTAACCTGTTTGTTCCGGCAGCATGGAGGGCAGCATAGTTCGCCTCCCAGAGGTGATCGCCCTGAAGAAGCGCTACCGGGCCTACCTCTACCTGGACGAGGCCCACAGCATCGGGGCTCTGGGTCAGAGGGGGCGAGGAGTGGTGGATTACTTTGGCCTTGACCCCCGTGATGTGGACATTATGATGGGCACGTTTACTAAAAGCTTTGGTGCTGCAGGGGGATACATCGCAGGGAAAAAGGTGAGACTTTGAGAAAAAATACAAATTTTAATTTTTGCATTTTTAATTTATTTGGAGCAGTAAGAGTTATAATACAGGGTATAATAATGTATAAATAGGCATTTTACAGTGATATTAATGTATTCAACCTTTATTTTACCAGGTGGTAAAATGTTTGAGAACATGTTTTCATTTAGAAACGTGAGCTGGCTGACAGCCTAGAAAAATATTGCAAGAGAACAACAACAAAATCAAAATAAATTTGAGCATATAAAAGGATAAGGAGCAAACAAATAAAACCGTAATAAATAAAATAGAAGGCAGGCTTCAGAAAATCTGAATCTGGATTTGAAAAAGTGGGTATATGCATGCATAAGAACCATTACATCATAAAGTTGTTGAGTGAATGTTTATACTGTAATGTATCTATAGAAATGTGTGATCTGGGTGAACCAACAAGAGCAGCAGTCAGTTATAACCTGATGAAGTTTAGATCTAAAGGTTGTAATAGATGGCAAAGTCACAAGTTTCAGGTTGTTTAGTAAATTGCTCCAGTCATATGCTGCTGCAAAGAGAAAGGATTTACGGCCAAAGATGGTAGAGGTGTTTGGTTTGATTCTAGGGATGCACCGAAATTTCGGCTACCGAAAATTTTCGGCTGAAAGTGACCCAAAACTGCACTTTCAGTTTTCGGCCAAAACACCCAAATCACCAAAACAACACAGCTGAAACTGTGATTCAATTGAGCAAATAGCGCAGCCAGCACGTGAGAAAAGGATAAAGGCGATTTTGCACGCAGTGTTCTATGGCACGCCGCTTCAGAACGGGAACCTCTCCTGAGAGGAGAAGTCTCGCCAAAACCGTGGCGCATCCGCGGCACAGCGCTGACAACTCCGGTGTATTTGAGGCTTAAGGCTGAAAAGGCAGCACGTCTGCGTTGTGGACTTATTTCACTATGCTCGTGATTTTGAGCTGGTCCGAACTGCAATGAGTTGTCCTCGCAGCAGCTTGTTTCTCCTCCCTCTGGAGCAGTGCACCGCTCCGAGTGACAGGTGGCATACGTGAGCGTGACACAGCTTACAGCCCTCAAGCAACCTGGACAGAAACTGAGCATCAGCTGTAAGATCATTCTGAGCGGCCACAACGTTTTTCTGTTCCAGTCCAGCCCTGACTGGACCTGAGTCAGACCCGAACCAGAGTGCTGTTTTTTTTTCTCCCTGTCGCTGCTGCTGCCGTCACATTGTCAGACAGGGGCTTCTCCAAGTTACAGACAGTATTTTTCCTCCTCTCATCATTGTTTTCATAGTTTTGTAATTGACTTATTGCAATGCCTTGGTTTTAGTGAGGTTCACTTCACTGAACAGTTTTTTACATTAACAGTATTATAAATAAGATATAAATGTGAGAACAAGCTGTTTTAACGCCAAACATGGGATCACCACGTTAGCTTAGCATTAACAAACTCACACGTTGTTTTAACTAAACCAACAAATAACCTTGTTTTTAACACATAGTTGACAACGGCGTTTAGCTAAGTCATTACCTGGAATCGTACACGGATCATCTGGACTAGTTCAGTGGGTCGGTTATATAGATATTAACACTCACCGGTAAAATGTCCAGTCGGTTCGGTTCGTTTCTCCGCCTCCTCTGATCAAAATACTGTAGAACATGATGGGTTCTGTTTGCTAATCATGATTATTGCTCTGCACAATGTGGAAAAGTTTTACAAATGACTTATTTTGTTTAGTAATGGAGTCCCGTTTTTCAAAACGCAGAATATAATTTATAATTCACTCACTTTCCCACCAGAAACAAACAGTCGCCACTTCCGTGGCGCTGGCCAATTCAATTGAATTCTTTATTTATTTGACAGGGACATTGCTGTCCAGCATAGGTACAGATATGCAACTGATGCAACGCATTTAGAGCGTATAGCTTTTGCTAATTTTCAGCTCCTGTCCCTGGATGGGTTTTGCTACCTAATATTATAAAATCAACAATAAAACACCAATTTTAAGACTGGACATACCAGGGTTAAAACACTGACTTTATACCAGTGATATTCTGCCCAACACTAAAAAACTATCCTAACAATATTGTAAACACCAAATTTATAGGAAAAGCTATTGTAACAGTGTTAAAACACAGAATTCATATAAAAGCTATTCTATCAATATTAAAAACACTAAATTTATAGGAAAATATTTTCCAACAGTGTTAAAACTCAAAGTTCATTATAAAAGCTGTCCCATTCAGCTAATTACAGATGGGTGCAATTTTGTGTTTCTCTTAGCCAAGTCTTCATCCTACTGGTGAACTCTTTAAACTCAGACACGTTTTTCAACTCGGTTGGTAATGAGTTCCAGAGTTTAACACTTCTGTAGGAGAAGGCTGACTGACCAAACGATGTTCTACAGTAGGGGATTTGGCCGCTCTGATTTATGGACCCTCTGGTGATTTTGTTGCTGTTTTGTCTCTGGATAAATGAGCTAAGTGGTTCAGGTGCTCGGTTATTTAGACATTTAAATATTGGCTTAATAAAGCTTAACTTGCAGAAGTTTTCAAAACTTAGCAACCCGTACCTATTGAGGATGTAACAATGACGGTAACGGCTTTTTGTTCGTGATTTTTATTGCTTGATTGTATAATGAACCAATTTCCTTGATGTTGTGAAGAGAGATCTTTCATCACCCACGCAACAAGCCCTGTCTAGAACACAAAATCTGTTTCAATCTAAAGACAGATGAGTCAAACAAAAGAAAAAGTTTAGAGAGAAAAAAATAAGATGCTCAAACAAAACTTCCAGTTTTCAAAATAATTTTTTTTTCAGTCAAACAAAACTTCCAGTTTTAAAAAATTACGATTTTTTTATTTGAAAGAAAAACTTTTCAACATTTGGTTCCAACATTTTTTGTTTTGTTTGAAGTCCCTTTTTTTTTGATTGATTAATAAAGACACAAAATATCCTTCATAATTCTGGAAGTGATGTTGAGGGCAGCACAAAATCTCTGAGGCCACAAACGGCCCGCAGACCGCACGTTGGACACCCCGTTTGAACTGGAATGTTTTAGCACAGAAGGCATCCCAAAAGAACAGCTTTAATATACAATTAATGAGAACATGTTCTGCTTTCCCTTCATGCATCACTGCTGCTGTATGAAAGATACAATCCTTTCAAAATAAGAGTCCATCATGTTCTTTTTGATTCATTTAAACTTCTAAACTAATGAGCTGGAAATGCTGCAGGATGTAGCTGTTAGTTTAATGATTTGGATGTTTTTCAGCAACAAAAACATTATGAAGGATTAATCTAAGAATTAATCCTGCTTAATTTTCTGATAATTTCTTAATAAGCCATTTCTAAGCTCATTATGTTTAAATAATATTAATCTAATTCTTGTAATTTTCATGGTGATTATATTTGATTTGATTTGTTTCATGGCTCAGAGGGTGAAACTAAAACAAAAAAGAACTTGATGTTTAAAGAGAATTTAAAATAATGAAATCTTTTCTTTTTCATGCTTTTTTAACTGTTTGAGTCAGGATCTCATTGAGTTCCTGCGCTCCAACTCCCACAGCGCTGTTTACGCCACCTCCATGTCTCCTCCTGTGGTGGAGCAAATCATCACTTCTATGAAGTGCATTATGGGAGAAGATGGAACAACAATAGGTACTGTTTTCATCTGATAATAACATTATTTTTCTATAAAGTGTTCTTAAATCTGATTATATTTACAATCAGATTCTTCCTGAACTGCTGTGTTAAATCTTTATCCACATTTAGTTGTCTATGAAATGTGGGATTATTATTAAATCACTATGAGAAGCTTAAAAACAAACATTTTCCACTATTAATGGATGAAAGTGTAAATGGTTTGAGTGAAAAACTCATTTAGAAAACACCACATTCAGCTAGTGCTGCTGTGAAGGATAATTGGTCAACTTTGATAATTATTGTTAATGCATATTTTAGTGATTGTGATCTTCTTTTACTTTTATTTATAATTTAGAAACTTTCTCTGAGAACATTAGAAGACCTTTTCCTCCTGATCCTGCTGTAGGTCTCTTTGTTAACCACAAGAGGGCAGTATAATCCACTAAAATACATGTTGAGCTACTATTATTGTTGTTTTTATAAACAATATAGTATTTGTAAATAAAGTACAGTTTATTTTACATTTAAACCAGCAGGTTTTTCATGCAGACTCAGATTTTATATTTTCTAAACCTGTTTACACCTGGTGTATTCCATTTGATTTGTTTCTTCATTTTCACTTCAGTTTACTCAACCTAAACCTTTAAATTATAGTTCTAGATGTACTTTTTGCCCAGGTGATTAAACCTGTTAGTAACTGATGGGTATAAAATGAGCGTTTGCCTTGTGGATGCTCTGTTCTGGGATGAATCTCATTCTCTGCATACATTAATACTCTGTGTGGAGGTGAAACTAGATTTATGAGCCCGCTGACAGTTTGTTTGATGTGAACGCAACATTTCAAAGCAGCCAGTCAGTCTCCTGTGGGAGCAGGAAATTACATTTCAGAGAAACTTAAAAACCTAATCGCCAAGAGGTGTCTGGATGCTGTAACTCTGACATTTTCTCACACTTATGAATGTGTTCAGCTGCTTGTCAGACGTCCTCTTTTATCTTTTTAAAGAACCATCAACATTCCGCTAAGTAATTTCCCTTTTTAGACTTTCAGAGAGCTGATCTTAGTGAACAATAAACTCAGGCGCTCTCACAGGATCCATAAATCAGTGTTTAGTTATTCTCCTTTCTCCCAGTTTTTCTCTTCTAAAAACAGGTGAAGTTTGTTTCATTGTTCTGTAAATATCTGTTCATTAGAACCGCTCAATTATGGGGAAAGATGTACCTTTATTTTAGTTAGTCCTACAGACACTTATTTTACACAATTAGTTATTGAATTGTCAGACACACTGCACTAATTTTTCTTCTTCAGCATAAAGCTGCTGTGTGGCTCATCAAAATAAAAGCATCAAGTGATGCCTTAAACACACAAAGCATCGCTGCTGGGCACACTACTTTATATTGTGATCCTTATTCACTTTGTCACCAATAGGTTTCATCTGGAAAGTTTTTTTATATAGCAGAGATTTTCTGATTCTGTAAAGCCTAAAATATCCAGTCCACATTAACCAGACTAATGGCACATTTATGTCAGCAGGTGGCAGAGTTGAGCTGTTGAGTGGTGAATAAAACTTACACGAGAATAAATTATGAAACCAAAATTATTTTAATCACACTAGAATCTCTATAGATGACCAATGAAATGTTTAAAATCTGACTGATTTAGGTAAAAAATTGAGTAAATATTTTTGTGACATTTAGACATCACTTGATGCCCTTATTTTGACGAGCCACACTGCAACATTCCTGGTGTGTTATTGGCTAAAGAGAAGAAATTAATGCAGTTAGAAAAAAAGAGCAACTCCTGGATAAAAAGCAAAAAGTCTTCAAGAAAGAAAAGTTCAGTAGCTTTGGTAAAACCTGATAGGATTATCATGACCTTCACCAGCATTTAATGTAGACACCTAATAATTAAACCTAATGTTCTATGATCAGTCAGTCACATGAAGAAACCATTTACATTAGGGATGCACCGAAAACAACACGGCTGAAACGTGTGATGTGGCGAGCAAATAGCGCAGCCAGCACGCGAGAAATGGAATAAGAGCCAGCATGTCTGCAGTGTGGACTTACTTCACTATCTGCTGGTTATTTTGAGCAAACGAGCCTGTGATCTGAGCGGCATGTTTCAGTTTGCTCGTACGGTGCGCGACTCTGAGTGACAGGTGACATACGCACACGCTTGACACAGGTTACAGCTCCTCAAGCCCCCCGGACAGAAACCAAACATCGTCTGTAAGATCACGCTGAGCTGCCACGACCTAAAATGCCACGGACGTTTTTCGGTCCAAGTCCAGCCCTGAGTGGACAAAACCAGAGTGTTGTTTTTTGTTTTTTCTCCCTGTAGCAGATGCTGCGTGCTGCTGCTGTCACATCATCAGACACGGGCTTCTCCAAGTTACAGACAGTATTTTTCCTTCCTCTCATCATTGTTTTCATAGTTTTGTAATTGATTTATTGCCATGCCTTGATTTTAGAGAGGTTAGTATTGTAGCCATAAATGCTATGGTTCTAATAAGTGACATAAGCTTTTTTGGTTTTCAGCCATGGTTTCCTCATTTTTGGTTTTGGCCAAGAATTTTCATTTTGGTGCATCCCTAAATCACAGTGCTGCTATGAAAACACAGAAGAGCTACTATGGTAGCCCTAAAGTCCACACATAGAATAATTGAATCAAAATTCAGGAGATGCTTGGAAAGAAAAGTGTAAGGAAAAATATCACTGGACACCACGGTGGATGAGGGGTCAGAACTTAGACCACCCTTGTGTTCTGCCCTCATTCTGCCATCTTTAATTTTGCTGATTTTATTTAAACATTATTTTAGTCTTCAGAACGGGAGGGAGTGTGCGTCACTCAGTGTTTGACAAAATAAAAGCATGACTGTAAAGCAGACTGTTACAAAGTAATGTTACATTGTTTTTGTGATTGTTAGGAGTCTAAATTAGAGTGAAACTCTGTAAGTGAAGAAACCACCACATTCAAAGAGGAGTACAGGATCCCAAAACTTTATTCAGCTGTGTCACAACTCCTACACAGCAACAAGTCCTCACCTCCTTGTATAACTCTTCTGCAATGCTCTAAACAGTGAAGTGAAGGCCTTCTCCTTAAAAGGATTAGAGACGGGCTGGAACTCCAGCTAAAGGCCCTTTTGGGGACGAGCAGTGCAAATTATCTGAGGCTATAAATGTTACAGTGCAGATAAACATAAACCATGAGTGTTAATACTGAACACTGGTCCCTATCCAGATAAACCATCAATGAAATGAATCATCCAGTTCACATATTACACAAGTCAAAAAATGAAAACATCAGTCAGTTACATATTTCCATCAAAGACAGATTTGATTCATTCTACAGCTTTATTCAATTGTTCATAAGATAATTTTGTGAAGTGTGGGTAACCTTTAGATGAGTGTAAAAACAGCAGTCAGAACACTGAATGATCTTAAACCTACTACACATGCATTTTAAAGTATTTCCTATCGTCTTTAACCTCCCAGGCTCTGATCGTGTGTGGCAGCTTGCAAAAAACACAGTTTATTTCCGTAAAAGGCTTCGAGAAATGGGCTTCATCATCTACGGCAACAACGACTCTCCCGTCGTACCCATGATGCTCTACATGCCCGCCAAGATCGGGTGAGTGGACCTGAGCAGCAGGATGTAAACCTGTGTCTATGTGTCATTTTTAATGTTTCCTGGTGTTTGTCCCATCAGAGCATTTGGCAGAGAGATGCTGAAGAGAAACATTGGGGTGGTGGTCGTGGGCTTCCCAGCCACGCCCATCATCGAGTCACGAGCACGCTTCTGCATCTCAGCCGCTCACTCAAAAGACATTCTGGACAGGGTGAGTTCACATTCAGTCTCAGTGAAGGGAAGAGAAACAAACTCAGTCTTTATCATCATTAGATAAATATCTACGTATATTCAACACTGTCAGAACGTAACGCCTGCGTCAACGGTAAACAGAGCTGTGAGACAGTATTCACTCCTACAGGTTCAATCCCCAGCTCTGGCTGGGTTAGATTGTCGTTGTGTCCTTGGGCAAGACACTTCACCCACCTTGCCTGTGTGACTGTGTGTGAATGTTGGTGGTGGTCAGAAGGGCCGATGGCGCAGAATGGCAGCCTCGCTTCTGTCAGTCTGCCCCAGGGCAGCTGTGGCTACAGACGTCTGTCGTAGTTTACCACCACCGGTGAGAATGACTGTGTGAATGAATAATGCAACTCTGTAAAGCATCTTTGAGTGACCTAAAAAGCGCTATATAAAACTGATGCATTATTATTATTATTATAAGATGACCCCCTCTTTCCTAGAAGAAAAACTAAATTCACTTTTTAAAGAAACTATTTTTATTTTTACTGACGACCCCACATTTTGACATTATTTTCAACAAAAAAACCTTGTTCTATATTCAGGTCAATACGGTACTTAAATGTTTCACATCAGCAAAAAATACTCCAATATCAGATAAAGATGACCTGAAATAAAAAAAGGTCTTGTTCTACTTGAAGACTTTGTAAAATCTTTGTTACCAATGATCTGACTAGTCATGAGTATACACCAGAGTGTATGGTCCCAACTGTAGATAAACAACTAGTAGAATGAGTCACAGCTGCTTTTAGGAACCGGTTCGTCATGGCCGCTGTCTCAGGGTGTAAAATCAGGTCTCTGTCCTTTTATTTAAAAAGTTTTCAGACTTTAACTTGATCATTTGATGTGCACTGATTTGGTCCTGTGTTGAATAGCTCGGTGTTTTCTGCCCACACAGTAGAATCAGCCATTACCATTCAGCCAGAGCCTCTTCCTGCTTGTTAAAATTCCTCTAATTAGTCTGAATTGTTTCTCACTGCTTTAAAGTCACCCATGCTTTAGCAGCTCCAGAGGCTAATTACAAAACTCACACACACGGAAAGTTTGTTCAAAGTTTTTCAGCTGATTAGCTCGGCTCGACCAGCAGGAGTCCAGAAGGAAGAGGCAGCCGGTGCTGATGCTCCACCTCTTCCAGGTTACTGACTGGTACCAGCTGGGCCTGGTTTCTCCTCGGAGCTCTAACCTTTAAAGTGAAGGCCTAAAGTGGTGGAATAACCTTCAGATTGTTGAAACTCAACTCAGAGATCAGAGGGACATTAAAGAGAAGGCTGACTGTAATGGAAGGACAGGTAGGATGATCTCAGGTGTCCTCAGGTGTTCTTCTTGAAGTGACTTCAGACCGGTTTCATCTCTCAGGTTTTTATCTAATGACATCCAGAGATTCAGGGAAAGTTTTACAACCTGAATCCTTCTAAAAGCAGAGTTTTGATTCTTCACATATCCCACTGACTGGTTCAGCTCTCTGACAGGCTGTGGATGATCGGACACACTGCAGGGTTAAAATCCTTGAAAATGCTTTAATTTTATTGTAGTTATTTAAAAATGTTGAAAGTGCTTTAAACTAGTGGTCTGAATCAGCTCAGCATTCAGCAAAATCCATTTAATCAGTGAAACTCAAAATCCCTTCATTGTTTCAGTCCATGAACTCACCATCCCTAAGCGCTGATTTAAAGGGATGTTCACATTTTATATCCAGATTCACACATTTTAGGTTGGTCAGTGGTTTTTAATACTTTGATCTTTGAGATAAATCTGATCATCAGGTCTCTACTGAACAAAAACCCTAATCTAGAATCAGTCCTTAAATCTAAATCAATTCGTCTCTGTTTAGAACTGTGGCTGAAATTGATTGTAGCCTGAAAACATTTGACTGTTCTGAGGTAAGGAACTGAAACTAGTGTTTTGAGTTCATACGTTCTGTTTGTGTGTAAATCATCACCAGTTGAAGGTGCTGGAAAATGAGATGTATTCAGCAGTGGAAGAACGCTGTGATTGGTCGGTTTGGTTCTGGTTGTCTTCTGAACAATCTGAGGCTTTTTCCACGATGTTAGTAAGATGGTTTGAGTTTCTCCTCAAAGTCACCTGCTGGTGTTTTCCTTCATCCCTCTGTTCTGTCATCTCGTCCACCAGCAGCTTGTTTCTTCCTGCTGGTCTTACTGGCTGACACTACCATGGTTCTGATTGGTTTCCATTCATCTTTCTAGAACCAAACTGAGGAGATGCTCAGCCTGTTTATTGTTTACATAACTAAACCCACCTGTCAGTCATGTGGTTCAGTACTTTATAAGATCCGTTAATCACAGCCGGTCAGCGCTCTCAAAGCAGCAGCACGTTTTATTTAGCCGCGTTTTGCTAACAGCTATGAGCGTCTGCCTCAGAATAACAAACAGAAGATTAAAGATGCAACAGTTTGGTTCTGATCAGGATCAAATCATATAATGAAACATTCTACGGCAGGTCATTTATGTATTTATTGGTTTATCTAAGAGTAATTTCCCGCACTAAGACTCAGCTAGCTGAGAAGTTGTAGTGGTAATAAGTGGTCGTTTTGCCACATATAGTGTATATAAACGCTATGTTTATTACTCACCTTCTGCGTTATTTATCTCAGTTGCCGAGGGTCAGACCGAGAGCCTGTTTGCTCCGGATACCTGGGTTTAAACAACTGTTTGTGATAAAAGCAGGAAATTCTAGGTTCTATTAATCGCAGTGAGTAATTATGTACCTGTTATTTGACGAATGGAAGCTGAGTCAGGAATAAATATATTCAATATTTATTATAAAAGCTGACGAACATTTGTAAACAGATTAGCATTTGAGGTAGCAAGTTGATAGCATTCACTAAGTGATAGATGTTATTAAATTGATCTTCTGAGTTTAGAACTTGAGTCTCGTGTGATATTAAGACTAAGGAGTTAGCTTAAGGGTTTAGTTATCAGGGATAAGGTGGAGAGGTTACTTTGATGAGCGACCTAGTGTTATAGGGTTAGCATTATCAAGTAGCCTGCTTTACCAGTTCATGGATAATTACTGGACCTTGTTCCTGGATCGCTTCCAGCTGATGGAGTTCGACGAGAAGGCGGGGATCCCCCTCGGTCGACCTGGGGCCTGACAGGTGTGTTGAACCCGCCTGGGCCAGCGGAGGCGTCCGTGGCTACAGCGTCAGTGGAATCCATGGCTAGTGAGCTGGTTGCTGGCTGTCTTACCCATTCTGGTTGGATTAGAGAGGCAGGCGGATGGTTCCTGCTCTCAGGGGTAAGCAGCTTCTTCGACTGCGACGGGGCTGGACCCGTTACCGCTTGCAGTCGGCATCTATAACCCACCGTGTAGCGAGTTGACGGTGGGACGTGTCGTCTTCTCTCAGGCTAGAGAAGAACTGAGTTCTTCTCTGTGAGGCAGACAGCTGAGAGCTGTCAGTGTAACGTGGACCAATCAGGGGACTCTAACAGGACACGTGACTCAGGCTCTAAACCAGACGTCACCTCCTGTGTGAGGTGGAAAGTTTACTTATTTATCTTTAGCAAAGTAGAAATAAGTAATAATACTGATTTAACCTTTTAGCAAAGTATCAATAATACTGAAGCTGGATCAAACATTCACAATGCTGTAAGAGAAAGTGCATTAATCATTTAAGACATTTCTGTAACAGATTAAAGTGTCATTTTAGGAAGAGACACCAAAAGTCTTTATTATTATTATTATTAAAGTCCGGTGGCTTCTTCCGGTACGACCGTGACCTTGGAGGAATGTTGATTCAGGTTAAAACATAATAAAAGAGTCATTATAATCCGTGTTATTGGGAAGAAGATGGATTATTATTTTAGATGATCACGTAGGTCAGAGGTCAGAGGTCAAGAGCGTATATTGATCACGCTACAAAGTTTAGTTAATATTTTATTTTAGTATTTCCACTTCAGTAGATGTTAGTAGATGTATGATCAGTAGATGATGATGATGATCAGTAGATGTCTGATTTACTCTCATTTCTGACATCAAGTCCAGATCAGATTAACTGAACTTTACTTTTTTATGTAATATTTTTACACTCGGAGAGAAAAACCTTCTGGAGTTGATCAGACTTCCAGTTTGACCTCTGACCTCTAGGACTGTGTTTAGAGTTCAGATAGGACAGAATAATGAGACGTTTTATTTTATAGTGAAGGAACCAGCTGTGGTGTAACCTGACCTGCTGCTGCAGATAAAACCTGTCTGTTTGAAAACAATAGAAAAAATAGTGTTTGGCTTTTTCTTTTTGTTGTTGTTGAACCAAACCAAGACTTGGGTCATGTATTAGTACTGTACATTAACAAGTACTCAACGGTAAATACTGGTACTTTGGGTAAAGGCAGTACATGTGTATCCATACTCTATCAGCTCATAAAAACACTGAAGAGTTCTGATAGTTGGAGGTTAGACCGTGTTGTGAACTAGAACACAGCACCTTCTGGTAGCCCCGCCCCCAGACTGTCTGACCAATCGGCAGACTGAACATTCTCACCTGGTTTGTAGTGATCCTCTTTGGGTTTTCTCTGTAAAAAGAAGCCAAATGATTGCCCACCTCTGATTCACATGAACCACAGAGGAGTTGTTCAAATAATTTCTAATCTGGAGTTGGAGATGAAAAGACTTGGAAGAAAAACGTACCTGTTTTTAATCCTGGTGTTTCTGTTTTGTACTTTTGTTCCCGTTCAGCTGTAATGAAGCTGTTTCAGAGCAGGTTGTTTGTTTTGGAGGGAAATCAGGGAAAACCTGCTGAGGAGTTGAATATCTGTGTGGAACTCAAACAAAGATGAAGAAATGTGATTATTAGATTTATAAATCTTAGCTCTAAATGATTTTTATGGTTCTTTCAGGCGCTGGGTGCGATCAGCGAGGTGGGAGACCTCCTCCAGCTGAAGTACTCCCGTCGCAGGAAGCAGCCGCTGTCGGCGCGGCCGTTAGACGATGATCTTTACGAGGACATCGACGACTGACGGACCGCTCTGATGGAGCAGAACTCCAGGTGCATCACGAGTCTTCCCTGAGGATCACAAACGTTTCTTTTTGTGTCTATAGGTTTGTTAGTTGTGAGTGTTCTGTTCATCAGTTCTGACGCTTCAGAAAGTCTCAGGATTTATTTGGGTCTAACATGAGTTTAAGTTGAGCCTTTAACTATTAAAGATGTTATTTTGTAGTCTAGACTTTTCAGGTTGTTCTGAATGTTGCCTCGTTTGCACAGAACCACAGGTCTGGTTTGGACCGTCAGCTGTCAGACCTATTTTGGGGGGTTTTAGTTGTTAAAGAGGATTTTCTCTAAATTCTTTAAAGAGCCGGGCTGGAGCAGTCTGAACACAACCAGATCAGAAGATTACAGCCGTCCCCGAGGCACAATCCTCTTTTTTAAGTAAAAGTTTCATTCAATTATAAATCATGTTTTTACTTGAATTCTGAAGTGGCGTTCTATCACTTATTTATCTACAGTAAAAACTACACCCACATCACTTAAAGTGGGCGGAGTCTCTAGAAACAGGAAGTAGTTCACTGACCAGAACAAGGCTCATGGACAGATTAGCTGCTCATTTTCAGGTATTTAAAACAACTCTAATTCAGAAACAGTCACAGGTGGGTCGTTGGTGGGTGTGGTCCTTACTGAAGCTAAGTAAGAAATGAAGCTTAAACCTGCAGATATACTGTGTACCGCAGAAACAGCTTCTTATTTTTACACCAAACTCAGATCAGACATCACAAGAACACGAGCTCCTCCTCTTCACCCTGAGATGGATGACAAATAGAGCTCAAACTACAAAGTAGCTCTGAACTTTGGAGTTTTTTCCTCAAACTGAGCTCCATCTAACTTGTTTTTGGATGAAAAATCAATTTTCTAAACATCTAAGGCGTCCTACAGTGAGATTCATTATTTATCTTAATATTTTCATTAAAAAGACATGAATTACGAGCGTGAGAACTTTATTTGCTCCTGCAGACAGAATCTGGATCAGGACATGAGTCAGAAAACAAGTGAAAAGCGCCAACAATCAGAAACAAAGTCTAGTGAACACCAAAGGCTTTCTGCTGTACATAAAATAAATCCTAAAGGCATCCACCGGTTTTTCTTGGGAACATTTTGTTTTATTTTTTAGGAGAAACTGCAAAATCTCTTTTTTACTTCATAGCAGATAAAAACATGAATATGTTTTCTTTTATTAACCATCAGGTGTTAGTTTAGTTTACTATCTTGTGTCATCAGGGACAACAATGTTTACTTCCAGAAACTGAAAACCATTAGAATAATTTGACTCATGTAAATGTCAGTCTGGTTTCTTAATATCCTTATATTTATGAAAAAAAGCACAGAAACAACTTACTTTTAGTAAAACTAGTTCTGGGTGGCTGGGTGATTGTTTAAATTTATTTATTTATTTTTTACAAATAAGTCCCAAAAATGTCAAGAAAACCCTAAACATGAACGTTGATGCTTTATTAGTTTTTGTTTAATCAAACCCTTCACGTTTTACAGACTGATTTAAAATTACCTCCAGACAGAACAAAATAGTTTGATGGAAAATATATATTTTGTGTTTTTCATAATAAATATTATCATCATTTAAAGGGTGAAATCCTGAGAATTTATTATAGGTTTGTTCTGACTCGAGGCTGAAGTTGATTTTAATCCAAGAAAGTCAGAATAAATAAATAAATCTGTATTTAAGTTTTTTTTAAATTGAACACTTTTGTCTTTTAATAATTTTAATTAACGAATTAAGAGGTTTGTCATTTTTTTCCGTGTTCTGTTGATGTACTGAAAATATAAAATATTTAATTCAACATTTTTTTAAAGAGAGCTTTTGTTACAAAAAATTGTGCCATATGCACCAAATATGCCTAAATGATGCCCAAAAAATGTCCAAAATGACACAGGAGGGTTAAATGTTCAGTCAAACCCTAAAAAGGCTGTTTTTCATTTACTGATGTAAAACTTTTAACGACAGTTTGAAGGCCCAGATGTCTGCTTAGGTGTTTCTGATTTATTCTCCCACTTTAAACCAAATGTTCAAATCTGCCTCCTTATGGTTTCTTTGTGCCTGTTACTGGTTTTAATAACCAGCCTGAAGATGATGATGATGATGTGAACAAAAACATTTTCTGCACCATTTCTGCACTTTCTTGATGATATTTGTGTTTTTTGGACTCTGGTTTGATCTCGTCCTTCCCGCTGAAGGCAGCTGTTTCACATGCACACATCGACACACAGTGCTGTGCAGCCGCTCAGTTCAGACTGATGCATGCTGCTCTGCATACACAATGGTGCTCAAGCATTTGTTCTGCTGGTTTTTAGATTGTTTTTTGTTAACTCATATGTTTGAGCTTTTTAAATTCTACTGTAAATTTTAATTTTGTTTTCCTTCTGTAGAAAAACCCAAATCTTAGAATATTTTAATCCTTTAGCTCTGGGTGTCTAATCCAGGTCCTGGGAGGCCACTATCCTGCATGTTTTAGATATTTAGGCTCCCACACACCTGGTTCTGTGGTTGAAATTCCTCCTCAGCATGTCCTGAAGTTCTACAAAGTCCTGTAAATCCACCACTGATTCAAATCAGGTGTGAAACATCCAAAACCTGCAGGATAGTGGCCATCAGCCCTGCTGAAAAAACCAGCATAGACCAGCATATGCTGGTTCCAGCATATGTTGTGTTTTGGTGCTGGTATGCTGGTCCATAGTGATCCATTAGTTCAACCAGCATAGACCAGCACCAAACCAGCATAGACCAGCAAACAAATCATTATGGTCTTGATTTATATGCTGGTCAATGCTGGTTTGTTGCTGGTTTAGCTGGTAGACCAACATGATTCAATGCTGGTCAATGCTGGTTGAACTAATGGATCACTATGGACCAGCATACCAGCACCAAAACACATATGCTGAAACCAGCATATGCTGGTCTATGCTGGTTTTTTCAGCAGGGAGGGACCAGGATAGACCACACACCTCTACTCTTAAGTACAGAAAGATCATTTACATCAGCCCTAATGTTTCTGTACTTATTTTGTTGAGTGTGTATGCATTTGCACAAATAAAAATAATCAGATTATCTTGAAATATATTTTTTAAATGAGAACTTTACCCTGTTGAATCATCATGACCTGATGTCTTGAAACAATTTCCCAATCCTCATTTTTGAAGTCCACTATCCTGCAGGTTTTAGATGTTTCCTGATTTAACTTGATTACCAAGCTCCTCCTAAACTTCACATGTGGAGAATTTATCAGCTGTTTGATTCAGATGTGTTACAGCAAGAAAACATTCAAAACATTGCAGGACCGTGGCCCTCGAGGACCTGGACTGGAAAACATTGTTTTAGAACAATTTTACAGTTTTATTAGTTCTATAGAAGAGATAAGCAAGTCCCCACCCTTGAGAGCCACCTTCCTGCATGTTTTAGATGTTTCCTTCCTTCCAGAGCACGAGGGTTGAATTACTTATTCAGCATGTCTTCAAGTTCTGTAGACATCTTTTAACCACCCATTGATTGACACCAGGTGAGTTGTACCAGGGAATCATCACAAACATGCAGAATAGTGGCCCCGGAGGACCAGGATTTGGAAAAACTGTCCTAAAAGAATCCTGCAGATTTATTGGTTCTAGAGCAGATATGAGAAAGTCTAGCTCTCCAGGTTCACTATCTACCATGTTTTAGATGTTTCCTTGCTTCTAGAACACGAGGGTTGGATTTCCCCTTCAATGTCCTCAAGTCCTGCAGAAGCCTGTTAACCACCCATGAGGACCAGAATTATTAAATATCTTAGCGGAACCCTTCAAATTTGTTGGTTCTACAATAGATTCTGACACCTTAAATCCATTATCCTGCATGTTTTAGATGTTTACTTTTTTCAGTACACCTGATTTGAACTGATGGATGATTAACATGATTCTATGGGACCTCAGTTCATGCTAATGAGGTAATTCTACCTCTGGTTCAGGTGTGTTTGAGATTGGGAAACAGCTAAAACATGTAGGATAGTGATCCATCAGGACCAGAATTGGACAAAACACACACAATTCAGTGGCTGATTTTTCATTTTAGCTTGTCATTAGATTCTACAGAAGCCTATTAACCACCCATTGATTCAGATCAGGTGTGTTAGAACAGAGAAACGTCTAAAACATGCTGGATAGTGACCTTCAGGGGCCAGGACTGGTAAACGGCTTAGAAGAATCCTTAGGATTTATTGCTTATAGAGCAAACAGGCAATTCCTGCCCTCAAGGTCCACTATCCTACATGTTTTAGCTGTTTCCTTGCTTCCAGTACACATGATGGTTGAATTACTTCCTCATCATGTCCATATTTTCTGCAGAAATCGATTAACAACCCACTGGTTTAAATATGTTGTTTCAGAGAAGAGAAACATCTGAAGCATTACAGGATAGTTGAGCTTTAAAATCAGAAATAGAAAACTTTCCTAAAAGAACTCTTCTGATTTGTTGTTCTAGAGTAAGTGCTGTCCCTGATGGTCCAGTACCCTGCATGTTTAGATGTTTCCTTTGTACAGTTCACCTGGTTATGACGAGCAGGCTCCTATGGGACTTAAGGAGGTCATTCATTAATTGATACAGGTGTGTTGGAAATGGGGAAACAGCTACAACTTACAGGATAGTCACAATTCAGGTCCTGGATGTGACAGGACTGTTTGTATTTGCTTCAAAACACCTGATTCTGTGGTAGAGTTTCTATTCCAGTATATCAAGATTTGAACAAAAACATCTAAAACATGCAGGATAGTTGGCCTTTGTTCTAAAGCAACATCAAGTTAGTCTAAAACTTATATCTGTGATTTAAACAGGACAAATAAAGCAGAATCACTTTCAATCAGGTGGTAATTTATGACATCCAAGTTTATTTTTACATTTTTAACTTGAGACATGTAACACTTCAGAAATGTTTTCTGTTTTAACACACCAGTGCCTTTAAACTAATTATTTTCTTAGAAAGATTGAGTCAAACTTTGATTGTTTTTTTTTTTTCTCCCAATTCTTATTTTGTTCTAACAGTAATCGTGTCATTTTGACTAATTGTCACAGGTTTTATGATAGAAATGCACTGTTTGAAACACATTGGCTAAACGTTCGTATGTAAAGCTTCACGTTCTGTGGATCAATAAAATCTATCTGGAAACAAACAGCAGTGTTAACGTGATCTTTATTCCATCCATCACAGTATGTTTAAACTCTGATGACCTGCAGAGAAACGCTCAGCTGAGCTGCTGGTATCCAGTTTATCAAACCCCCCCTCAGTGAACCTGGAACTCGTTTAGTCATCCTGATCACCAAAACCTTCTTATTAGCACCAAAAAACAACTAATTAGGGCGTTTAAAACATGAAATAAAGTGCTAAAGTTGAAAACTCTAGAGGGGTTTAGTATAAGTCTCATCTGAACATGTTAAATAGATTTTAAAAGTCACGTATCTATTTTCCACCCCAGACATCCCAATCTGCAGCTCTTCCAGGCGTTCCTAGACCAGAGGGGATGTCTGATCCCTCCAGTCAGTCTAGGTCTGCGTTACCCAAAATGCAAGGAAAGAAAAGGTCTGAATAATTGTTAGAAAAATAAAGCATAGAATAAGCTCAGGCAGACACAGAATTATGTTTGGCTTGCAATAAGAGGAGCCCAATGCAAGGGGAGAAACTGAACCACGTTCAGATGGCAAGGTTCTCCACCTTCTTCTTGCTCACAGCAGCCTTTTATTAGGAAGAAGGTGTGATCACATACCTCCAGGCTGGGGTGATCCCAGACTGGTAACATTCTTCTAAGAATAGGTTTCTGCACACAGGCAGTTTCAGCTTGTAAACGAATGTATTCAAAAATGTAAGATTTAGTATAAGAATGAAAGGAGGTGTTGACTCATGCCTGAAATCTTTGCAGTATAGGGAGGACTCTGAGGTCAGAATATTCAGTTTTGTTTTCTCTTGGTCAACCAGTTTTTACATGAATAAACCTGACCTCCATCAGGTCAATGCAATCAAAGATTCCTTGTAGCAAACCATCCATCCATCCATTCATTTTCTGTAGCCGCTTAATCCTCCACAGAGGGTCGCGGGGCAGCCGGTGCCTATCTCCAGCGGTCAAGGGGCGAGAGGCGGGGGACACCCTGGACGGGTCGCCAGTCCACCGCAGGGCCACACAGAGACGAACGAGACAAACAACCACACACCCACTCACACCTAAGGACAATTTACCAGCCCAATTAGCCTGACAGTCATGTCTTTGGACTTTGGGAGGAAACCGGAGTACTCGGAGGAAACCCACGCACGCACGGGGAGAACATGCAAACTCCACGCAGAGAGGCCGCAGAGCCGGGACGCGAACCCACGACCTCCTTGCTGCGAGGCAACAGTGCTAACCAACTGCGCCACCATGCAGCCCGTAGCAAACCAGTTAAATGATAATATATACATTTTCTAACAATAATTTAAGCTTTTAAAGCCTGACACTTGAAATTATGAAAAACACTTATTTGTTATTTTTTGGTCACATTTGTTGGCTAAAGTTATAACAATATCCTTTTATATTACATTTATTGTGCTAGTTTATCCTCCACCAGAAGGCAGAAGCCCTGGATAAGATTCAATGCTGCAGCTTTGTGAGGAAAATGCTAATCTTGTTCAAAGATAGAGCTCCATTGTTTCAAAATAAACTAAATTCACAAATAATTTATCTGTGTTCAAGTTTAATTTAAAAAGTTAATCTAAAATAGTGATTTCTGATTTATAATGAAAGGGAGTGACTTGATTGGCTGAGTGTGAAGAGGTGGGACGTGTGAGAAGTTGAGTGAATGAACTTTCTGTATTTTTTATTGTAGTTTTATATCCCCTCCTCCCATCGAGGAGTTGCATAACAGATCTCTGGCTGCAGTATTTAAACCGATTCCGGATCTTCCCCCTCCTCTTGCCTCCTGCAGCTCTTCTACACAGCTCCTCTCGTTTTGTGCTTCAATCTGCAGAAATGGCTACAGCGGGTCAGGTAGGTGCACACTTCAAGACTTTTGAAAAACTCTGAAACTTCATGTCTCCAGTTTTTAATTTTCTTCCATGCTTCTGCATAAATCAGTTCTGTTGGTCGTCTTTCACATTCATCAGAGGTTCCATAGAGGACTTGTGACCACAAAGAGTTTAGTATTTGTAAAAGAAAAATAGTCATTTCCTGAAAAGTTGCATTTTTGAAGATGCAAGGTATTTTCCAGCATTGACATTTACAACTGTTGAAAAGAACATAACACATGTTGTATGTTAAAGTTTTAAAAACTGTGCAAATCTCCAACTTTTTTGTGATGTTTTTAAAGTTTTTGTGCAAAAGCATCTTCATCAGCCAGCTTCTAGTTTGCTTCTGCTGCAGCACAAAATTAAATACATCTGTGGTATAGATAGATAGATAGATAGATAGATAGATAGATAGATAGATAGATAGATGGATAGATGGATAGATAGACAGACCTTTATTGTCCCCTAAGGGATATTCGTTTCCACATGCACTGTCAGAACATATACATACAAAAAACAGATGTCCTGTTCTGACTTCTCTCCCAGTTGGAAACTAGCTGAAAGTTTTGCGCAACTGTAGGTTTTGGCCTGTAGCTGTAAAAGCCTGACTGGAGGGGAGGGTTAAGATGGTGAAAGGCCAAAAACTCAATGTAGGGAATCCTTAAACTGCCAAAAGTATTACTATTAAACCCCAGGCGTCACTTTATTCAGTCACTACCCTCTTAAAACCACTTTTAAACCACTTCTGATGAATGTTTTTGCTTTTATGGGTTGAATTTTTTGATCAACTGATCCAAACCATCAAATATTATATAATCAGAATATTAATCATTAAAAAAACAGTTTGTTGGCATAAGACATATTTACCCCAAAATGTGTAGAAATCTATCTAAATATTTTTTGTTTTCTCTACTTTGAAGCCCAGTGACCAGAGGCGGCCATGTTTTTTTTACTCGTCTTGTCTTGTGGGATCATTCAGAAGATCTGATGAAGTGGTTCATGTTTGGGTCTAGGGGGAGGAATTGGGTGATTTAGATGAACAGATTTTAAAAATGTTTCTCTCAAAAACAAAACTCAAACATCACAGAATTACTTTTTTTGACATTTAGTGACATTAAAAACTGGTTTTAATAAGGGATGTTTGGTATTATCGGTCTACCAATATCATTGGCCGATATCAGCATTAAAATGTAATATTGGAAAATGTTGGTAACTGTTTTTGTAATGACACACGTAACCTTTACATACCATGCACATGTTATACATCAAACTGTTCGACTACTTCTCCTCTCTCCCAAACTGTTAAAATATAACTAATCTGATGTTTAGTTTTGGAGATATTTTTATTTATTTGGCAGTCCCTGCATTAAATCCTGTGGCTTCAACATTTCCCAGCCAACCTTGAATGCAATATCTATTGGTGTACACTTGATGACATCATCAAACCACGTCATTACTTGCAGTGTAACATGCAACATGTCAGAGGACTCGCTTTGGTTTTGAATGATCTCAAAGTGTCTCCGGACAGTAAAATGTCCGTTTGTAATGACTGTAAAGAGGAGGTTATGGAGGAGGAGTCAGGATGTCTCTTTTTTGAAGAGGAATTGAAGCAGCTGTTCTATTTTGCACTGACGATATTTAAAGTTGAAGTATGCATGAGAGGAGGTAAACGGGATGTTGGTTACCTAAAATGATTTTGTTTGTCTTTTCTTTAATGAGGGGTACCCCGTTTATATCGGTACTGGTTTTTATTGATATCGGAAACTAAGAGTTAGACAATATCGGATATCGGTAAAAAAGCCAGTATCGAATATCCCTAGTTTTAATTAAACTTATCGTAATCCAGTGATTTAGGTATTGATGCTGCACAAAAACTAATAAAACATCAATGTTAAAATGTTGGATTACTCTAAATACGTCCAGAATGAATGGAGAAAAAAAAATACAACCCAACATTTATTTTATGGTAACTTTTTAAATATAAAAACAAACTGGCATTTAAAGGGTTAAAATCCTGATAATAATTTAATATTTTTTGTTTTGATCAAAGGTGAAGTTGATCAAAAGGTTCAACTGATAAAAATGAATAATATAAGATTAGGAATGTTCAAAATGGTGGACAGATGGAGGGGTACTAAATTTGAGCATTAGTTTTTTAAACTAACATTACTTCAACATTTCATCAGCCTGTTTAAACGCTTTGACTCGACAGGCCTCAGGATTTAGAAAAACTCATCCTGAACTCCCCAGAAACGTCCCTGAATTGTGACATAAAAGCAGCTTGAATGAAATGTGTCAGATGAGTGAGAGCTGGCGGCGTTTGGGGAAATTGCAGAGGTTCCTTTCTGGGATGTAATTTAACTGCAGGAGCAGCCATTGATGCCGGCGTCACCTCTGCTTCAGGTCATCAGGTGCAGGGCGGCGGTGGCCTGGGAGCCCAACAAGCCTCTGGTGATGGAGGAGATTGAAGTCGCTCCACCGCAGGCTGGAGAGATCCGGATCAAGGTGGGCTGACGACACACGCACACACACACACACACACACACACACACACACACACACACACACACACACACACACACACACACACACACACACACACACACACACACACACACACACACACACACACACACACACACACACACACACACACACCAGCTGCCTCAGTGCATTTGTACAAGATAGTGAAGTTTCTAGAGGTCAGAAAACCCTTTTCTAACAAAACGCTGGTTAAATTCACATTCTGGAGTTAAAACAAGAGATCAGTTTTAATGTCATTATTAACAAAAGAGCAAAAAACCCAGGAAGAAAAAAAACCCTGAAGATTTTCTTCAGTTTGTTCACAGGGCCAGTAATCACGAGCTTTAAATTTTGATTTGCAGCCTAAACCCTTAAATAAGTAGAAATAGATGAAAAAAGTAACCAGGTTATAAAAATGCTGTAAAATTATACAAGTTAAAAAACATGTCAAATTAATAATTAACAGAAACATTTATTTTTAATCCTTTGGGGCGCTCAGAAACCCTTGGGGATGTAATGAAATAGCTTCTGTTAGATCTTTAAAAAAATTTTATTCTAATTTATTTAACATTTTTATTTTTAAATGTTTTTGTAGTTTCTTAACTTTTTTAAAAACCTTGTATCTTTTTCAGGTTTCAGGCTGAACAGGATCAAACATGGTCACTTGCTCGTTAAAGGGTTAAAGGGGAAGAACAGGAAGTAGTCCTCTGACTGGAGCAATACTCGTGGCTAGTAAAATCAGGAGAGACACTGCTGCAGATCGGTGACACATAACAGCTAATTTTCAGGAGTTTAAATCAACTCTTGCTCTAAAACGACTTAACGACAGCTGCATAAACACCATAAACTAAACAAACGGTCTCATGCTAAATTGTAGAGGTTGACTAACAGGTAATAACATCCGAAGGCACAGACACTTCAGAACGACCCTTTAATCTCATTTCTCCTCCATTCAGGTTGACCTTCAACAACTCGTCTTCACTGCGTCTAGATAAACGAGTGCATTGAGCTGCTGAGCTGTGATTGGCTGATTTAAACGTGCTCTGAGTGTAGATGAGTCACATTCCTGCTTGTTTAGCTGAATCCAGTTTCCAGTCTGCTCTCTGCATCAGATCCAGGGTTGTTCAGGTTAAGGGTTTAGTAAATGTTCCTTTGTGTGTTTTCTGTGCAGATTGTGGCTACAGGTGTGTGCCACACTGACCTGTACCACCTGTTTGAGGGGATGCACAAAGACGGCTTCCCCGCCGTCCTCGGCCACGAGGGAGCTGGGATAGTGGAGAGCGTGGGTCCTGGTGTCACTGAATTCCAGCCAGGTCAGTTATCATCTCATTTATTGATTTTATAGGTTTCATATCTCTTTGTATTGTATTTATCAGTCCAATCACTTAGTACTGATGGCTTGGAGTAAAAAAAAGTGATGTTTTAAAATTTTGAGGATTTTTCTTTTAGTCCTTTTGTGTCAAACTCAAAAGTCTGATTTGAATTTCATATTTTTTTAATGTCAATGACTATTAGCCCTTTTATTTTATTATGTTATTTTGTAAAAATAATAGAAAAATTGTCCCTTGCCACCTTCAGTATTCAAATCCTCCACTAAAGGGCAGCAGACGTGTAGAGAATTCAATGGAGGCGGTTTCTGAGGAAAGTACTAATCCAGTTAAACAGGTAGAGCTCTTAATAAATATGATACAGCTGGTGTTAAAGGATCAAAACATTTAAAAAAGACAGGTGATGTTTACACCTGACTTATGTTTGATCTAAAATATCTCATGACCCACTGGATGGAGGTGACCAGGAGGTATCCTGATCAGGCGTTCAAACAGCTGACTCCTTTTAATGAGGAGAAGCAGCTCTCCTCCCCTCCTCATCTCTAAGGCTGAGCCCGGCTGTTCTATGCTTCTTGTGTCCAGGACCTCGTTCTTTCAGTCATGATCCAGACCAGTCAAATGAGCGCTTTGCCTCTTAACTCGGCTCTCTCTTCACTACGACAGACCAGAGCATCACCCTCATTACTGAAGACGAGGCCTTGATCTGTCGCTCCATCTCCTCCATCCTGCCATCAACAAGATGTCAAGATACTAGAACTCCTCCACTTGAGGCAGGAACTCATTCCCACCCCAAAGAGAGCTCTCAGGAAACCGTAAACATTGGAGAATCAGACGCTTTCTGCCACAGCAGGAATTTACACAGGCATGATGGGTTTTCCTCTAAATGCAGCAGAATCTCTCATTTAAATGTGGGCAAACTGCAGCAGAACGAGGCCTAATTGTCCTTTGGGCTGATGATGATGGAGACATTAAACTCCATTTCACCCTCGCAGTCTGATCTACAGGTGAATTCAGATCTAAGTGTTAACGAATCACATACGTTATTTTCAAGGTTTTGACCCAAATGTCAATAACACCATTTGTCATCATAGGATGGTCTTAGTTTCACATTCTAGAGTGGTCTTTGTTAACTTTGCAGGGAATTTACTTAGAGTACCTCAAAAATGAAAGGGAGTTACTCCAGCTTCTGTAGTTTTATAAATTGGTCCTAATTTATTGAATGTCTTTGAATTTCAGGAGACAGTGTCATCCCTCTGTTCATCTCCCAGTGTCGGGAATGTCGCTTTTGTAAAAATCCTAAAAGCAACCAGTGTGAAAAGGGATGGTGAGTTCGTCGTTCACAGTGTGTTCATTATACAGTAGGGTTATACCTCAAAACAGGTGGAATCTGTAGAAACAGGAAGTAGTTCTCTGACTGGTTTCTAGAGACTCCACCCACTTTGAGTGATGTCATCTGTGGTTGTGGTCCTAACTATAGATAACTGATAGAACATCACTTCAAACATCCCTGATGATGATGATGATGATGATGATGATGCATTGCGACCTTTCTGTGAAGGGCTGCTGAGCGTCATGATGTGATGGCCTTAGAGGACTCCAGGTTCACCTGTAAGGGGAAGAAGGTTCTGCAGTTCATGGGGACCAGTACCTTCTCAGAGTACACCGTGATGAACCAGATAGCTGTGGCTAAGATCGACCCCGCTGCTCCTCTGGATAAAGTGTGTCTCCTTGGTTGTGGGATCTGCACTGGGTTTGGAGCAGCAGTCAATACCGCTAAGGTGTGTAGGGGTGGATAGTAGACATCTTTTTGAAATCATCTATTACCGTTGAGACATCCAAACCCAGGTTTAGGTTGACCAAACTTTCATCCTGTTCAGGTGGAACCAGGCTCCACGTGTGCCGTCTT
Source organism: Callopanchax toddi (assembly GCA_006937965.1). Taxonomy (NCBI): domain Eukaryota; kingdom Metazoa; phylum Chordata; class Actinopteri; order Cyprinodontiformes; family Nothobranchiidae; genus Callopanchax; species Callopanchax toddi. Next base: position 640,579 of record SSNR01000177.1, read on the forward strand.
CGGTCTGGGAGCTGTGGGTTTGGCTGCAGTCATGGGCTGCAAGTTTGCAGGAGCCAAACGGATCATCGCTGTGGACGTCAATCCTGACAAATTTGAGAAAGCTAAAGTGTTTGGTGCGAATGAGTTTGTGAACCCCAAAGACCATGATAAACCCATCAGCCAGGTGCTAGCTGAGATGACCAACGGAGGAGTGGACGTCTCCCTGGAATGCGTTGGGAACGTGGGCGTTATGGTGAGACAGACTAAAACTGAGTCACACTTATAAAAACCCTGAATACAGCCTTCTGATTTAGCTTTGCTCATCTACAGCGCAGCGCCCTGGAATCTTGTACGAAAGGTTGGGGTGTCAGTGTGATTGTGGGCTGGACGGATCTGCACGACTTTTCTTCTCGACCCATTAACCTCATCGCTGGGCGCACATGGAAAGGCTCCCTGTTTGGAGGTAACGCAGACACCAACTAATGATTATTTCATCTTTAGAATCAAATTGTTTGATCACTTATGTGTTTTTGCTGTTATACATGAAGAGGAAGCTACACCAAATGATAGAGTTAAGTAGTCTCTGTTTTTTTTATTAGGCCAGTTCAGACTGGGGCTACTTTCCGTTTGTTTGTACTTAAAGGTTCGAGCCAATAAACCTTCTAACTCGGTTCCTGGACCTAATGGCCCTCCAACACTATACTGCATCCTTTAGCCTGCTCTGAAACTATTCTTATCCCTGCAATTACAAGCAGCATCAATAAGGTTTAGCATATAAGAGACGTACAGGACCAAGGATAGCTGAGGCTGTTGCAGCTTCCAGGAGCCATGCCCTGAAGACTCCTGGTACCTGTCATGGCAGCATCTGGAGGACTTTGATGGTATGGGGAAACTGTCAAACTGACGGAAGTGGACTTGTCCCAGCGGTCCACTGACATGCCTGACTGGTCTCACGTGGCCAAACGTTTCTAGGAATTGTGGTTGTAGAAGAAGAAACTGTGATAGCCAATATTATTGTGATCCAGGTTTTCTAATCACATGATGTGTCTGAATCAGGGTTCAAGAGTAAGGATGGAGTTCCTCAGATGGTCAAAGCCTACCTGGACAAGAAGGTGAAGCTGGATGAGTTCATCACTCACAACATGGCTTTGGCTCAAGTCAATGATGCCATCGAGCTGATGAAGCTTGGGAAATGGTAGATTCTGAACCTGCTACACTCTCCATGTGTTGGTAAATCAGACAGAATCAGTGGACATAAATCTTCTCATTTATGTTTTTCTTTGATTCCACAGCATCCGAACGGTCCTGAGCGTTTCTCCACAATAAATCAGAAGATCTCCTAAACACCCAGCTGAGCTTAAAGATTCCTGTGCATGAATTTAAAATGTCTAACTGAAAACTGAACTGTTTATGAAGCAAAATAAAGAAATACTGTCATCCTTCCAAAATAAAGAATGCTGTCTTCCTTCCAGGACATACGTATCTTATCAGTACTACACAGACGATATCCAGTTGTACATATCTTTTCCTCTGAACAACCTCTCCAAGGTGCACAACCTCCTGAAATGCCTGGATTAAGAGCTGGATGGCAGGCAGCTTCTTACAACTAAATGAGAGTAAAACTGAAATAATCATCTTTGCACCAGAAAACATTTCTTAAAAGATGAAGGAGGACCTAGGACCTCTGAGTCCATTAGTTAAATCTACTGTCAGAAACCTTGGAGTAACCATTGACTCAGGTTTCACTCTGGATGACCACATCAGCTCTCTGGTTAAATCCTGCTTCTACCACCTCAGAAACATCGCTAAACTCAGCTCCATTGTCTCCCATCCTGAAATGGAGGTCTTAGTCCTGAAATGGAGGTCTTAGTCCTGAAATGGAGGTCTTAGTCCATGCTTTTGTTGCGTCCCGCTTGGACTACTGTAACACCCTTCAGTGGCGTAGCAAGGTTGAGCTGGGCCCCGGTGCAAGAGTTGCTTTAGGGCCCCCCTTCTGAATCAAATCACCAAATACTACTGTGGAAAGAGTTGTGATGATCACAGATGGATCTGATCTAAGAGAGGAGGAGGGAAGCAGAGTGCTGATACTGATAAGCACTGATATCTAACTAAATGTTTTAAATAAGGAAAAAAATCTACAGTAAAAAAAGATATAATGTTTGTCAGAAAATAAAGTCCTCTGAGGGCCACATTCAGAACGTAAACCAGTGATGTCCAATTATTTCAAGACAAAGGGAAAAAACACCAAGTGTAAAGTTCTCAGTCACAAAAATTTGTATTGAAACATGAAGAAAAAATAATTCTATTGTGATTTTTTTTTTTCACTTTTAGGTGGTCAACAATATAATAAACATATCAAATTTAACTGAGCAGAACAAAGTGTTGGTTTCTGTAGAAAAAGATCAGTAGATCTTTGTAGATACAGGACATAAAGGGTCTGATAGGTTTGACTTAAATAAAAGAAAAATGAATTTTATTGGCTGATTGTTTTCTGGTTTCTTGGTCTTGAAAATAAGTTTGAGTCCAACAGAAACAAGAACTGGATCCTGGTCTTTCTTCAGAAATACTGAAAGTATATTTTTATTTACTTAGTACTTATTTATTTTCTTGGTACTTCAGGTTTATTGAATGGAGATCATGATTAAAGTCAGTGAGGGTTTGTGGTTCTTTTTACCAGGAAATTAAGGTAAAAGTTTAAAATTCTGGTTAACAAAAATCTACTTAACCGTTTTCCTTTATAAAGATTTTTGTGACCTTCGGTCTGGTAACCTGATCATTCATCCAGACATGCTGGAACTCCTCCGGTAAACTCCGGTTCAGTAAAGTTCCTCCAGGTCAGATTCCATCATGGCCAGCGTCTTAACACACTCTAAACTCACGGCTTTGGATGAAAAAATGCTCACTTGTTTATTTCTCCTGAAAATTTTTCACTTTCTGATCATTTTTTGCTGCAGTCGCCATGATTGACAGGCGTCCGTCTCTCCCAACTCTCCCGCTATGACTTTAAGTTGCGTTAACTGACTGGCTCGGAAAAAAGAGTTACTGTCTATTTGATCGCAGAAACACCGTTGGGAGAATAATATTATTGATGGAGGGACCCTCTTTGGGCCCCCTGGGGCTCGTGGGCCCTGGTGCACCGCACCGGGGGGCCCTACGCGGCAGACGCCCTTTACACCTGCCTTTCTAAAACCTCCATAAACCGACTACAGACTGTACAGAATGCTTCTGACTAAATCATCCAGATTCTCTCATGTCACTCCTCTACTGTTTCAGCTGCATTGGCTCCGGGTTCAGTCTAGAATTCACTTCAAGATCCTTGTTCTGACGAGAGCCCTGCATTGACAGGCTCCTGCCTACATTAGAGGATTTCTAAAACCTTACACTCCCTCCAGGTCCCTCAGGTCCTCTGACCAAGGTCTACTCTCAGTCCCCAAAACCAGACTGGAAACCAAAGGAGACAGAGCCTTTTCATGTGGCTCCAAGGCTCTGGAACTCTCTTCCAGTCTCTCTGAGGTCTGTGGACTCAGTAGACTCATTTAAGAAGAAGTTAAAAACTCATCTGTTTAAATCTGTCTTTGTCTAAGTCTGTTTTAAATTGTGTCCTGTTTTTTTTTAATCTCTTTCATTCAAATCTCACAACATGCCTGATAGGGTCCAGGGTCTAGGACGCTCTTGTAAAAGATTCTGAATCTCAATGAGACTTTCCTGGTTAAGTAAAGGTTAATAAAATCTAATCTGCCATGTTTTTTAATATATTTATTTATGAGCTCATGTTGAGTGCTTTGTGATTTATATCTTGAGAGGCGCTCTATAAATAAAGTTTTACTTACTAGAATCTGAATAAATGTTCTTTTTCACATTGAAATAAAAGAATCAAGTATCTGGATTTCAAAGCTCTATTTTTTTTTAGATTTGTTCTACAAAACTGTTTTAATGGCGACTTTTTAAAAATGAACGCATTAGTTTTATCATAAAGATTTTTTGCTTCTGATTTATTTTATAAAAATTTTATTAAAAAATTTCTACATGTTTTGCAGCCACTTGGTGCCAAATCGTTTTTCTCCCTTTTCATGTTTTGTTTGAATTATTTATGAACTTGTGATCTCTTTAGCTTCCACAGACTGCAGTGTGTTAACCAGGCTGATGAAGGTCATATACATTTTTAGACAAAGTTTTATCTTTTGTATGTTGATGCAAATTTATGCAAATCTGATATAATTTGCAGATGCTAAACCAGTTGTTTTAAACTTCTAGACTGAATCATTCTTTATGCAGCTGGAAAGGTAAGAAAAATTATACGTTTGCACATTTTGTTATACCTTTAGATAATCGTTTATCTTTATTAAACTATTAAGCTCTGGTTTTTGCTGATGCAGCATGTCACTTTTTTCACAAATGTTAAGAGCTGAAAGGTTGTTTTTCTTGTCTTGACAGACTTTTTTTAAATCCTACTTGTGTATTTTCAACAAATGCTTTGTATTTTCTTCTTTTACAGTTGATCTTACTGGGAAATAAAAGGACAGTAGCTGTAATTTTTAACTTCAAAAGAAAAAACATGTTAGTCAATATAAAGTGTAAAGATCCCCAATTTATTCCACTCAATGCAAAATGTAAAGAGATGATTAAAAGTACATTTTTATCAAAGGGCTATCGTTATCAGCACGGGTTTTACTCAGAACGTTTTCTAGTTTTGTGAAAGAAGCACCTACCCTTTCAGACCAGTGGTGACTCTATTCTCTTCTCTTCAGGTCATCAGGTGCAAGGTGGCAGTAGCCTGGGAGCCCAACCAACCTCTGGTGATTGCAGAGGTTGAGGTTGCACCTCCTCGGGAGGGGAGGGGGTTGTCCGGATCAAGGTGGGAGGATTAATACCAGAGATTTACTAAAGGTTTCCTAAATGTCCAGTTTTCTAATGATGCTTGGATGTTTGGTTCTCTAGACTTTGTTCACTTTATGAAAACCCTTCCTGTGACTTCATCTTTCAAATGAGACGACAGAACCCTTCCACATGTCTTTGATCAATGACTGAACCCTTCTTTGACCCCTGATCTGATTATTGGACAGTCATTGGAATGAAAAGGTGCCGCCTTATATACAACAGAAAACGCCTATGGGACTGCTTAATGTAAAGACTCTTTCCCCGTCTCATTCTATGTTCCTTCCCATCAGCCAGACCTTTCTGGAATATTTTAAAGTGGTCTTTAATGAGTTTTTTATGGCATGAATCTCAAATTTAGAAAGTATTAAACATTAAATCCAAATTGAGCTTTTCTGAAAACTACATTTTTTCACATGAAACAAACACTTTCATCACATTTGTTGTTTTCTCTGCAGATTGTGTCAGCAGGAGTGTGCCAGTCAGACCTGTACACCTTGTTTAAAGAGGCAAAGAAAACCATTTTCCCCATTGTTCTGGGCCACGAGGGAGCTGGGATAGTGGAGAGCGTCGGACCAGGAGTCACTGAATTTCAGCCAGGTCAGTTAATTGTTATAAAGTCACCCATTTTGTATTAGTCATGGTGTGAAAGACAAGGACTAAAATAGAAGTTTCTGCTTCAAACCCAAATGATCAAAACAGAAAACCTCGTCTCGCTTTCTTCCGCTTGTCCAGGTCCGAGTTACAGGGGCAGCATTCCAAGTAGGGAAAAGATGATGACCTAATTTTTTTTTGTCAACCTGTCAGTCAAAATGACGGACAACAAAAATAGTCTAGCGCAACCTCTGCTGATCTACGAGTATTGCTCTGGTTAGAGGACTTTTTTTCTGTTTCTTGAGACTCCACCTAATATAAATGATGTCACTGGAGGGTGTGGTCCTTCCTGTAGATAAATAACTGATAGAACACCACTTCACAACTGTAGGAACTCTGGATCTTGTTCCTGATTTAAGGATGTATGTGTAGTGGGTGATCAACAGGCCGAATTAGTGAAGCGTCCACATCCATCTACAGTTGATCATCATTCCAACTCTAATCTTAGTGTCATGATGGAAAAAACAAGCAGAATAAATGCAGGAAACCAAAAGAAGTTTTTTCTGCAGGGTGTCTGGGCGCAGCCTTAGGGATAGGGAGAGGAGGTCTGACCTCCAGGAGAAACTCAGTAGAGCCACTTCTCCTCCACGTCAAGAGGAGCCAGCCGAGGTGGTTCAGGCATCTGGTCAAGATGACCCTCAAATATCCCTCGTGGAGGAGTTTTACGCATGTTGTTCAGGGTGGAAGCTCCCAGGGCTGACCCAGGACATGCTGAAGGGAAAAATCTTCAGGCTGTTCTGGGAACGTCTTGGGATCACTGGAGAAGTAGAAAGAAGAAGATAGTCTGGGCTTCAGCTGATGCCAGTGTGACTTGGATGAGAAAAATGATGATGAAAAAAGTTTCTAGATCAATATTCTTCTGATTTCTTGTTTTTTAGGAGACAAAGTCATCCCCCTGTTGATGCCCCAATGTCGCGAGTGTCGCTTCTGCAAGAGTCCAAAGACCAACTTGTGTGAAAAAGGGTACAGACGTTATCACTTCCCTTCATCTTCAACCAGAGTGTGTCCATGAGGTTACAGGCTACTTGATGTTCCAATAAAACTTTTAAAATACAGTCAGCCTGTATTCTGAGAACTGTAATGAACCACAGTCTTTCGGACTGTTGGTAGTTGTTCTGTCAATGGATAAAGAACCCATGGAACCATTAAAGCCGCATTGTGGATTATTTCAGTAAGAGAGCAGTTTTTGAATCTAACGTCCCAACGGCTCCTCCTCTCAAACACCATGACACGCCCGCGCGGTTGCGTGCGTGTGCATGGTGCATTTCTTTGGTTCGGTCTGTAAGATGGACATAAACTGAAACTCCTGCTCAAAAACTATGATTACATTGTAGGGTTTAATCACTCACAGTTCACAAATCATATTCTCACAAAGACACTGACCTCTTTGTCTCTGCTGTGTTTGTTACGTGGCTTTAGAACGGCAGCTGATGTTCTGAAGCTACAGGAACCGGAAATAAGAAAACGCTCGGTCCAGAATGAGTCCTCCACCAAAATAAACACGTATCCTTGGCAAGCCTTGCCGTTCAGTTAGGAGAAATGTTTAAAAATAAAAATAAATCTCTTAGCATCCAGGAAATGAGCTCTGACTGCCTCCTCCATATGGCTGAGACTACAGAGAAACACACGGAGCGTCCTGTATGAGAGCGCCCCCTACTGCTACAGGTTTGCTCAAAGCGCGTGCACGTTGACAAAAAACCGACAATGCAGAAATTTGAATTTTATTGGCTGAAAAAGTTTGGCGGCCAGAAAGAATGCAAAGGGCTCTGAGGGTCTTCATCAGAATGACAGATGTTGTGGAACCCTACCCATAGGTCATAGTTTAGACCTGAAGTATCATTTAAAACATTTAGAAAACTTTGATACATAGAAAAATACTCCTCCTAGGGGCTTTAAGTTGCATGTTCTTTTACTGCTGTTTTTGTCACATCGTAGTAATTTAGATATTTATTGTATGTATTTGTCATGATTCCTCTTCTGTTAGGTTTTCTGTTCTGTTTATTTTTCATGTCTGATAGTTTTAGTTTCATCTGGTTCATGCCCTTGTGTTTCTATGTGTTCATGTCCTGCCCCGTGTGTCTTGTTAGGTGTGGTTATGTCATGGTTTCTGTCCCCTTGCCATGTTCATTAGTCTTTTGATTCATGCCCTTGTGTTTCCTGCTCATGTTATGTTTGATCTTGTCATGTGGGTGGTTCATGTTTAGTTCATGTTCTGTTGAGTTGCCCCTGTTTGCTTCATGCTCTGTCCCTGCTCTCTGCTCCTCCCTCACCCACTGATTACTTATAGTTCTCACCCCTGCCCATATCACCACCTCCATCTTATCTCCCTGATTAATTACCCTCTTGTATTTAAACCTCGTGTCTTGTTGGTCATTGTCACCTTGTCTGTGATGTTTACCTGTTACACCAAGGCAAGTCCTCAGTTTTAATCAATATTTTAAGTTCATCTGACGTCTCCTGCTCCTCCAGCTCACCTGCACCATTGGGTCCTGCACCACATCACCCTGACGGTATTGTTATTGTCACAAAGGATATTCTAGTGTGAATGATTAACAGCATCATGAAAAGGTGTGCTTGGTTATACTGGTGAAAGTTCTCAGCCATGCACAACCCTTAGCACCTTAGAGCCGTCTTTAGAACAAGAACTCAGGAGACTGGTTTTATAGTTTTACAGCTTTATTGGGTTTCATCAAATTAGAGTAATCCAGAAGTTTACTGGGGTAGTCTCACAGTTGATGATGCTGAGGATATTATAGTTTGATGATTATTAGCACCATGAAATGTGATGGGTGACCTCTTGCTCATATTCAGAAAACTACCTAGAACAGGGGTAGCCAGTTAACTTTGCCAATGGTCCAAGTCAGCATATACGGCTGTAGCGTTAATAAACTCTTTAAGTTTATGCTGCACACTTCTGTAAGGTTATTAGTTTAGTTAGGGACTCCGTTGGTCCCTGACCTGAAGACGGCCCTCTCAAAATGGCCCGCATCAATGGAAACAGTCGCGCGTCGCAAAGTTCCGGTAAAATTACCCTGAAGTTCTGACAGTGGAAACGGGCCTATATATATGATTTGATAAAACCAATAGAAGTGGAGAGTTAGTAAAAGTCAAGTCTAATTCACTTTTTGGTTTTGTTCCACAGCATCTGAACAGTCCTGAGTGTTTCTCCACAATAAGTCAGAAGACTTTCCAAACTGTGCTCAAAATACAGAGCTGTAAAAAGTTTGCTACAGTTTTTAACCTTTTTCTTTGTCCTTTAAACATTTCAGATCAACAATCAAACTTCAGTTTCATTCAAAGATAAATTGAGTAAATATAAAATTCATTTATCTAATGACGTTTTAATTTATTAGAGGAGTAAAACAATCCAAACCAACCTGGCCTGTGTGAAACAGCAATGAGCCCAAACCTAACAGATGGTTTAAACACAGCACCGCCCCAGACCATCACACTGCCACCACCATGTCTGACTGACGCTATGAGGTTGTTTTTCTGAAACACAGTTCGTTTTACTCCAGATGGAAAGGGACACACATCTTCCACACCTTTTGCCTAAATCAGAGATAGGCAGCCCTGGTCCTTGAGGGTCTGCACGTTTTAGGTGTTTCTCTGCCTAAACACACCTGATGTGAATTAGTGGCTGATTGAGAGGCTTCTGATGGCTGAAGGCCACTGAGGAGGTCATTCATCATTTAAATTAGGTAAGGAAACCTCTACAACCTGCTGGACTCCAGCCCTCGAGGACCAGGATCGTCTCTGGCCTAGATAGACCACTGAATGTAATCATAAAAGTCTTACGGTTTATCAAGGTAACCCCTCACCCCACTGCCCTCTGTCTGCTGAATCATGACCTCTGACCTTAACTTTAACCAAGTGAAGCCTGCAGTGCTTTAGATGTTGTTCTGGCTGCCTGTGTTCTTGTACTCTGTTAGAACAGGGCCCAATGTGTTGCTTTTTGAGATCTTTTAGCCTGCTTTATGTTGTCAGACAGGTTCTATTGAAGTGGTTTCTTAGTTCAGCAGGTCTGGCAGTAATCAGGTCTGGGTGAGGCTGGTGGAGCTGAACTCAGCTTTACAAATATTCTGGATAGTCAGTTAACTCCTGATTTAACAAAGGGGTCATCACAAAAACATCACTTAGAAACATTTTAAAACTATTCCAGTTATCTCTGTGTGATATAGAAATGTTCTGATCTGAAACAGATGGGGGGCAGAAACTTTTTCACAGCACCATAGATGTGATTTTGAACAAGTCTTGAAGCTTATGTTCTAATTTGCAAACGCTGAACAATTTGTGTTGTGGAACAAAATGCATGATATTAAAGATTGTGAGAATGGTGAGTGATTTCTAAAAAGTGTTCATTAGCAGCGAGACCATCAGCTCCTCGTCACACCAGTTAGGTTTATACAGTAAAGTTATTTAACCCCACAGTGACGATGTGTGGAATTATGAATGTAGTTATTGAAGGCAGATGCTGATGCCTAACCTCTTTTCCCTCATGGAGGACACAGCATTGTCTTTCTTGAACTATTTTCTATAAGCTAGTTCATTTTGAGATGTGGTTTTAAGCTTCTACAGAGTCTGTCAAACAGTGTGGTAAAACTACACACAGACAGGGTTAACTGTTACATAACAGGCTGATGCAAATGAATGAAGATTAGATATTTTATTTGCAGATGTAAAACCATAAGAATTAAAAGAAAATACAGATTCAGGTGTGTTCTAGCAGCACAGCACCCAGGAGGAAAGACATCTAACTGATCTGTCACTGCTCTTCATTAACATCAGGTTAAAGGACATGTCCAAAATGAGGTCATCATTCTGCAGAGAGAGCGTGATGGGAAACATTGAATCCTTTAATTTCCACACAAATAAAAACAGAAATAAAAAGATATTTTTTATTTTTTTTATTTGGGGTAGCAATTAGCTTTATAATATAATGTAAATGAACAATTATATAAAATTAATATTAATGTAAGTTAATGTTTTTTAGAATTTTTTGTTGGTTTTTTTTCAGTTCAGTTCATGTTTCAGCTGCTAAACTGCTCCGCCAAGCAGTTAACCTGCTGGTTAAAGGGTGAAGACAGCAGGATTAACCTGAGGTCAGAGGTCAGAGCTCAGTGTTTATCTCAGGACAATCATAAACAGGCTGAACCAGTATAGTTTGTTTAGACAGGTTTAATCTGAGTGAACCACAAAATGTCTGGAGCCTTTCCCCCAAGTGGAGGTGTTTACCCATAATGCACAGCAGCATGCTTGCATAAAAGCACACACAGCCATCAGCAAGGTGGTGGAGAGCTCATGGTTTGGTTGTAACCCAGGGGTGGGGAAGTCCTGGCCTCTGGGCTGAATGCAGCTGTTGAAACCCTTTCATCTGGCCCGCCATGCAATTTCAAGCAACTTATAAAAGAATTTAACTCAGAAGGTCAGTGAACACAACACGACAAGTCAAGCATCAGGATTAGATCAGACCGGAAGACGAACAGGTGTCTATCATGGAGACTGAGAAGAAATATGGATCATGAAAGCTGAATTTTTCAGGAGAAACTGACTTCTTAGTGGAAAACAAACGTTGTAGTTTGTGCTGAGGTGGCTGTGATGAAGGAGTCTGATCTGGAGCTGCGCTACAGGAGTTCAGACTAAAGTTCCAGCACATCGTCTGAGTTTGGATGATCAGAGTTTATCAGGCCAGAGAGACGTCAGGAGAGAAGCTTCTGGGATGAGGATTCAGAGAGAAGCTGAAGGGATGCATCATTAAAACAAGTTTCCACAACTTCATTTATATAAATAATACGTATATCATCTGTTCATATTCACAACAATATTTTATTATTGAGCCAAAAAATAATCTGCTGTTTGGAGGACATCAATTTATTATATTCTTAAACTATTAAAAGGCAACAAAAGAGAAAAAACGCTACAATCTGACAACAACTGATAACTGTGGTTTTATTAGTTCATTATTGTTGCATCATATGGTTTTCACCATGGGTGTCCAAGGTGTGGTCCACAGACCTTTTGTGACCTTCAAAGTGATTTTGTGCAACCCTTTGTTAGCCTAGTGAACTAGACGTCAGTTCTGCTCTGCAGACTTCGGTCTAGCCACGCTCATTGGAACCTCAGCAGCCCACTGATTGGTCCGGTCAATCTCCTACCAGGCCAACCACAACACTCTAACAGGTTGGTGGGCAGGATTAGCCGATGACGGCAGAGCTACAACTCTAAATTTAAACAACATGGCGGCAGCTCGGGAACCGCCTTCGTTTGAAATGTCTTCAAAATGTCATCAACTTTTGCCGATTTAGATTTGGGCTTTTCACTACGACGTGAACAGATAGTCACTTAAGTCTTTTATTTTGAAAAAGGATAAATTGGCCGCTTTGCTGATAGGATACGTTTAATCTACCAGCTGGTTCCGGTTGTTGCTTAACGGCTCTAGCGGTATCTAATAGCATGTGAAGACGGTTTGATTGACAGCCGTTAATCCCGTCCCTATGAATGAGTTGTTTCAGTGGACCATGGCCAGACTCTATATCTACATGTCAAAT
>SSNR01000177.1:652921-873791 GCA_006937965.1 Callopanchax toddi
ATATATATATATATATACACACACACACACATATATATATATACATATACATATATATATATATACACACACATATATATATATACATATATATATATACATATATATATATACACACACATATATATATATATATATACATATATATATATATACACATATATATATATATATATATATATATATACATATATATATATATATATACATATATATACACACATATATATATATACACATACACATATATATGTGTGTATATATGTATATACACACACACACATATACAACCATCTGGTGACCTTACCAAAGAGTTTGATTCTTTAAATTTGACTACTCGTTGAACTAAATCGTCTCTCCTTTATTAAAAGTATAACGAGGATTTGAAGCTTTTTTTTTTTAGCTTTTTAAGATGACCGGTGTCAGGTTAAACTTTAACCGTTAAAGTCCTAAACTGCTGGATAAATTGCCAGAGTTTCATTAGCTCTTTCTCACTCTCCTGCCCTGCACCTCCAGCTATTTCATCTTCTGGACTCTGAGAACGTTTTTCTGCAGCAACAATGTCCACAGCTGGACAGGTAAGGACTTTTATACATGTAGGTGTTTTTTCTTCTGATACGTTTGCTTGAGTTTACTGTAGATGTCAAACTTATTTTAATGTTGTGTAAAAATCTGCAGAAATACAAGGGTAAAACATTTATGAATTGTTAGAATTCTTTATTTCATCTTCTTGTACTTTATATTTGTTTTTACAGAAATATATTTCCTAATTTAAAGCTTTTTTCTCAAACTGTTGGTGTAAAAGTAGGATTTCCTGCTCAGAAATGTATTAAATTCACAAATTAAATGCAAACTGATTGTTATTAACCTTTAAAGTTGCTTACGTGCAGCGAACGTTGCAGCAGCTGAATGTATGTTTGCCTTGTTGCATCTGGACTTTAGACTTCTGCTTATGCAGGAGCACTTTGATCAGAAGTATGGGCTGTTAGGACACCAGTCTGTACAAATGTAGAGAGATAGGCGCTCAGTCTGGTTTAGAGTCATATGAATGAATTCTTCAGGTGACTGTTTATTCTAACAGATAAATGTCATGAAAGTGTTCTGGGCTTTTTGATGCAACATGTTTTTTAATAGATTTTCTTTTCTTTGCGACCTTCAAAACCTCTTTGAATTCCCAGTTTCTGTAGCCTTCAGTGACACTTGTTCCTTTTTATTTTCTCACAGTTTATCTTACTCGGCAATGAAAGGACAGCAGATATATAAAGCTGAAAACTTGTATAAAAGCAGAGTTTACTACCTGTGCTAACCCCACAGGGACAAAACTAAATCAATCTCAGAGCTTAAAGATCCCGGACAAGCCCCCTTTCATGTTACAGCCCAGTTGATCCTGTACAACACATAAAAATGCCTCTATACTGAGCCAGTTCAGGTGGTTTGGACATCTGGTGGGGACGCCTTCTGGACGCCATCCAAAAGAGGGTTTCAGACTCCAGAAGGAGATCCAGGACTCACTGGAGAAATTACATCTCACAGCTGGTCAGGGAACGCCTGAGTGTCCCTCTGAGTGATCTGGGGGGGGCAAATATCCCTTTAATGTGTTTAACCCAAGACCTGGAGCTGAATAAGAGGCAGAGGATGGATGGAGGGATAAAAAAGGTGTTAAAATTCAAGAGGGATTCATGCAAATACAGGTCCTTCTCAAAAAATTAGCATATTGTGAAAAAGTTCATTATTTTCTGTAATGTACTGATAAACATTAGACTTTCATATATTTTAGATTCATTACACACAACTGAAGTAGTTCAAGCCCTTTTATTGTTTTAATATTGATGATTTTGGCATACAGCTCATGAAAACCCAACATTCCTATCTAAAAAAATTAGCATATTTCATCCGACCAATAAAAGAAAAGTGTTTTTAATACCAAAAAAAAGTCAACCTTCAAATAATGATGTTCAGTTATGCACTCAATATTTGGTGGGGAATCCTTTTGCAGAAATGACTGCTTCAATGGCATGGAGGCGATCAGCCTGTGGCACTGCTGAGGTGTTATGGAGGCCCAGGATGCTTCGATAGCGGCCTTAAGCTCATCCAGAGTGTTGGGTCTTGCGTCTCTCTGGGGTTCAGGTCAGGAGAGTTGGCAGGCCAATGGAACACAGTAATACCATGGTCAGTAAACCATTTACCAGTGGTTTTGGCACTGTGAGCAGGTGCCAGGTCGTGCTGAAAAATGAAATCTTCATCTCCATAAAGCTTTTCAGCAGATGGAAGCATGAAGTGCTCCAAAATCTGCTGATAGCTAGCTGCATTGACCCTGCCCTTGATAAAACACAGTGGACCAACACCAGCAGCTGACATGGCGCCCAGACCATCACTGACTGTGGGGACTTGACACTGGACTTCAGGCAGTTTGGCATTTCCCTCTCCCTAGTCTTCCTCCAGACTCTGGCACCTTGATTTCCGAGTGACATGCAAAATTTGCTTTCATCCGAAAAAAGTACTTTGGACCACTGAGCAACAGTCCAGTGCTGCTTCTCTGTAGCCCAGGTCAGGCGCTTCTGCCGCCGTTTCTGTTTCAAAAGTGGCTTGACCTGGGGAATGCAGCACATGTGGCCCATTTCCTGCACACGCCTGTGCACGGTGGCTCTGGATGTTTCTACTCCAGACTCAGTCCACTGCTTCCTCAGGTCCCCCAAGGTCTGGAATCGGTCCTTCTCCACAATCTTCCTCAGGGTCTGGTCACCTCTTCTTGTTGTGCAGCGTTTTCTGACACACTTTTTCCTTCCCACAGACGTGCCTTGATACAGCACTCTAGGAACAGCCTATTCGTTCAGACATTTCTTTCTGTGTCTTACCCTCTTGCTTGAGGGTGTCAATGATGGCCTTCTGGACAGCAGTCAGGTCGGCAGTCTCACCCATGATTGCGGTTTTGAGTAATGAACCTGGCTGGGAGTTTTTAAAAGCCTCAGGACTCTTTGGCAGGTGTTTTGAGTTAATTAGTTGATTCAGATGATTAGGTCCATAGCTCGCTTAGAGGACCTTTTCATGATATGCAAAAATTTTTAGATAGGAATTTTGTGTTTTCATGAGCTGTATGCCAAAATCATCAATATTAAAACAATAAAAGGGCTTGAACTACTTCAGTTGTGTCTAATGAATCTAAAATATATGAAAGTCTAATGTTTATCAGTACATTGCAGAAAATAATGAACTTTATCACAATATGCTAATTTTTTTAGAAGGACCTGTATATGAGAGTGAACCTTTCTAGATACATAAAATACACATTAAAATATGAACAAATAATGAAAATGTATATATTTAAAAAACTAAAACAACAGTTAGTAAATGACCCTAACTCAGAATGCTGATTTTATTCTCTTCAGGTCATCAGGTGCAAGGCGGCGGTAGCCTGGGAGCCCAACAAGCCTCTGGTGATTGAAGAGGTTGAGGTGGCGCCTCCTCAGGAGGGGGAGGTCCGGATCAAGGTGAGAGGATTTGCAACAGGAGTTGTTTTTTTTAAATGTGATTTGATTCTGTGATTGTGTAACATGTTGTAAAGCAATTTGAGGAACCTAAACTAAGACAAAGAGGCTATAAAAGTTTCACATTCAGCCAGAATAGTTTAATGTTCAATCAGAACTGCAGAGGTTTATATTTGTGAGTCAGTCTGAGGGTTAGACTTGTGTTCAATAATAGGAGTAGAGGTTGGTCTTTAGGAGAACCTTTGACCAAACCTGATCACCCCTAAGTTCAGATCTTAAACATCTGGTTGTTTAACCTCAATGTTCAAGAGGAAGAGTGGTGAAGAGGCTGGAGATGAGATGGAGCCAGACCATGAAGAGCTTTAAAATCTAAGATTCAAACTATAAAATCAATCTGCCAGTTGTTGGTCAAATGATAATAAAGGAACCAGCTGATTGGATGGAAGAATTACTTCAATACAATCCCCTACTCTGAGCAGCACAGTATGAGGGTGATAACGGGGAGGAAATCTTTCTTTGAACAGGAAGAAACCTCCAGGCTCAGCATGGGTGGAGCCTTCTGCCTCGGCCCACTGGATTTAAGACCAAACAATTACACCTTACAGGTCACCAGTCCATCGCAGGGCCTCACAGAGACAAACAAGACTTACAACAAGTCACACTCTCACTCACACCTAGTGACAGGTCACCAATTACCCAAAAACATGCATGCTTTGGCCTGTGGGAGGAAACCCATGCAATCTCCACACAGTGAGGACGCAGCCAGGAGCAAACCCACGACCTTCTTGATGTAAGGCAACAGCCACCAACTGTTCTATGCAGTGCAAAACCATTACTATATTAACTATATTATTATTAAAAGTAAAACATCATAAGCAAAAGACCAGGAAAGATGTTTGACTTTCATTGTGTTTGATGTTTCCTCTGCAGATTGTGGCTACAGGCGTGTGTCAGTCAGACCTGTACTTCCTGCTTAAAGATACAATCAAAACCATTTTCCCGGCCGTCCTCGGCCACGAGGGAGCTGGGATAGTGGAGAGCGTCGGACCTGGTGTCACCGAATTTCAGCCAGGTCAGTTAAACCTTAAAAAGTCCACAGTTCTCCATTTGTCATGGTGTGAGAGTCAACATCAAGTTCATTTTTATAGTTTAATAATTATGTAAGACACCAGTTTTGTGGGACTTCTAGGAGACAAGGTCATCCCCCTGTTCATGGCCCAGTGTCGAGAATGTGGCCTCTGTAAGAGTCCAAAGACCAACCTGTGTATTAAAGGGTACTGAACTCATCTCTAACCACAATGTCCTCTCCAGACCAGTCTGATGTTCAGCACACATTTATTAAAACATTTCCCCCACAGAACTCCTGGCCAACAAGACAACGTGACAAACTCTAGGATCACCTGTAAGGGGAAGAAGGCTCTGCAATTTTTAGGGACCAGTACTTTCTCTGAGTACACCGTGATGAACCAGTTTGCTGTGGCTAAGATCGACCCCGCTGCTCCTCTGGATAAAGTTTGTCTGATTGGTTGTGGGATCACTACTGGGTTTGGAGCAGCAGTTAACGTTGCGAAGGTAAACCCTGACTAATGGGGGCAGGTGCCACCACCTCACCACGTTGACCCGACGTTCTTTGTGTTCAGGTGGAACCCGACTCAACGTGTGCCGTCTTCGGTCTGGGAGCTGTGGGTTTGGCTGCAGTCATGGGCTGCAAAGCTGCAGGAGCCAAACGGATCATCGTCGTTGACATCAACCCAGACAAGTTTGAGAAAGCCAAAGTGTTGGGTGCAACAGACTGTGTGAACCCCAAGGATCACGATAAACCCATCAGCCAGGTGCTAACTGAGATGACCAATGGAGGAGTGGACTTCTCCCTGGAATGCATCGGGAATGTTGAAGTCATGGTGAGATTTGATGGATTTTGTACATAGTATTTAAGAAATGGAAAAGTCTTCTGACTGTGTTTTCTGTATTCAGCGCAGCGCCTTGGAGTCATGTATGCCAGCTTGGGGCGTCAGTGTGATTGTTGGCTGGACAGACCTGCAAGACTTTAGCGCTCGACCCATTCAGCTCATGACTGGACGAACATGGAAGGGCACTCTGTTTGGAGGTAAGACACAAACAGACAACAAATACTCACACAGGGTTATTTCTGTAAAGGGTGGCTGGGCATGTCCTCTATTGTAACAATCTATGGCCTGATGGAACTCAAGACATGCACAACTAAGTGACGGTTTGGCAGCTAAATCTTCTCAGAAGATGGTGACTGGTCTGAAACAGGCAGGAAATGGTTAGCAGAGCTCAGGATAACCAGGCGAATAACAATTTGTTGGTGAATCTTAGGGTGGTTTCCAGGGTTCTCCTTAGAGATAAACAACATGGGGCTAGGTTTACCACCAGCCAGTCATCAGACTCAAACAGGTGGGAGAATAGCGAGAGCAAGCCCGTTTACCAGAGATGGATGGTCAGTAAGGCAAAACAGGTCAGTACACGATGGCAGAAACATGAACATGGGAGTAAGACCGGAAATCTGTGAACATAGATGGACAGCTGACAGTCTGACACTGGAACAGAGGAGACATGGGGCTTATGAAGGGACAGGCACAGGTCAGGGAAACAGTCAGGGTTTGAGGGGGAACATGGGTGGACGTGGCCAAAGACATAGCTGCAGACAAGCATGACAGGAGCAGAACATGACGGGCTCATGACTAGCCATGACTACTTCCTGTTACTAGAGACTCCACCCACTTTGAGTGATGTCACCAATCATGTCCATTCTGTAGATACATAACTGATAGAGCGCAACTTCTGCATGTCACATAGGCTGATTTTGGCAGCCATATTAAAAACAGCCATAAGGGAGGTTTGACCACTCCCTAGGGGTAGTCAAATGAATATGCCAAAGGTCCAGATCAGCATACAAAACCCAGTCCTCAGTCCAGAGGGAGAGGGCGTGGCCGGTGTTCTGCACAAGCACTACTAAGGGATTGCAGCAGGTGCGAGATTCACTCAGCACCTGACCACGCCCCCTCCTCCTGGACGGAGTTCTGGACCTTGCACAGTGTGGTCCTGCTCTGGGGGCGTAGTACCGGGTGCCGACCCCGTGGTAGGTCCTCAGTAGCCCGTCTCCCCGGACACGCCCCCTCCCCTGGACCAGGTCCTGGATTTGCTGTGCGGTCCGGACAGAACCGGTTCTGGGTCCAGATTCAGACTGCGGTCTGCCACTTGATTATGCCTGCCCTAAAGAAAATCATTAAATCAAGTTTAGGGATTATTTGCTCTTCTAGAAGATTGAACAGACTGAACCTTTTAGGCTCATATTTGATGGTTTTCCTGTCTTGTGTGTGTCAGGTTTTAAGAGTAAAGATGGCGTTCCTGAGATGGTCAGAGCCTACATGGACAAGAAGCTGAAGCTGGATGAGTTCATCACTCATAACATGAGTCTAGATCAAGTCAATGATGCAATAGAACTACTGAAGAATGGCAAATGGTACCTGCTCCAACGCCTGCTTCCAACAATCAAATTTAATAAGCGCAAATCTTCTAATCTGTGTTTTTATGTTCCCACAGCATTCGGACAGTCCTGAATATTTCTCCACCATGAGGCCAACATTTAGGGTGTGTCAAAAACCTTTGAAACATCTTCAAAATGTGTAAGATGTACATTTATTTTCACAGATTCATAAGAGATTACACATAGAAAAGATTTTTTTTTTTTTTAAGATTTAGAAATAAATAAATGATTTAACTTGAAAGTGTTATTTTACTTTTTTGGGGGGTACATACACTGGATAAATTAAGACAGACAATATTTTATTAAAATACAATAATAATAATAATAATAATAATAATAATAATAATAATAATAATAATAATAATAATAATAGTGATAACGACACTAAACTAGAGATTTCTGTATTTATATCGTCTGTGTGCTTCTCACTGACAAAAATAAGATGTTATGTAGTTTACAGTATAGCTGAGTTTTCATCATAAATTACTTCTCATTTAACAGATAATTATTCCCCATATTAACAGCATCAGTGATGATTCAGAGATAAACGTTAGGAAATTAGTGTAGGATGAAGTTGGAATTAAGAACATTTATCATGTAACCTGTCCTCTGTCACATAAACCTGTTTCATCTATTATTATTCAACCAATGGTGCTGATTCGTTCTGTTCTTGACTAGAATATATATCAGCATGGTTCTTGGTATTAAAGCAGCTGAGTCTGCAGGTGTAGGGGTTCATTTCTCTACAGATGTTCACTAGAATTGGTTGATTTAACTGCTTTCTTACTGATTAAGCTCCTTGAACAAAATCTGTTTCCTCAAAGAAGTGTTTCATGTGGAAGAAAGTCTGTAGACAATCTTTGAAAGACCTTCAAAAAGTCTGGAGTTAAAAGGTAAGAAAATCTGTCAGCTTTGGAGGAAAACCTGAAGAAATTACAACATTTCTGAAGAACCTTTGATGGCTGCCTGACATTCCAGCACAGCTCTCACATCAGCTCTCTTCTATAGTTTATAATTTGGGACTTAGTTTAGTAATCTGAGTAAAGGAAAATGATATACCATGGTAACCTCTAGGAGAGGCTGCTCGCTGCAGAACCAGAAAGGTGGAGCTGCACCAGGTTCAGCCCCGCCCATTCAACCAATCAGACCCAGCCATTCCATCAGAGTCAGCTCCCACACCTCCCGAGTGATTGGTTACACTGGGCTGTTAGATCCAAGAACAAGGTGTTGCATCTCCGCCAGATCCAGAGCACAAAGTTCGGCGGAGATGCAACACCTCGTTGTCGGGTAATGCTGCGAGTGTGTCCACGGAGCTTCGTACGGTGCTCCTGGTCCAGCGCAGCTTTGTGCTGCGGGTCCGCGAAGCAAAGCTCCGTTTGGGTCCAGCAGAGCTTTGTGCTCTGGGTCTGGGTCTGGGTCCGGGTCCGCGAAGTGCTCAGGGTTTCCCCGGTGCTTTGGCCCCCGCCAGGAGCAGCTGATAGCTGATAGCAGCTAACAGCCGCTGTCCGCGGCTAATGTTGGCTAACGCTACGAAGCAAAGTGGGCTAGTTCAGCTTTCTCTGTTAGGCTCACCGTCTCTCGTTGTAGTCCGTATGACAGAAAACGTTTCTCATTCACAAACTAATACTGTTACAAAAACATGACTGAAACCCCAAAATATTTAATCAATTTTGAGGATATGTTTTATCCTGAAAACAAGGGGAAACAGGCAGATATTCAGTTATTTTCTTGTATATTCACTCTTTTGCAATAAAGTTATTTAAAAAGAACAGCGGACAAGTCAGCGGGGCTGTGTAGCGGGGCAGGGCTGACTCTGGTTGAATGGGCGGGGCTGAAGCTGGTGCAGCTCCGCCTTTCTGGTTCTGCAGCCCTACTTGTCCTCTAGTGGCTCATTAGGGTCACTGATAACCAGTGGCTTAGTGGTCAGCATGGTAATTAGGGCTGGGTAAAAAATAAATAAATAAATTCGATTCTGAATCTATTTCATAAAAAAATTTTCAGAATCGATTCATTAGGCCTGAGATTGATTTTTTCCCCTTGACTGAAACTTGACAGTTCTGTTTAGTTTTGTAACCATTTGCTTAATTCATGGGTACAGTCAAAGTTTAAACTGCCCAATTTAAAAGTTTGCACTTTAAACCTGTTGTTCAAGGTGAAAATAAAAATATAGTATATTTCTATTTTGGAACACAGTTGAGCCTTTTTAATTATTTAAGACCAGACTGCAGTGAATCTAATCGAGATTGAATCAGAGCCTGATGAATCGAAATCGATTTAGAAATTGGCCACAATACCCAGCACTAATGGTAATGTCTAGTGGCTCATTAGGGTCACCACGGTAACCACTAATGAGTAATTATTCACCATGGTGACCACCAGCTGCTCATGGTCACCACAGTAACCAGTGGTGGCTTATCAATGTCACCATGATAACCAATAGGTGACGTGAACACCAGTCCAATATTTATGAAGAACTTACTAGTGCCGTCAAGAGATTTAAAAAACAAAGGATTCTAATCTGTAATGAATTCTCATTGTTAATCTCACCTAAAAATGTCTGAGGAAAGCCCTCATCTTGAGGTATTTCATTTAAATTCATTAAATTAATGTGGCAGATCAAAAGATTGGTATAACGAGAGGCTTTATGAAGTCATTTGTGTTTAACAGACTTAACAGATGCAGTCCCAGCGATTTACATTCTGATTTTGACACTAGTCCTAGTGCTGCCTGCAACTTATACTTTAGTCATTACACAATGTTTTACAGTCTGCAGTTCAGCTCTGTCCACTTGGCAAGAACATTCTCAGCTTGTCGGTGGCCGACTTGTTCATCCTCAGGGTGTTCAAGTTTAGTTTGGTGAAGAGCTTTGCTATTGTAGCAGGGTGGAGATGTTAAAGGCACATTGGTGCATTATTGCCCAAGGAGATGAGACAAGTGGTTTGCAGATGGTTAACACAAGTTTATTTTAACAAAAGAAAACTAAACGTACAACAGAGGCCTACCAGTAGGGAGTGGAACCCCTGCAGCTCAGCTTCCTTATCTCACTCCCAGTGGACACGGACACACCCACACACACACACACACAAACAGTGCTGGACACAAATGTCAGCCGCTACAGGGGGTCCTGTCCACTTCTCCTCACTGATAAGGCTTCAACTAAAAACAGACAAACAAATTAATCACGCATATTTTGGAGTCTACAAATCTTGGACAGTTGCTTCCTTGGTGTTAGTCGATTGAGCCCCAAGTGGTTAATTCAGGCTCTAGTCAGTTCAACCATACAGCCCCAGTCCAGCTGAGTCTTGACGACAGTCTAAGCAAACACCACAAGCAGCGCCCTCCATTGATTTAGTTGACTCAAGTTCCTCAGACTGGTGCTGACTGCAGTCCAAAGCCAGCAGCATTCCTCCATCCAAAATGATCCCAGACAAAACAGCAGCCCCTCCTGGTCACACTGAGTATGGCCTACAGGGAGCTCTTTAGAGCTTATCCTGGGCCACATCCTGCAACTAAAACAGTGTTAGCTGCCAAGTGGCAACAACAATCATGTCTGAGACACAAATGAAGAATAAAACCCTAAAAACTTACTTTTACCATCAGCATGGCAAACTCTGCACACCCAGCCACAGAACAGGCAAACAGGAAAGTTTTCCACAGGTGAGTCCAATTCACCCTGATCAGCTGAACCTTTATACTGTACAAGGCAGCTTGTTGATGATTGGCTGACTGTTGATCACTAACAGGTTCAGCTGTGCTGTCGGGGAGCTTCACCTGCCACACTGCTAACGCCTTTGCTGCTAGTGTTAGCTGTGGTTGTGTTCACATCCAGGTGCTTTGCGTTGAAGTGGTAGGATAATCTTGAACTGTATCGGTGGAGAGCAAACTCCTAACAGGTAAGGCCTGTCACTCTGTTTTTATCATGAGGTGACCATGAGGGTTGTTTGTTTTTTTACATTATTGCTGCATCAACAACAAAAAGAGAACCCATAACACTGACATAGTCCTGAGGCTGGGCTTCACAGGTTTGAAATGTTGAGCCATATTGCTGGTCAACCCACTCTCTCCTCAGCTTCACATGGTCCTTTTCTGAAAGGTGTGTTTCCTGGAGCATTGCTATATCACAGTTAGGCTTTTTTCATTGATTCAACACTTTGTTTCCTTTAGTTGGGATACCCGAGCCTTTAACGTTATAAGTAAGACGTTATCATCCATCTATGTGATACATTCAGATATGTAACCTGGTCCCTGTCTTATAGACACATAAATCACAACATATAATCTGATAATGAACACAGAAGGCTTCCACATAGCCGACTGGATCAGTTGAACATATTAGTAATAAAACACTTGAATGACCCAGATGTACTCAGGGTGAAGGCTGGTGACTTCTCCTCCACAGTGAAAGAACACAACAGGCGTGGCATCACAGTCACTCCCAGAGTGCTTTGCTGTGGTTTCAGCAGTGGATAGGTGGATCTCCACTCATGTGCTGATCACTTCTTTCTTGCAAAACTGAGTTAGTCATCTGCTTTTGCTCAAATTATTTTTTTCTCCACCGTCTCCTTTTCTTCTTTGAAAGCTAGATTTCACTTTCTTTGGTAAAGACATGACTTTTTCCTGCTTCTCTGGCTGTCACTTTAGTGATGTCACATCAATGAATGAATGAATATTTTGAACGGCTCTTCAGTGTGAATGAGGAAAACCAAATCCTTGTAGAGAAGCGCTCATTTTTTTTGTATTAACTGTGACGCTTGAGGCAGAGAGGCAATATGACACTCAGTCACTGGCTGAAACAGAACGGCTCTTTATTTAAAACATCGGAGTATAGCAACATGATCAGGGAAGCTAATTAGCAATGCACACTTGGGTGTCACAACAAAGAGTCTCCCCAAAAACGGTTCCACATGACATTAACTAGGGGGGTGTTGTGGGTGTGCGCACTATGCATGCCTGCTTTGCTATTTACTATTTTAATTTTATGGCGAAACAATTTTTTTTAAAATGCCACGTAGAAACGGAAGGATAGTGTCATATCCTGGGCCCCAGCAGGCACGCCTCCTCCTCCCTAATCAGCAGGATCTCCTCCCTCATCACCCTCAGCTCCACTAATCACCTCCAGCTGCAGCCACTCACGCAATCTACTCCAGGACATAAAACCACCAGCCTTCCAGAAGATGAACGCCAGTTCATTGTGTCCACAACCCCTGTGTGTTTCCTCTCGGTCTCCGTCCTGTCCGTCTTGTCCGTCTTGTCCGTCTTGTCCGTCTTGTCCGTCTTGTCCATCCTGTCCGTCCTGTCCGTCCTGTCTGTCTGTCTGTCTGTCTGTCTGTCTGTCTGTCTCCCTGCCGGTCTGCTGCCATTTCACCTGGATCTCCAGCCGGCCACTCCTCCCTCGTCTCTGCTCCTCCTGGTCTCACTGGCTGCCCTCCTACTACCATCGTCATCCTCTTCTGCTTGCCTGCCTGCCTGTCTCCCTGTTGGTCGCCAGCTCCTACACCCCCTCCTCACTCACTTACATGAGGTGGTGTACGGTTCCGCCCAGGACGCTAGGGCCTCCTAAAGTCCACACCTCCAGCACCAATATTAATAAACTGTTTATTTTCACTTACCTCCAGCTTCCCATTGTCTGTGTTCGCTCCAGGGTCTGTCCTAAACCAAATCCTAACAGATAGAAGCCATGTTATGAATTCAGCTCACATCATTTGAACTAGATTTTCTTTTACAGTCAAACATTAATGCCCCACCAAGTAAACACATTTAATCCATCACTTACGTCAGTGTTAATCAGTGTAGAACAGACGTGGTCTGATAGTTTTATTGAGCTAAAAGCCCTGACTGAGTTGTCCCTTTTTACAGGACTTCCTGCTGCTCTGTTTTGCCTGTTTGTATTTTATCTGCTTTAACCTGCTCATTGTTTGGCTCCTGTTGCTGTGGAGGTTCTGTGAGGTGACAGCATGCAGTGCCAAAGGCCCCTCGACTGCTGATAGCATGTGTCACAAGTGTTTGGAATGACTTTCTTTTTTGGGTTGGGCCGTTCTCCCAGTCTTTGACCGTTCACCACAGGCAAGCCTCAGCCTTGGTGTTTATCATTTTATGTTATTGGTTTTAAATTTTACTAGAAATATATGTTTTATTACTTTGGAACCATGTCTCTATCTTCCTCTGTAAAATAGCCCTATGTGCCTCTGCCTAAGTTTATCTCCTTGGGTGAAATTCCCAAGGTGGTGTTGTCACAAGTTGTTTTTCCTCAGTTGCGTAGACATGTATGAGCGAAGCTGATAACAGCCTGAGGATAAAGTCCACGCCTGTGTCATTATTTGTCAGACTGACTGGATCAGTGGATCATCTCTCTCCCGTCCTGCAGCTGCAGCCTTCCTTTCACTCCTCTCTGGATTCTGATTCATTACTTTTGGAACAAAATGGACACAGCTGGGAAGGTCTGTGCACTGGTTTTGTCAAGATAAATTGTATTCTCTGTGTTGTGCAACATGTGTGCAGTATTTCACTAAGAGGTCCTTAAATTGAATGTCTAAACTTTAATTTCCTCTGTCTCCTCCTCCTCTTTCACCTCAGTGAGACGTGTTCTGATCAAAGTCATAGTTTGGAATTATTCTACATGTTTACAGCAGGGGGCAAAAGTTTCTAGGAAAATGGTGCAAATTCCATTTGATCAGATTTTAGATATATTCAGAGGTATTTGTGCAACATTTATTACAGCAGTAAAAAACTCAAGCTGAACTCACAACTGTTGCTTCACTCTCTGAACCATAAGAAGCAATAAAACTGTTAAACAAGCGTTTAAATAGTTTACAGAAGTTTATTAATGATTTTATTTTATTATAGACCTCTTCAGCATTGACCCAAACAACCCTTTTCTGCAAACAATTCTAACAATTTAGACACAAACTGCTTTTAAACAGCTTTAGGTGTAACAGTCTTTAGTGCCATTAGGGGGACAGTTTTTATGGAGGAACTGTTTTCATGCTGTTTTGCATCCTGAAGGACACCTGACCCACTCATGATTTCTAAATGCATCTAAATTTTAACTGCACTGTAAAAATGTGTGGGATTTTATTGAGTGACTAGAATTAGTTCAGTGTGCCAGGTGTGGAAGGAGTGTCGACCTTTAAAAGCTCTCAGAGAACTGTCTGCTTCAGAAAAGCTCTGAAACAATCAAGTTCTAAGTCATTATATTCACAATTACAGCAGGAGTGTGGTAAACCTTGTAGACGTTTCACATGTTTCTGCGTTGATCAGTACCTCTGTGTGCTTTGGACATTTTTGCACACATTTTTTTCACTAGTTTCTGTGTGGCCTACATCCTGACATTTACTCCTCGGTTATTCATGTTAACCATTCAGGGTTTGGGGAGTAAAATCAGATTAGTCAGCACTTAAGAGTCTGAAGGAAACACCAGTAAAGACGCTAAATAAATTTCCAGTCACTGGAGTGAGTCATTAACATAATCAACAGAAATTATATAATGTGTTTATATTTGTTTAAATCAGAATACTTCTGACTATCTGACCTTACTGGCTTGTTCAGAGACCATACCCTCTCCCTTTAGGGGTAGACAGAGTCTTTAATACTATTTAAGGTTTGTCAAAGGAGATCAATCATACCATAATACCAAATGCAAAACTTCTAGCTGACTTTAAGCATTCGACAACTCATTAGTACAACTGACCAAGTGGAGGCTTAAAATCTTGATTTGCAACAAATTCTGAAACTTTTGTGAAAAAGAAAAAAAAACACTTAAAGAGGTTTGAAAAAGTCCAAAAGTTTAAAGCCACAAAATTATACACAAGTACTGAAAATTTACAAGTATTTCAGTGTGCCCTTAAAAGGGTCAACAAAAAAATAATGATACTGAAAGATAATGGTATGGAATTGTACTGTGTGGTAGGACATCAAACAATACAGTACAATACTGTACAATGGTACAACTTCATACAACATGGTACAGTATGGTTTGATACTGTATGGTATGATAATACAATAGGATACATTGTAATATAGTACTGTAGGAATGGTACAATATGAAATTGCATGATACAATATGGTACTATATAGTACAACTTGATCAAATATGTCATGCAGTGAGTGGTATAGTGCATTATGATATTGTAGGGTATAGCACTACAGTATAGTCTGATTTGATATAGAACAATATGGGGCGACACAATATGATATAATACAGTAAGATGTGGTTGTTTGAAACAATGGGGTACAGTATGGCATGATGCAGTACAATTATGTAAGGTTCAGTAGAGTACGGTGCACTATGATATAGTTTGGTACAATACAGAACATCATGACCTTGCTACTTCAGCTTCCCCATCTGGAAATTTCAAAGAGATGTTCTTCAAAGTTAGTCAACCAAAAAAATATATACATATTGTGTTGTCATCACAAGACAGACACTCTCATAGCTCACATACTGTAATCCCTTCATTACTGGTGTGTGTCAGAACATTTTGTAAAGTGAGTGAATGCACTTTTTAAGATATAAAATTCTGGTTTTATAGTAGCAATGTGGTAATATCTAATAATCAGTTAGTTTTGCTGTTCTTTAGGTCATCAAGTGTAAGGCAGCTGTAGCCTGGGAGCCTAATAAGCCTCTGGTTATTGAAGAGATTGAGGTGGCTCCACCACAGGCCAACGAGGTCCGCATTAAGGTAGGAAAATCACTGGAAAAGACTTCAGAGGCTCACTGGTGCTCATGCATGTTTCTTTGCTTGAGATGGAATTCCAGACTGACGGTTTTTGGTATTTTGTGGTTCTTTTTTGTAACAGATCGTTGCAACATCTGTGTGCCACTCTGACCTGTACCACCTTCTGGAGAGCATGCACAAAGACGGTTTCCCAACTGTCCTCGGCCACGAGGCTGCTGGCATCGTGGAGAGCGTTGGACCTGGAGTCACCGAGTTTCAGCCCGGTCAGTGCCAAAAGGGTTCAACAAACAGAACACCAGTCCATGTGGTTTGACTGAATGTGAACATTAACAGAAAAATGACTTGACTGGTAGAGAGGAAGATTCCTGTTCTCTCTATTTGACATCCTTAAATGGATTAGTGGTTGTTTTTTATTGTTTTAGGAGACAAAGTGATTCCTCTTTTCCTGGCCCAGTGTAAAGAATGTCGCTTCTGTAAGAGTCCCAAAACTAACCAGTGCGAACAGGCATGGTGAGCCCTGATCTGCTGCTATCCTCTCCCATTTCCTCTTCCTACTAAACCTTTGTTTTATTTCTCACTTGAGCTCCAGTAGAATAAAAGTTCAATTCAGTTTTTGTCTCAAATGTTTCTTGATCAGGGTCAGAGTTCATCAGGAGCAGATGGCAGGAGTAGAATCCAGGTTTACATGCAAGGGGAAGAGGATTCATCAGTTTGTGGGAACCAGTACCTTCTCCGAGTACACTGTGATAAACCAGATAGCTGTGGCTAAGATCGACCCTGATGCACCTCTGGATAAAGTTTGCCTCATTGGCTGTGGGATTTGCACCGGCTATGGAGCAGCAGTCAATACTGCTAAGGTGTGTGTCTGCAAGAACTCTGTAGCTCAGATGGAGGTTTTCTGTTTCTGTCTCAGTCGTTGATGTTTAGAGGGGAAAAAAACCGGACATGTAACTGGATATTTTCCACAGAATGACCAACATTTTTAAAGCATTTTACTGGTCCAGTAGTGCAGCTGTCTCAATTTATAAAACAGAAAGAATTAGTCCAAACTGAACTGAATAAACCAAGAACAGGTTCATGAATTATATTTACCAAGAAAATAACTCAACACAGAAGTTTAAACAAATGACCCCCTAGTGGTTGGTTATGTTTTAGGCCCCACCCCATGTAAAGGAAGTTATTTTTCTCATTTAAAAAATAAAAATACCCTCACCACAAAATATTGTCTTGCTGTCCCCTGCTTATCTGGGGAAGGTAGGGTCATCATCCCCAGCAGAGAAGCCCAGACTGACCTCTCCTCAGCCACAGCTCATCTGGTGGGACTCAAGGCATTCAAAGGCCAGCCTGGCAATAAAATCCTTTCAGGGTGTCTTGAGTCAACCCTGGAGGCTTCTGCCAACAGGACACACCCAAAACTCCATCCCGGAGGCATTTTGACCTGAACCACCTCTGCTGGCTCTTCATGACTTGAAAGTGCAACAGTTCTGCTGAGTCCTTTCTGGATGTTCAAGCTCCTCAACCTACAGTAGCTCTAAGGCTGAGCCCAGCCACCCTGTGGAGGAAAATCATGTCAGCCACTTGAACTGAATCATGACAATAGGATATATTACCTCCTGCATCATCAGTGGTGACACCTAGTGTTCAAGAGAAGAACTGCAGTCACTACACCATCAGTCAGTGAGCCAAGCCAACTTTGTTTATAAGGCACTTTTAAAAGGGAAGTAGTGCTAAACATAAAAAGGTATGAATTTCAGTCTAGATAGAATGAGAAAACGCTACAAAACATATGGGCTAAAAGCGCACAATAAAATGTGTCAGGGCAATGCATTTAAATAAAATCAACAATTCACACTGGGTCAAAGGCCGAGTTGTTTTAAGATGTAAAAGTTTCCAGTAAAGAGGCCTTTTGTGTGCTGGCAAAAGAATTCCTCCATTTGGGAAAAGCAACAGCAGAGGTCCTGGCTCTGTGTCCTCAGCAGGTCCAGGACCAGCTGGTCGGGTGACCTGAGTCACAAAGAGACTGTATATGCAGTAACTCAGAGGTCGGCTGGGACAAGACCATTTAATGACTTGAAAACAACTACAGAATTTGTAAACTGAACTCAAAGATGGACAGTGCAGTGAGGACCTCCTAACAAAGACTTGCAGTATTCTAGCTGAGTTGTTCTGACCTTCTGAAGTCCTCAGTTTTCATTTTCACTAACGGTCTCCGTGGAAAGTTGGCAACAGCACTGATCTGGCTGTCCAGTTCAAAAATTACTGCCCATTTTAACACCCAAATGTGTTATGTTTGGCTTTCCGTACTGTGACAGAAGACTCCTTTCCACAGGAGAGGGTCCACTGGTGGTACCAGTACCAAAGGCAACCCCTTCTGTCATTTTATTCATGAAGACTAAACAAGTTGAAGGCGATCCACAATTTAAGATGTTTTCACAAAGATTTATGCGCTCTGAGTGCAGGGAGATAGCTGTTGATTTCTCTAACAAACATACTGTCCAGTTGAAGCTACAAGATTTACCATGTTTATGATGACGGCTGGTGGATCTAAGAAGCCCATCTAACATCTGTTTTTCATTCAAACCGAGGCTCAGACTTTGGGCTGCACTCCATGAAAACATGTCCATCATTTTTATACACACTAGCACAGTTTTCAAATAAGACTGCATCGTTACAGTCGAGGCTGAAGGCCTCTGGTTTGTGTGTTGCATTTTGCTCTGGCTTCAGATACCATACTTTTTAAAAAATGGAACCAGGTTTTGAGCCATGTGGAACCCCATGTGATAAATCAGAAACCCTTTACTGTCACTGTATGTGAATACAATAAAACTGTAGATGGCAGGCAAATGGTGCATCTACAACCAATGCAAAAGATTTTCAAAAGTAATCCGACAATCACCAAAAGAACGAGATCATGAATACAAGTGGTCAACATGAGTTTCCTCTGCAGGGTGGTCTGGCTCAGCCTTAGAAAATAGTACAGTATGAGGAGGTCAGGCATCTGAGAGGGACACAGAGTTGAACCACTGAGCCAGTTCAAGCATCTGGTCAGGATGCCTCCATGGGGAGGTGTTTCAGGCATGTCCTGCTGGCAGGAGGACCCCAGGACACACTGGAGGGATTATATCTCTAGGCTGGCCTGGGAACACCTTGGGGTCCCATCGGTTCAGCTGGTGGAGGTGGCTGGGGAGAGGATGGTCTGGGTTTCACTACTGTGGAAGATGCCACCACAGCCTGAATCTTGATAAGCAGAAGATGGGGAGGCGAGACAAGACAAGGCAAGAATATCAAGCTGGAGAAGGGGTGTCCTGGCTTGACTCAGCAGGTGACTGCACCTGAACATGATAGAATGTCCAATGTTTGTTTGTCATCAACGGTTTAAGCTAAAGCTACCCTGGAGTTAACAGTTTAGCTAGATGTTTTTGTCCTGAGTAATCCTGAGACTCGTCTGCTTTAGGTTGAACCCGACTCCACGTGTGCCGTCTTCGGTCTGGGAGCTGTGGGTTTGGCTGCAGTCATGGGCTGTAAAGCTGCAGGAGCCAAACGGATCATTGTCGTCGACATCAATCCAGACAAGTTTGAGAAAGCCAAAGAGTTGGGTGCAACAGACTTTGTGAACCCCAAGGATCACAATGAACCTATCCACCAAGTTTTGGCTAAGATGACCAATGGGGGAGTTGACTTCTCCGTGGAATGTGTCGGGAATGTTGAAGTTATGGTGAGATTTGATGACTTTTGTAATGTTAAAGGTGATATGTGGAGCATTTTTCTATGTATCAAAGTTTCATAAATGTTTTAAATGATATTTCAGGTCTAAACTATGATCTATGGGTAGAGTTCCACAACATCTGTTAAGGCCAATTCATACTCCACGAGAAGAAATAACTTTGTTCTCGCTGGGGGTCTGCAAGAACAAAATGATGTCATTTTGTTCTCGCAGACCCAGTTCGGCAGCGCTAACGGCTTGTTCTTGTGCACATCAGCCGGGCCGAACTTTTTTCGGCAGGATGTCCGAGAACAACTGCTGTGATTGGTCAGAAAGGGAGGATGAGCGTGGTTAGTGCGGTTAGTGCTTGACGTTTTTCTCCGGCGCCTGCTGCTTTGTGCGGACGGACCTGAAGGGTGACGGTCTGGATCGACCCGAGCTAGGAGGACCAACGTGGACCGCGAGGGTTTGCGCCGGAGACCCGTATGCCTCCGCTCCTCACGTAGCGAGGACGGATCGTTTTAAACTGCACACACACCCTCCCCTCCACACACACACACACGTGATACACACACCCACTTGATACATCGCTGAAGCAGTTCGACAGCTGAGTTCTCGGGGAGTATGAATGCTCCCTGCTGAAACAAACTTTTTTCTTGTTCTCGGCGCTCCCCAGCGAGAACAAATTTCTTTCTTCTCGTGGAGTATGAATAGGCCTTTATCCTTCTGAAGACCCTCCTTCCTCCTATAGACCCCTTTTGAATTCTCTCTGGTGAACTTTTTCAGCCAATAAAATTCAAGTGTCCACATTGTCAGCTGTCAGTCAACGTGCATGCGCTTCACGCAAACCTGTAGAGGTGGGGTCTGTGCTCCCAGGACGCTCCGTGTCTTCCTGTTTACAGTCTCAGTCGCTCATGGAGAAGTCGGAGCTAATTTCTACTAAAGTTATCCATTCCCAGCTACTGAGGGATTTATTTTTATTTTTACACTTGCCAAGGCTTGCCAAGGATACACATTTATTTTGGCCAAGCATTCATTCTAGACCGAGTGTCTCCTCGTTTCCCTGTTGTGTTCAAGAGCAACGTGTTGCATAAAGCACAGTA
Organism: Callopanchax toddi; assembly: GCA_006937965.1. NCBI lineage: Eukaryota > Metazoa > Chordata > Actinopteri > Cyprinodontiformes > Nothobranchiidae > Callopanchax > Callopanchax toddi. The sequence goes on from SSNR01000177.1 coordinate 673,399, forward strand.
CAGTGTGAGAACATGATTTGTGAGCTGTGAATGATTGAACCCTGCGATGAAGTCGTACAGTGTGATCAGGAGCTGAGAGCCACGATGCACAGTTTATTCCCGGCTTAGAGACCGGAGTGACATGCCTTGTCTGTGCCTGCGAACACACATGTAGAGGTGGGGCTATAGAAAGCAGGAGGGGGGAGAATGGATGTTTTGGGAGGGGCCGTGGTACGTTGGATTTAATAAATGCTCTCTTGCTGAAATGCTCCACATATCTGCTTTAAAGAACTGAACCAAGGTTGTTGACATCGTCCCCCCATAATCCCTTCCAGCGCAATGCCTTGGACTCTTGTGTGCCGGCTTGGGGGGTCAGTGTCATTGTTGGCTGGACAAATTTGCACGACATTGCAATTCGACCGACTCAGCTCATCTCTGGACGTACATGGAAGGGCTCCCTGTTTGGAGGTGAGACAAATAAAGTCAGAACCACCGCTTCTACGGGTTCAGTTTTAACTTTGTTTTGTATTTGTCTCAGGGTTTAAAAGTAAGGATGGAGTTCCCCAAATGGTTAAAGCCTACATGGAAAAAAAGCTAAAGCTGGATGAGTTCATCACTCACAGGATGACGTTGGACCAAATCAACAATGCCATTGAGCTGATGAAACATGGCAAATGGTAATATTTTGCTCCTTCATAAATCCCTAGGATATTTTGGTCATTTTGAAGTGGTGGTCTATCAAATATTTATCTAAAGTAAGGACCATACCCACTGGTGACATCACTCAAAGCAGGTGGAGTCTCTAGAAACAGGAAGTCATCCTCTGATCAGAGCGATGTAGCTAGTCAGACTGGTGACTATTTACCTCATTTTTGGTTGTTTAAAATTATTTCTGCTCAACAAATATCTTAATGATGCATTAGAATGGAGGTTAGCTAACAGGTAATATAGTGTTCTAACATCAGTGTCACTTTTATAAACAAGAGTTGTTTTAAATACCTGAAAATCAGCTTTCCTGTCAGAGGACTACGTCCTGTTTCTAGAAACTCCACCTTCTTTGGGTGATGTCACTGGAGGATGTGGGTTATTCATAACTGATAGAACCAGCTCGAAGTATCTGCTAATGTCTTTCTCTTTTTTTGTTCACAGCATCCGGGCTGTCATGAGCATTTCACCACAGTAACACCACTATGATGCATTGAACGACTCCAGAATAAATAATGATTCATCTCTGCTCATTTAACTATATACAGATGATGGTCACATGAGTGCTTATATGAGCCAAAGCTGTGAGAATGAATTATAATAAATGATTTAAGCAGATGGTTTCACATCTCGTGTGTGTTTTCTGGCTTTATTGGCCCGTATGTCCACAGCACTGACGTCTAATACTGTTTTTACATCCTGTCCATTCAGCTTACACAGACCAGACTAATTATATCAGTGTTTGTTTAACCTGGCGGGTTGTGATTTAATTTCTCTGCTCAGATGAATCTCAGTCTTTGTTTCCCAGCAGACCTTCCGTCTGATTCTTATCAGACTTTATGATAAAAGAAAATATTACAGGAAACCACAGACTGAAGGATACAATATGAAACTCAACATGTAATAACAGCTGCTTTATCCCCTCAGCGTCCCCCCTTCGTGTTCAGATTTAAGCTCTCATATATCAGACTTGTGTAATTCAAAGTGAAATGAAAGAATAAGCTTGTTTTAAAGTAAAAGTTTAAGACAGAAACATCAGTGTTGGGATTTTCCATTTCTCCTACAGAAATAAAGAGAAATAATGAGTTTTATTCAAGTGTAACACAGGTTTGTATGGAGAGGATTTTTAGTCATTTTGAAATAAATAAATAAATAATGTTATTGATAAACAATAAATTAATGTCTTCATGAACATTTTTTTTACATTTTCATGGGTGCTTTTATTTATTCAGTAATGTCATTTATCTCTATTTATTATATGTTACTGTATTTATTATATATTTCTGTATTTTTTATTCATTTATTACATCACAGTGTTTTATTTTGTAAAGCTATTTTACGTATTTCAGGGACTCTTATATTTTAACTCTTGTTATTTCAAGCAGTTAGTTATATTCAAATGAGGGGGTGGAGTTTTCCCCAGTGGGTCCAGGTCTGGTGAGACTGCAGCTCCTGGCTGAGACAGACAGCCACTTTCAGCGGGAAAAAACAGAAACCAATGCTTTAAGTGTTCTGTTTACGCACCAGTATGCATTACCAGCACTTTGAAATTCTACCTCTCATTGTACCTGATTTTTGTCTAGAATACAGTGCACACAATGGGAAAGACTGCTGATCTGACAGTTGTGCAGAAAAACTATTTTTGAACCTCCATAAGGAGGACAAGCCTCAAAAAGTCATTGCAAAAGAAGTTAGATGTTCCCAAAGTGCTGCATCAAAGCATTAATAGAAAGTTATGTGGAAGAAAGAGGTGAACAAGCAGCAGCAGGGATGACCGCAGCCTGAAGACGACTGTCAAGAAAAGGACATTCAGAAGTGCTGGACCTTCAGAAGGAGTGGACTGAGTCTGGAGTTGGAGCATCAAGAGCCACCACACAGACGGATCCTGGAAATGAGCTTCAAATGTCCTTTTTCTCTTGTCAAGCTGCTTCTGAACAACGTCAGAAGAGACTGACCTGGGCTAAAGAAAAAGACTGGTCTGTTGCTCAGTGGTCTACTAAAGCCCTCTTTCCTGATGAGGGCAGATGTTGCATCTTATTTGTAAACCAAGGTCCCAGAGTCTGGAGTTAGAATGGAGAGGACACAATCCCAAATGTTTGAAGTCTTGTGTGAAGTTTCCAGTCTGTGTTGATTTGAGGAGCCATGTCATCTGCTGTCAACGCAACCTCTAGGAGATTTTGGAGCACTTCATGCTGACGAGCTTGTTGGAGATACTGACTTCATTTTCAGGACTTTGCACCTGCTGTCCACACTGATAAAAGTACCAGAACCTGCTTCAATGACCATGGATTACTGAGCTTGATTGGCCAGCAGACTGTCCTGACCTGGGTCATTGCCAAAAGAAAGACAAGAGACATGACACTGGACAATGCAGACGAGCTGAACTGAAGCATCCTGGTCCTCCATAACACCTCAGATATGCCACAGGCTGATAGCATCCATGCCACGCTGCATCGAGGCAGTAGTGGGTGCAAAAAGGACCCAAACCAAGTGCTGAATACATATGCATTCTTCAGAGGTAGAAGTGTCTATTAGTCCTTGTTTAAATTTTCTGAGATGTTGAATTTGTGGTTTTCATTAGCTGTAGCCATAATCATAAAAATTATAATATCAAGGCTTGAAATATCTATCTATTTACATGTAGAGTCTCAGAAAATGCAGATTTTAAGTTGAATTACTGAAATAAATGAACTTTTGCCCAGTATTCTAATTCTTTGAGTTTCACCTTTCTGTGTTCTCTCTTGTGTGGTGATCCACAGGGCTCAGTTTTAGCCTCCCTCTTTTTCTAGTAGATAATGAAGTGTATTTCTCTTGGTTGGTCTGGTCGGTGAAAAAATGACTGCTGAAAAACAGACTTTAGTTGCGCAAAAAGGTTCTTTATTATCACAATGCATGTTGTCTACACAGCCACTTGCTTCTCCCGTCCCAAACGTAGAACTCTGCCCTCAGAACGGTTTCACCTCCTAATATCCAATGGGAGAACTCAATGCAGTCTTTGTTCCCCCACATCTGGTTTCCATCCAACTTTGATTGACAGTGAGTTATGATGTTTTGAGCAAAGATAACATAGTGGCCCCTTTTCTAAATTATTTATGTCCAAGGTAGGTGGCGCTCGCATCTGTTTCTGGTTGAGACTTTAGGCTCAGAAATTCAGGGTCAGTGTGTTTCTAGGTCAGAGTTTAAACTTAAAGCAGAACAGCATTATTCCCTTCATATAATCATTATTCACCTCAATAATTAACAAAGAATGCCACTTCAGAATGACCAAACATCACTTTAAGGAATGAATGAGACCAGAGGAACAGACAGGTGGAGGAACATAGTTAGTTTTTTTTTAATTATTATTATTTTGTACTTTATTGAAGAATTATGCACATACATAATATCAAACAAAACGTATATAAATGAATTAACAAGAAAGAAGAAAATGACGAACAAAACAAAGTGTACAAACCTACTATGGGGGAGAGAGCAAATAGTCATACAGACTGTATGAGCATAAACAAATTGTTAAAAACAGTGAACAGATGATAAAATTAAGCGACTACATATTGAAACAGGAAAGGAATTACCATTTAATTTTGGAAGATTCTGCAAGCGTTGTCAGGACTTTTTAATTTAAAGAAACTTTGATGGAGGACATGTACAGTCTGAGCTCCTCTTGGAAAATAGTAAAAAGTGGCTTTCCACCTGAAAACTTACACTTATGGTTGAGACTTTGTTTCACCAACAAGTTGTAAGTCCCAGGAAGGGCACAGAGTTTTTTTAGCTGCCCACAAAAACATTAAACGTGCAATATTTAATTACAAGGAAGAGAGTCGATTAGTCGATTATCGGCTACAGGATCTGGGTCTGTTTTTCTCCAGTAACGCTGCTGAGTTTAGTCCAGTTTGATGAATGAAGCTCACAAGTCTGCTTTTAAGTCAGTGATGGTTTATTTACCAGGAAATTACATTTAAAAAAGACTGATTTGTTTGATTGGACTATAACTTTCCATTTAAAATGATTTTACTTTGTCTGCATTAGTTGTTAGGCCTCATTAGTAAAAATCTGAACATAAAAATTCTATAGGGTTTCTCTGTGTCATCTGTGGTGCTGGAGGCCCAATCCTACCATTCTGGAAATGCTGCCATGGCCACAAACAGGCCACAGTTTGACCACCCTGCTCCAAAGATAACCAGGAATGATTAAATATAAAGAGTAAAGGAACGAAGAAGTGACAAAACATTTTCAAAATTTAACAGGAAATGACTCAATCCAGTTAAAATTCCAAAGTAAAAGCTTTACGTTAAACATTCGAGCGGTGATGGTGAAGTTTGTGTTTGAGGAGCTGCTGTTTCTTCGCTCTTTGTTTTATTTCGTTGGTTCTGGTTTCTTTCAGTGTTCTGGGGATTCTTTTGTTTCATGTATTTTGAAACTGTATCTTTGAACACGATGTTATTGATTTATGTTCTTGGACCTCGTGAGTTGTTTTTCTTAGTTTTCTACTCTAAAAAGAGTATTTGGGCTGTAGTTCAGTTGATGGACTTATTGACCTAAATCTGACCTATTATTTTGGTTTAGTCAGAACAACTTAAGTTTTTGGGTTCAATCAAAGTAAAAGTCAGTGATATTCACATTGAAGAAAAAGACAAGTTGAACCAACTTAATTGAATTGTGTCAACTGGTAACAAGTAATTCAATTAAGTTTATCCAACTTAAATTATTAAGTTTGTTTAACTTGAAAAATTTAAGTCAAAACTTACTCAAATCATTTAGTTTCGTACAAATCAAAAATTCAAATCCCTCTGCCTGAAATTTATAAATTCAACTCAAATTATTAAGTTCTCCAAATTGAAAAACTGAATTATCAAAAACCACATTATCAATTACCGGTAATTACTTTGAACTTAAAAAACTGTTTAAATGTAAATCATCTTAAATGTGTGTTTTAGCGTATTATTTTAGTTTTTAGTGTAAAATACTTGCATTGTAATTAGAATTTCAAGTTGGCTAAAAGAAAAAATTATTCATTGCAGAGATGGAACATTTTAAAGTTTGTGAGAATATCACAAATTTAACAATTTTGCACAAATGCAAGTAGTTATGCAATAAACACTTTTCTATACTTTCCTACTCCCTGAATGGAGTTACATATTTATGAATAGCTAAGCCTACGGAAGCCCTGAACGGCAAGCGAGGAAAAAATTTTTTAAGGGTGGCCAATTTTCTAAGTTTGGTCAAAAATATTTTTCCGCTTGACTTTCTGACCAGTACAAACGGAAAAAAAACTTTTTTTTGAAACATTGTCACAACTGGTCTAATATACTTAAACTGTTGTAAAAATGAAAATTTAAAAAAAAAAAAAACTTTTTTTTTTCTTTCACATTTTGGACCTCTGAAAGGCAAGAAAATAATATTTTGCAAGATGCTAGTGCTAATGCCTTATTTTTTATTTTTTGTGTACATCATTTGCAGCCCTGAAAGGCAAGACAAAAAAACATTTTTTGTAGATGCTAATGCTAAAGCTAAATTGGTTTATCTGTGTAATACTTATTCCTGCCACCAGAGGGCAAAATTAACCTCTGGTTTTCCCTGATACAAAGCATGGACAGACACGGTGCTGTGAACTCAGCCATCCTCTTCCAGGTGAGTTTATATATGCATCTATTTTATGAATAATGTACATTTGCACATCAGTTTTAAAAGGGTACATGCTCATTTCATCTTCAAACTAGTTTAAATGTTTCACAGTGAGGTGATGGCCGGCGCTCTTGTGCCGTTAGCTTGAGCTAATTTGCAGCTGCTAATAGCTCATGCTGAGAGAGAGGCAGGTAGCCTCTTTCTTAGTCAATCCACCGGTAATTTAAGTCATTTCATGACAGCCACTATTTCTAAATGTACTGTTTATAGTGTTTTTATGCATTTACTGTTCAGAATTTTAAACACAACTACACTGATTGTCCAAATATTGCATTCAGCTTATTCTAAAACCGAAACTGTTTGCTTATTGTGATTCTCTGTGGATGGGTAAACTTTATCAGCGGCTCTGACGTAGTTTATTATCCGCGTTAAGCGCCACGATCACGTGATCCACGTTTCTGACTCCGTGTTAGAGAACTGAATCTTTCGTGGATGCATGATGCATTCAAGTACAGTTCGTAAATTCGCCCATCCACTCTGAAAATCACATAAACATGTATTAAACACATTGAGATCAATGCATTTCACTCCAGTCTTGATCCTAATACACACACACACACACACACACACACACACACACACACACACACACACACACATATATATATACATATATATATATACATATACATATATGTATATATATATATATATATATATATATATATATATATATATATATATATATATATATATATATATATATATATATATATATATATATATATATATATATTTTTTTTTTTTTAATATATATATATATATGTAGGAGCTGTTTTACAACAGCGTCTTTTATTAATTAGTGCTGCCAGGCTTCTGACTAAGTCATCCAGATTCTCACATGTCACTCTTCTACTTTTTCAGCTGCTCTGGCTCCTGGATCAGTCTAGAACTCACTACAAGATCCTTGTTCTGACCTGGAGAGCCCTGCATGGACAGACTCCTGCCTAGTGCCTACATTAGTGGATTTCTAAAACCTTACACTCCCTCCAGGTCCCCTGACCAAGATCTGCTCTCAGTCCCCAAAACCAGGCGGAAAACCAAAGAAGACGGAGCCTTTTTATCTGAAACTCCAAGATTCTGGAACGCTCTTCCATTGTCACTGAGATCTGTGGACTCATTTAAAGAAGTTAAAGACTTATCTGTTTAAATCTGTCTTTGTTTAAGTCTGTTTTAATAGTGTCCTGTTTTTCTTTTTACTCTTCCAAATTTTGGATTTATGTTCTCATGTTAAGCGCTTTGTGATTTATATCTTCAGGCGCTCTATAGATACAGTTTTACGTATTTATGATGATGTAATGCATATCTTAATAAGTGGTGACATCCAGTTAATTGTAAATAAAGTCAAAACATTTGCTTTTAAACAAATTCATTTTCTGCATAGATGAAAGTCCAAGACAATTCTTTGAGACTAACAACTCTTTGCCAATAACTTGTGAAATCTTAATTTTAACTGTAATGTACATAAATATTTATAAAGGGGGTTCGTTTAGATATATAGTGATTAAACAATATCCAAATATTCATAAACCATGAGGATGATTTTTGTTTGGCTTTAACATGTGACTGGACCTGAAGACAGGTTCTTTGATGTCCAGTGAACTCCCTTTGTTAATAAAATGAAAGAATGACAACTTACTTTATATAAAAAATCATCAGCTTTATTACTAAACTAAGCAAACAACAAAAACATTAAATGGTCACATGGCTAATGTTGATACTGTATTTGTGCAGATTTATCCTCAGCACTGACCAATGAAATCACATTTCCTAAATCTCACACTGATAGGTCCAGCTGCAGCATCAATAACACATGTGGGTGTTGTGTATAGGATGCTGCCTGTGCATAACGGGCTCAACTTTAAGAAGCTGATTCAGCTCTATTGACCATGACTGTGTGCACAAAGAATTTGACTTCTGTTTCATGCACACACAGCATACAGACACGTAATAATGTTATACAGTAATATAATATTAATAAAACAAAAAAGCAGGTTGAGGTACTCCAAGGAGGAATGAATCAATGAAATTATGTACTTTTTGGGGAAAATTAGATTGCAGACTTATTAATAAACTTATAACTTTAGATTCATCATAATCATATCATAAAATATGGGAATAACATTAACACATTACTGTAAAGCATAAAACACATCATTCCCTGTCCATTCCAATAGTATCTGGCTGTGGCCGCTGTGGAGCTCCACAGTAACCTGAAACACGTGACCTCCACACTAACCGGAAATACCGTACCGAAATTGGTTAGGGGGAGGGTTGTTGACCTTGCTTGAAATTCCCACAGCCAATCTAGAAAAAGGATATTCGCCTCTCTTCTGGCTACTGTGGAGGTCACGTGCTTCCGGCTACTGTGGAGGTCACGTGTTTCCGGTTAGTGTGGAGGTCACGTGCTTCCGGTTAGTGTGGAGGTCACGTGTATCCGGTTACTGTGGAGGTCACGTGTATCCGGTTAGTGTGGAGGTCACGTGTATCCGGCTACTGTGGAGGTCACGTGTATCCGGTTAGTGTGGAGGTCACGTGTATCNTATATATATATGTGTGTGTGTGTGTGTGTGTGTGTGTGTGTGTGTGTGTGTGTGTGTGTGTGTATTAGGATCAAGACTGGAGTGAAATGCATTGATCTCAATGTGTTTAATACATGTTTATGTGATTTTCAGAGTGGATGGGCGAATTTACGAACTGTACTTGAATGCATCATGCATCCACGAAAGATTCAGTTCTCTAACACGGAGTCAGAAACGTGGATCACGTGATCGTGGCGCTTAACGCGGATAATAAACTACGTCAGAGCCGCTGATAAAGTTTACCCATCCACAGAGAATCACAATAAGCAAACAGTTCCGGTTTTAGAATAAGCTGAATGCAATATTTGGACAATCAGTGTAGTTGTGTTTAAAATTCTGAACAGTAAATGCATAAAAACACTATAAACAGTACATTTAGAAATAGTGGCTGTCATGAAATGACTTAAATTACCGGTGGATTGACTAAGAAAGAGGCTACCTGCCTCTCTCTCAGCATGAGCTATTAGCAGCTGCAAATTAGCTCAAGCTAACGGCACAAGAGCGCCGGCCATCACCTCACTGTGAAACATTTAAACTAGTTTGAAGATGAAATGAGCATGTACCCTTTTAAAACTGATGTGCAAATGTACATTATTCATAAAATAGATGCATATATAAACTCACCTGGAAGAGGATGGCTGAGTTCACAGCACCGTGTCTGTCCATGCTTTGTATCAGGGAAAACCAGAGGTTAATTTTGCCCTCTGGTGGCAGGAATAAGTATTACACAGATAAACCAATTTAGCTTTAGCATTAGCATCTACAAAAAATGTTTTTTTGTCTTGCCTTTCAGGGCTGCAAATGATGTACACAAAAAATAAAAAATAAGGCATTAGCACTAGCATCTTGCAAAATATTATTTTCTTGCCTTTCAGAGGTCCAAAATGTGAAAGAAAAAAAAAATTAGCTTTAGCATTAGCATCTCCCAAAATATTTTTTTTGTCTTGCCATTCAGGGCTCCAAGACTACGAACAAAAAAAAAAAAATTAGCATTAGCATTAGCAAAATTAGCATTAGCATTAGCATCTCTAAAAAAAGTTTTTTCTGTTTGCCTTTCAGGGCTCCAAGAGTGGAGAGGAAAAAAAAAAAGAATCTCGCCCTCTGGTGGCGTTATAAAAGCATTACAAGAAAAATAGAAAATGAGCCTAAGTAAAATATTTTTTTTTCCAGTTGCCACTCAGGGCTGCTTAAGTGGAAAGAAAAAAAAAAGTTTTTTTTTTTTTTTATTCTCATTTTTACAACAGTTTAAGTATATTAGACCAGTTGTGACAATGTTTCAAAAAAAAGTTTTTTTTCCGTTTGTACTGGTCAGAAAGTCAAGCGGAAAAATATTTTTGACCAAACTTAGAAAATTGGCCACCCTTAAAAAAAATTTTTCCTCGCTTGCCGTTCAGGGCTTCCGTACTAAGCCCTGCTAGCAGGTTAGTGACAAAAACTAAGTATCCATAAATACTCAACTCATTTCAAGGAGTAGGAAAACATGTTGAAGTATAAAAAAGTGTTCACTGCATAATTATTTTTGAAATCTTATGAAATAGTGAGCTGCTTGGTGGTGCATGTTGTTAGCACTGTAGCTCTGCAGGAAGGAGGTTGTGGGTTTGCTTCCCAGCTCTGTGGTCAGCTTGCATGTTCTGCCCATGCATGTGAGTTTTCTCAGGCACCCCAGTCTCTTTTAAGTTCGAAGTCATTGATAATGTGCTTTTGATAGTTCAGTGTTTTCATTTGGAAAAACCTAAAAATTTGAGTTGATTTTACATAAATTTAGGTCAGAAGGATTTGAATTTTTAATTTGTAAAAAACTAAAGGATTTGAGTGAGTTTGACTTAAATCTGTCAAGTTAAACAAAGTTTAAGTTGAATTAAAATTAAAAATTAAAAATTAAAAATTAAGTTGGATAAACTTAATTGAATTACTTGTTACCAGTTGAAGCAATTCAATTAAGTTGGTTCAACTATTCTCTTTTTTTTCAGTGTTCTTCAGTTCATTGAATCCTCTCAGCTCCACAGGTTCCTCTGCTCTACACACACTTCTCCATCCATCATCATCAGCTGGTGTCACTAATCAGGTCAATGTTCCTCTGGTTGGTCAGATCCTCCTGTTGCCTCCAGGGTGTTTTTGGATCTTTTAATGTATTCTTGTTAGAAACAACATTCAGATCAAACTTTATGTGTAAAACTCAGTTAAAATTTTTAGAAAATATCTTTCATAGTTGGGATATCCTGTTACTGCCATCCCCCAGAGGGCTATATCACTTTCATACTTCTGGGTTTTCTTTCTTTAGTCTGACTTAAAGTCTAAAACTCCAGGAAAGCTGACAGGAAAACCAGCATTCCCAGCTGGAACCAGAGAATGTTTGGGTCAAATCAGTAACACTCTCTGATTCTGTCCTGATGATCACTCCACTCATTAAACTGGATTATTATTAACATGTTATGATATTCAGAGGCTCTGGTGAGGTAGTCTGTTAAGTTTTAATTAAGGGAGGAGTCAGGAAAGCCCAGATAACCCCTAAAGTCTGAGGCCTAGTCTTAAAATTAGACAGTGTTTCTAGAAGCTGGTTCCACCAGAGAGGAGAACAGAAGGCTCTACCTCCCATTTTACTGTTAGAAACTCTAAAAACCACAGCTAAACCTGCAGTCTGAGAGCCAAGAGCTCCGATGACGGAACAAGAAGGTCTCTGGTAGAAGATGGAGCCTGATCCTTGAGAGCTTTAGAAGTTAGGAGCTAAACTTTAAATAATTCTAGATCTTAACTGGAGCCAAACTAGAAATCTGAGAAGAAAATTATGATAAAAATAAAAATCACTTTTTTTTTTAATCTGAGAAAAAGTTTCTGACATATGAGGTGATCTGTGTAATTTACATAAAAAACCTAAATGCAAGAAATTCCAGACTAAAAGTTCAACGTTACCTGTGATCCGCTGGTGGACCCTCACCTTTATAGACCCGCCCCTGTGACTCAGGTCTGATTTAATTATATTAGTTCTGGATTTTGGAATCAACCGTCTTTAATAAACGATGAAAAATTCTAAATTTTGAGCACAAAGTTTATTAAAGAGATCAATTAGATTTATTTTTCCAGAGCAGAAGAGCGATGATGGTGTTCTTCAACTGGAACTAAAAACACAGAATAGAGAATTGGAGATGATCACAGCTGGTAGTGATTTGGTGCATTCTGGGTAATGCTGATAGTGTGCTGCCCTCTGTTGAGCAGAGAGACCATTGGACTAAATAACAATCTGTTTTCCTTCTCATTCCAGCGTTTGAGTCAGGTTTTATCTCTGTTTGATGAATGTTTCATTTCTCTGCTCGTGTTTTAGTGCTCTTTGATCAGCACCCCTCCACCGGTACACAAAAAGAGAACGTTGTGAGAGTGAACGACAAAAAGAAGCAAAAGCAGATTATTCAGGAGCCTCCTTTGATCTGGTCTGATGTCTCTCACCTCCTCTCCCCGTAGGCTCTAACAGGCTGCTGGTTTGAATCTTCTGTGGAGAGAAACCATCTGACTGCTGTGAGAGTGAGATCATGTCGACTTAAATTGCTCCCTACTTGGCAGACTTTGAATTCAGCTGCGTTGCTCGAGCATAAAATGTCAGCAGCAATGTTTCCCAACAGCATCTGCTGTGAAAACTACAGAATGAAGTCGTTTATCCTGCTCTGTTTGTCTGCAGCGATGAAGGCTTTGTGCATTTCTGATTCACTTTTTCTCCTGCAGCTTCTGGAGAAACAGAAAAAATACATTAAAACGTTCATGTGAATCTGGAACAGTGCTGTGAGTTTTAGTAGCTGTGCATCGTACGGCGGAGGCCAGGGCTCCAACGTTTACTAATTTACCCAGAACTAGATTTTTGTAATTTTTTTATCATGTTGTTTTACAAAAATTTGTGTACTTTTGTTGTAAAATAAAATAATTTAAAAACATTATTGTAAATACAATTATTCACAAAAAACATAAAATTTTACAGAAATGTTTTATAATTTTTTAAATAAATAAAATAAAATTTTGACTCATAAAAAATTAAAATAATTTTTTAATATATTTTATTTAACAATAAAATTATTTTTTTTAATATTAAATTATTTTATTGTACATTTATTAACACATCAAAACTTCAATATAAATGCAGCCTTTTAATGAGCAGATGAGATTATTATTTTTGTTTTTTGTACATTTGAGACATTAAAAGGGTCTCAGACTTTTGCCATAAAAAACTGCACTGAAAAACTTTTAAATGTCGGCACCAAGAAAGAAAAAAACCATCAATAACTTTTCTTTTTTTCCATTTCTTATTCATTTGTTCATCTGTCTTAAAAGCAAAACATCAAACTTCCTGGATTTAATTGGTCGATTGTTTCCTGCATCATCAGCATCCAGAACAGGATCTGAGTCTTTCTTCAGGGTTTTGTCACATTTAATGAACAATCTGCTTGTTAGTGAAAGTCAGTGAAGGTTTGTAGTTACAGGACATTAAATAAACATAAAAGTGTTATGTGTTAAGTCTCTGCATCAACATCTGCTGAAGGACAAATTTCTACCTTTTTAAAACTCTGTATAAAGTCACTCTGAGGGCCATAAACCAAGCCACAAAATACTCAAAAACAACTGCAAAGAATTTCCACATACACATCAATGGAATCTGAATGAAACAGGTGAGAAAGCCCCGCCCCCTTTGGAGCTCTATAGTTCAGGTAGAAAAGTCCTTTTGATTTTGATTCTTTATTTCACTCATCAAGATTTAAATAAATTCCAAGCAGAGTGAAAAAGGAGCCTGATGAAGAAAATCTATAACCTGCTCTCATCATAAGACGACTAATACCATCAGTGACCCAGATATTAAATCACTGCAACATCTTTTCTCTTCAGTATTATTCCATCAGTTCAAATATCATTTTCTCTATAAAGTTTCTTAAATTAAGCATAACTAGATTTTAATTTCTCTGAAATCAGTAAAAGAAGTCCCAGACCTTTAACTTCATGAACTCTGGTGAGCGGAGCTTTCTGTTTCTTCAGGTTAAAAGTTCTAGTTTTAACAGAGCAGCTGTTTCAGCCTCATATCACTGTCAGGGAGTGAGACATGAGCTTGTTACCATGGTGATACAGGCAAGCTGTTACTATGGTTATCCTGATGAGCCACTAATGGTAACAGTGGTGACTTGATAGGCCAATAATGGTTACCTCAGTAACCTAATGAGACACTAGTAGTTACCAGGGTTACGTCAAAATCAAATTAATGGTTACCATAGTGATGCTAATGAGCCAGTAATGGCTACCATGGTGATCCAAATAAGCAACTAATGGTTTCACTGGTGATCCGAATTAGCCCCTAATGGTTACCATGCTGATCCTGATGCGCCACTAATGGTAACCATGGTGACTTGATAGGCCAATAATGGTTACCTCGGTAACCTAATAAGACACGAGTAGTTACCATGGTGACCTAGTAAGCCACTAATGTTTACGATAGTGACCCTAATGATTACCATGGTGATGATCAGCCACTAATGGTTACCTTGGTAACTTAATGAAAGACTAGTAGTTATCCCAATAAGCCATTGTTACCATGGTGACCAGGCTTCTGACAAAATCCTCCAGATTCTCACGTTCGTCCTCTGCTAATGCAGCTGCATCGACTCCTGGTGGAGTTTCAGGTCCACTTTAAGATCCTTGTTCTGACCTGGAGAGCCCTACATGGACAGACTCCAGCACACCTTAGTGGGCTCTTTAAATCATACACTCTGTCCTCCAGGTCCTCTGACCAAGACTTTCTGTCCCTAAAAAACAACTTGAGGAGACCAAGCCTTTTCCTCTGCAGCTCCTAAACTCTGGAATTCTCATCCTCAGTGGTTTCATTAAAAAAAAAAAAAAGAAGCTAAAGACTCACCTTTACAAGTCTGTCTATTCTGTGACACTGGTAGTTACCATGGTGACCCATTAAGCCACTACTTGTTACCACAATGATCTAAATGGTGATCCAAACGAGACACTAATGGTTACCATGGCGATCCCAAAACATCAGTAATGATTACATGGTGACCCTAATGAGCTACTGGCAGCAGCTTGAACATTTCTTTGTTCTTTACTCAGTTAACAGTTAAAACATCAAAACATTCTGTCTCAGCTCAGATTATTACAACAGGAAATCTGATGTGTCAGGAGAAAGTAGCAGCAAATTAGATATGTCCTAATTCTTCTGTTACAAGATTTGGTGTAAATGTAGAAATCTGTCAATCTTGAAACAAAAAATAATAAATAAAAAAAAATTGATGACATCTTTAAACAGTCATTTGTATCTTGATCTAGCTGTTTTACTGCCACGTTAAAGCTCCACATTCAGCCTTTAAACTTGAAACAGGACGGCAAAATAAAAATGTAGCACACTGGATTTTATTAGCAGCTTCACAGCAGCACAGTTTCAGTCAGGAGCATGAAGACAAAGCCATGTTTGTGAAGCTTACAGAGAAGAAACATGGATGTTACAGTAGTGACATCAGAGTGAAATAAAGTCAGATGTAGCCTTGATCACCACCGTCATCCCCAGAGGCCGGCTGGTTTTCAGATCGCCCATCCCGTCAAGGACAAACTCACCCACACAGAGCTACAGAAGAGTCATTTATTACTCCGTCAGAAGTACAAAGACAGCAGAGAAACCGTGATCACATTAGATCTCTGAAACTGTAGAAACAAGGAGGAGAACCCCACATCAGGGTGATGGCACCAGACCTCGGGCCTTTCAATAATCAGACATTTAGTTCCACGATTCACATTAAGGCTCAAACTGCTACAGACAGGAGAAAATAAAGGAGTGTTCCTGGAAGCAGGACCAACATGACTCACAGATGCTCTAAACCTGCGTCAGCTGCTGCTGCTGAAGGCTAAAAACAACAACCACATTCAGGACACCTGAACGCTGGATCACAAACTCATCACTGCTGATTTGGTTCAATCTGGACACTAAACACGAGGCAGCAGCAGGAAATATCAAAAAACTTCTTCCCACATCGGTAGAGTCTTTATTTTGTGTGTTAACAGTAAACAATCAGCTTTAAAGCAGCTGGATGTCAGCGTAGCTAACTGATGTTTTTACTGATCTGAGAGCAGCTTTGATCTTTATGCTTTATGATTTGATCTGAAAATGTAAAGCTTCTGTTTCAGAGGTGAAAACGGGTTTTTCTGGTTAAACTTTGTTCCTGATTAGTGTATCCTGCAGGTCCAGTTTCCTGAAACCCTCCTGTCCTTCGTGGTTCTTTTCAGCCCGTCTCTGGTGAAACCATCTGGTGAGCAGAGGCTGACAGAAAAGAAGTGAGCAGATCCAGAGGTCCAAACGGGCCTGAAGAACCAGATCTCATAAATACTCTTCCTCCAGAGGATAAAGGTCTTACTAATAAAGTGATCTTCTTTAAGACACATTCAAGTACTTCCATTTCAGTTTTAAGTTTGAGGAACCGTGAGAGCTGCGTTCTCCCAGCGTCCCTTCTGGTTTGATTTGTGTGTGAGTGTGTTCGTGTCTGGAGAAGTCCAGTCCCTGGTGCGCTCCGGTCCCATCCGTTCTACATTTGGTTCAGGAAGTGAGCGCGTCCGTTGTCCTCCAGGCGGCGGGTCAGGATCTCACAGCCTGTCTCCGTCACCAGCAGGGTGTGCTCGAACTGAGCCGAGCGCTTCCCGTCTCTGGTCACCGCCGTCCAGCCGTCAGGCCACGTCTCGTCCTGCCAGCCGCCTGACACACACACACACACACACACACACACACACACACACACACACACACACACACACACACACACACACACACACACACAATGAATTAATCAGCCTCAGTAATAAAACCTCCCGTGAGATATCAAATGGCTTTAACCCTTTATCTTCTACGTCAATAAAAACACTACATTTTGTTTTTGTTCATAAGGGGCAGTAAAGGTTCTAATCAGGGGTCTTAAAACCCTAATTTGATGTTTTCTTTAAAAGTTCTTAAAACTGAAACTTACAGTGAGTGCAGAATTATTAGGCAAATGAGTATTTTTGACCACATTGTCCTCTTTATTCATGTTGTCTTACTCCAAGCTGTATAGGCTCAAAGCCTACTACCAATTAAGCATATTAGGTGATGTGCATCTCTGTAATGAGAAGGGGTGTGGTCTAATGACATCAACACCCTATATCAGGTGTTCATTTCTGACATTCAAAAACAAAACAAAAACAAATCAGTGACCAATATAGCCACCTTTCTTTGCAAGGACACTCAAAAGCCTGCCATCCATGGATTCTGTCAGTGTTTTGATCTGTTCACCATCAACATTGCGTGCAGCAGCAACCACAGCCTCCCAGACACTGTTCAGAGAGGTGTACTGGTTTCCCTCTTTGTAAATCTCACATTTGATGATGGACCACAGGTTCTCAATGGGGTTCAGATCAGGTGAACAAGGAGGCCATGTCATTAGTTTTCCTTCTTTTATACCCTTTCTCGCCAGCCACGCTGTGGAGTACTTGGACGCGTGTGATGGAGCATTGTCCTGCATGAAAATCATGTTTTTCTTGAAGGATGCAGACTTCTTCCTGTACCACTGCTTGAAGAAGGTGTCTTCCAGAAACTGGCAGTAGGACTGGGAGTTGAGCTCGACTCCATCCTCAACCCGAAAAGGCCCCACAAGCTCATCTTTGATGATACCAGCCCAAACGAGTACTCCACCTCCACCTTGCTGGCGTCTGAGTCGGACTGGAGCTCTCTGCCCTTTACCAATCCAGCCACGGGCCCATCCATCTGGCCCATCAAGACTCACTCTCATTTCATCAGTCCATAAAACCTTAGAAAAATCAGTCTTGAGATATTTCTTGGCCCAGTCCTGACGTTTCAGCTTGTGTGTCTTGTTCAGTGGTGGTCGTCTTTCAGCCTTTCTTACCTTGGCCATGTCTCTGAGTATTGCACACCTTGTGCTTTTGGGCACTCCAGTGATGTTGCAGCTCTGAAATATGGCCAAACTGGTGGCAAGTGGCATCTTGGCAGCTGCACGCTCGACTCTTCTCAGTTCATGGGCAGTTATTTTGCGCCTTGGTTTTTCCACACGCTTCTTGTGACCCTGTTGACTATTTTGAATGAAACGCTTGATTGTTCGATGATCACGCTTCAGAAGCTTTGCTATTTTAAGTGTACTGCATCCCTCTGCAAGATATCTCACTATTTTTGACTTTTCTGAGCCTGTCAAGTCCTTCTTTTGACCCATTTTGCCAAAGGAAAGGAAGTTGCCTAATAATTATGCACACCTGATATAGGGTGTTGATGTCATTAGACCACACCCCTTCTCATTACAGAGATGCACATCACCTGATGTGCTTAATTGGTAGTAGGCTTTCGAGCCTATACAGCTTGGAGTAAGACAACATGCATAAAGAGGATGATGTGGTCAAAATACTCATTTGCCTAATAATTCTGCACTCCCTGTAAATTGGTTTCAGCTTTGTGCATTCATTTAGTGTTTATGGGTGTAAATCACCACCAGTGTGAGATTAGTATAGGTGAACAATAAAGTATAAATTATAATTACCCCCAATTATAACAGACTAATAATACACAACATTCTAGAAACATCCTCAGATTTTTCAGAATTTTGTGAGTCTGGTGGTTATTTTACTAGTCAAGTTCAGGTCATGCTGTAATGAGTTGCAGGGACTAAAGGAGGCTGACCTGCCAGATGAATGAATAGACTCTAGTGACCTGTTTTAGAGAATGACTGGGTCGAACAGAGTCCATTAAAGGGACGTTTAGGTCCTGTTGAAGTGGCGTTCTATTAGGGCTGCATAATTAATCGTAAAAAAATCATGATCTCAATTCAGACTTGTATGCAGTCTCATTTTCAAATGACTTTGTTTTTTTTTTATTGACGGAATCTGCATGAGAACAAGCGCTCCCTTTTTCTCCCTCAAATGATAAAAGTTCAAATTGTTAAAATATTTAAAGGTTGTGTACGTAAGAGAAGACAAGAGAGACATTTATTGTTTTTATGTTCAGTGTCAGCTGTGATGAAGTTGATGTGCAGGTAATAAGTGCAAAAAAATATTTATATTGGAAAAAAATTATGAGAGAATCATGATCTCAATTCTAAGCAAAAAAATCGTGAATAGTGCAGCCATACGTTGTATCTGATATTTATCTACACTAAAGACCACATCAATTGGTGACATCATTCAAAGTGGGTGGAGCCTGTACAAACAGGAAGCAGTCCTCTGACCACAGCAATACTCGTGGCTAGTCAGATCAGGAGAAACGTTGCTGCAGATTGTCAGATAACTTTCTGGTATTTAGAACAACTCTTATTTAAAAAAGTCATACTGATGCATTTGAACACTAGAGAAGAAGACAGCATTTTACTTATACAGAGCCTCAAGATAGCAATCACAAGGTGCTTTACATGTAAAACAGATGAGACAATAACAAACGATCTAGATAAATGTACACAGCAATTTTCTACAGGCTACTGAACAAAAATGGACACATTGGAGCGCATTGTTAATTCACAGGAGTTCATGAAAAGCTAGTTAGAATAGAAGGGGTTTGAGCTGCTGCTTAATAACTGATGGACCATCTTTTCAGTGACTCAAACAGCCCTTTAAAATGACGCAAGCTTCTAAATTTAAATCATTTTAACCCCAGGGACTCACCCTCACAGATCATGGGTTCGATGGTGAACACGTGACCGGGCTTCATGACTCCAACTGCTTTGTTTTCTGAGAAATATAAAGAAATCACAAAATGTGAGGAACAAACAATTTCAGCAGGAGCTTTTTAGACACTCCAATGGCGGCAGCTACTCACTGGCATAATGCGGCACATTGGGAGCGGTGTGGAAAAGTCTGTGGATGCCGTGACCGCAGTAACTCCGGACCACGGAGAAGCCATTGGCCTGAGCATGTTTCTGGATGATGTTACCCAGCTCTCTGTAGCGAACACCAGGCTTCACTAAGGAGGGGGGGGAAACAAACAGTTTAGATTAGCTGAGAAATTAGGTTTTACTATAAACTAAAAATTCTCTGAGGGTTCAGAGCGCTCTGCCTGATTGTGTTGGACAGTTTGACATCCATGTCCCTCTTCCAGAGGCTGAATTGTGTGTGGGACTTAATCTCATTACATGCAACGCCATTTGTAATAATTAGTAAAAAAAAAAAAAACAACTTCTCCTGTGCAACAGCTAATTGAGCTTGCAATCCTACTAAACCAGTATCTCACTGGGCTGCAATTGTTGAGAGATAGAATTGTGAGAAAATCTGCAATTTTTGGGTGAAATTACACTTAAAAAATGCTGCAGGTCAGTGAGAAATTAGCAGCACATTTTAGGTATTTCAAAAAACTCTTGCTCAAAAAAGTTCCTCCAATGAATTTGAAAACTAACCGCTACAGGTAGAGCACTATATTACCTGCTAGCTAACCTCTACAGGTAGAGCTCTACAGTATATTACCTGTTAGCTGACCTCTACAGGTAGAGCACTATATTACCTGTTAGCTAACCTCTACAGGTAGAGCTCTACAGTATATTACCTGCTAGCTAACCTCTACAGGTAGAGCTCTACAGTATATTACCTGTTAGCTAACCTCTACAGGTAGAGCACTATATTACCTGTTAGCTAACCTCTACAGTTAGAACACTATATTACCTGTTAGCTGACCTCTACAGTTAGAACTCTATATTACCTGCTAGCTAGCCTCTACAGTTAGAACTCTATATTACCTGTTAGCTAGTCTCTACAGTTAGAAGTCTATATTACCTGTTAGCTAGCCTCTACAGTTAGAACTCTATATTACCTGTTAGCTAACCTCTACAGTTAGAACACTATATTACCTGTTAGCTGACCTCTACAGTTAGAACTCTATATTACCTGCTAGCTGACCTCTACAGTTAGAACTCTATATTACCTGCTAGCTAGCCTCTACAGTTAGAACTCTATATTACCTGTTAACTAACCTCTACAGTTAGAACACTATATTACCTGTTAGCTAACCTCTACAGTTAGAACACTATATTACCTGTTAGCTAACCTCTACAGTTAGAACTCTATATTACCTGTTAGCTAACCTCTACAGTTAGAACACTATATTACCTGTTAGCTGACCTCTACAGTTAGAACTCTATATTACCTGTTAGCTAGCCTCTACAGTTAGAACACTATATTACCTGTTAGCTAACCTCTACAGGTAGAGCACTACAGTATATTACCTGTTAGCTAACCTCTACAGTTAGAACACTATATTACCTGTTAGCTAACCTCTACAGTTAGAACTCTATATTACCTGTTAGCTAGCCTCTACAGTTAGAACTCTATATTACCTGTTAGCTAGTCTCTACAGTTAGAACTCTATATTACCTGTTAGCTAACCTCTACAGTTAGAACACTATATTACCTGTTAGCTAACCTCTACAGTTAGAACACTATATTACCTGTTAACTAACCTCTACAGTTAGAACACTATATTACCTGTTAGCTAACCTCTACAGGTAGAGCACTATATTACCTGTTAGCTAACCTCTACAGTTAGAACACTATATTACCTGTTAGCTAACCTCTACAGGTAGAGCACTATATTACCTGTTAGCTAACCTCTACAGTTAGAACACTATATTACCTGTTAGCTAACCTCTACAGTTAGAACACTATATTACCTGTTAGCTAACCTCTACAGTTAGAACTCTATATTACCTGTTAGCTAGCCTCTACAGTTAGAACTCTATATTACCTGTTAACTAACCTCTACAGTTAGAACTCTATATTACCTGTTAGCTAAACTCTATTGTTAGAACACTATATTACCTGTTAACTAACCTCTACAGTTAGAACACTATATTTCCTGTTAGTTAACCTCTACAGTTAGAACTCTATATTACCTGTTAACTAACCTCTACAGTTAGAACACTATATTACCTGTTAGCTGACCTCTACAGTTAGAACTCTATATTACCTGCTAGCTAGCCTCTACAGTTAGAACTCTATAATACCTGTTAGCTAGCCTCTACAGTTAGAACTCTATATTACCTGTTAGTTAACCTCTACAGTTAGAACACTATATTACCTGTTAGCTAACCTCTACAGTTAGAACTCTATATTACCTGTTAGATAACTTCTACAGTTACAACTCTATATTACCTGTTAGCTAACCTCTACAGTTAGAAAACTATATTACCTGTTAGCTAACCTCTACAGTTAGAACTCTATATTACCTGTTGGCTTACTTCTACAGTTAGAACTCTATATTACCTGTTAGTTAACCTCTACAGTTAGAACTCTATATTACCTCTGATCTGCAGCAGTGTCTCTTCTGATCTGACACGCTGTGAGTTTTGCTCTGATCAGAAGACTACTTCCTGTTTCTAGTGACTCCACCCACTTTGAGTGATGTCTCCAGTGGGTGCAGTCTTTACTGTAGATGTTTAACTGATAGAGGCCACTTCAGAGTGACCCAAACCTCGCTTTAATGCTCAGTCGTAGCTACTGGGCTAAAGAAGGCAGTGACAGGTTGGTTTATTCAGGCTGAGATGAGCGGATTGTTTTGGTTGTTGAGTGAATATTTTATCTTTTAGATTCACAGTAAGCAGGCATTACATCAACAAACACTTCAGACACCCTTTGACTGTTTGTCTCAATGATAAACACTATTGACACATTCAAATTAAACGTTTTTAAAAGCAAAATGTTCCTGCGACTGATAAGAAGCGATCGGCCTCTCAGTGTCTGAGAGGTGAGACGAATAAATGCGCCCACCTGAGTCGATGGCTTGCATAAGGCATTCAAACGTCGTCTGAACCAGCTTCTTTGCTCCTTCCTCCACCTCTCCGACAAAGAAGGTTTCATTGAGGTCACCATGGAAACCGTTGTGGTAGACGGTGATGTCCACTGTGTAAACAGAAGATGTATCTGTCAGACTGGCTGCGTTGGATGAAAATCCAGATTCTCTTATGTTTAACAAAGAGGAGAAAGTCAGAAAACTAAAGTGCAAACTGGGACTTTTACCACTTTAGGATAAATAAAGAGAGGGGAGGATCTGAGTGGCAGAGCCCCACTGGAAGAGGTTAATGAAACAATTTGTCTTGTCAGATCACGCAGCGAGAGACGAGGTGATGAAAAGCGCTCCATCAGGCGCTCTGAGGGGAGCGGCGGCTGGAAGACGTCCGCCTTAGCAGAAACATTCACAAACGGGCTAAAATTGGCCAAACTCCCACTGACACCAATTCAGGATGCTGCTACACTCATCAGTCATCGGATACGAAATGTTTACTCCCACTCTCATTAATAAAACAGTTCCTTATTCCCAAACACAGGCCTGGTTTGGCACTGAGAGCAGGAATCATCGCTAGTTCTAGGTTATGAAATTAGAAGCCGTTTTAAGGCGTGAGCAGACCGTTGAGGATGTCGCCCTCCTGCAGCGGCCTTCGGTCCGGGATGCCGTGGCAGATCACTTCGTTGACAGATGTGCAGCATGATTTAGGGAAGTTGTAGTAGTTGAGAGGAGAAGGGTAGCAGTTCCTTGCTATGCAGGCCTGAGCAGAGAGAGGAAGTTAGAAATAATAAAGCTGTCAGACCCGTCTGTCGTCTTGAAGATGCCTGATGGACACAAACTCACCCTGGACTCTGTGTCAGAAACCCTGCAGCCTGAGATGTTCTATAGATAGGCCAGATGTGACTGATTGTTGTAATAAAGTCTGAATATTGTAGATGTTTTATAGAAGATGTTACGAATCAGTAAAATCGTAATTCCTCCTATTAAAACCATTGTATTTTAGCCTGTTTTTAATGGTAATAGGACCAAACAGCTGATGCTAATAGAAGCGTTCACCAGTTTCATATAAAATGTTTCCTTATGGAGATGAGATTATATACAACAAAATTCTAGAGGATCCATCAAATATTTGTTGGGATAATTAAGTTAAAACTGGCAGATTCAAATCCTGTAGAAACTACATGAGATTTTAAACAACCTGCTGAACTTGTTCATTTTGATTGTTTTGCTTCTCAGCTGAGGAGTTTTGTCAAATCAAACTGAAAAGTGCAGCATTTGAAATTGTAATGAGTCCTATTAATACAAGCTAACTCCTGAATCCCTCCCTCCCCTCTGAGAGTCTTTACTGTCCTGTTCAACGTGCGAGGTGTTTAAACCACTATCTGATGTTTTTAACATGCTAATCAGAGACCAAAACAACCTTCTAGAGGGGGACTCTTGTGAGTTATTAATGAAGTAAAAGCATGAAAGTCTGGATTATTTCAGTTTCACTTAAGAAATATTAGAGCTTTCTCAATTAGCCTGTTCAGAGTTTAGCAGTGAGTTCTCCATTAATGTCAGGTAACTCACAAATCACGCTCTTCTCTTTTCTGAAGGTCTGTTCTACTGGCCGGATCCGGCCCACCTACTGAGTACTACTGATCTAAACGGTTACTGAGTGTAAAATAAAATCTCCTAACTGTTCACATAAAGTCTATTTTTAATGAGTCATCAACCACAAACCACCTGTCCAAATGTACCAGGACAGCATTTGTTCTGGTAACAAAATGGAAAAACTAAAAAATGTTTTTATATTTTCACAGTTAAACCTGAAACATGGAGGAGTTAAAGGTTACTTTGTATTTTAATCTGGAGGAGATAAAGACGATGTTTTGTAATTATTTTATGTTTTTGTCTTTTCTGGTGAACACACCATTTCCATGTTGCTCCAACATAAGTTACTCCATTCATCTCTTGAACTTTGACCTTTGAAGAGCAGTAACTGTGACACATGGGTCAAGAACCTGTTCCTCATGTCTGACTGAGTTTCTGATGCTGACATTTACACTTAGTCTGGTATCGCTTCTGGATCTCAAACTGTACATTCTCTGAGAATCTGTCTTCACAACTTGCAGTAAATTAGTCAAATGTGTATTCATACAACTTAAAATGGCTCTCTGTGTGTGTGTGTGTGTGTGTGTGTGTGTACCAGATGCACAGCGTGGTCGATTTCTTCTGTTGTGATGCCTGCTTTCACCATCACTGCCGCTATGTCCAGAACTTCTCTTGCCAGCTGCAACAACAATGAGTGTCAAAGCCAAAAGCAAATCAAACGCTCCTGCGATGGAAGCAGAGAGTTCATTTTGTCACCTTGCACACCACCCTCATGCCCTCGATGTCCTCAGGAGAGAGGATCTTGATCTGCGACGTCCCCTTCAAGAACTGCTCAGACTCAGACATCCCTGTGGGAGGGAAACAAGGACAGACGACTGGCATCAATCACACGTCAATACGCTTCTTCAGCTAAAGGCCTTGAAGAAGCAGCTGCTGTCAGACGCCGTCACACAGCTGGATTGAAATTCCTCATCGATTCCGTTTTCCATCACAAACGACGGCTGAATAAATCATGTGCTCCTCAGAAGCGTTTTATCCTTAAAGGGATGTTTGGGCCGTTTTGAAGTAGCGTTCTGTTATTTAGGTTTATTAGAGGAATCTAGTGAGGACCAAACTCACAGATGACATCACTTAAAGCGAGTGGAGCCTCTAGAAACAGGAAGTAGTTCTTTCCCTGGAGCAGTAGTCATGGCTAGTCAGATCCTGAGAGACACTGCTGCAGACTGATAACTAATTTCAGTTATTTGAAACAACGCTTCAAATTCAAATTCCCAGTGATGCGTTAGAACCTGTTAGTAAAGCTTAACATCAGACTGTTAAATTGATGGTGTTTATGCTGCTGTATGCATTCAATTTAAAAAATGATAGCAAGTGCTTCATTAATGTGAGCTAATTCCCAAATCACATGACGTTTTGATCACATGACGTTTTGATCAAGCTAACCAGGCCAAGACGGACCATAAGGACCATCTGTAGGGAGAGACTTGAGTTAGCTCTCATTATTGAGTACCTGCTACAGTTTGAGGCTTGAAAGTCTGCACTTGTTCATTTGAATTGACAATTATTAAAGTTTTCTCAATTCAAACTGAGCAGTTAGTGTTCCAAAACACCAGTAAGACTTTCTCAAATTCCAGAAAATTAGTCGATAAATAGTCACCGATCTGCAACGGTGCATCTCCTGATCCTGATAGCCATGAGGAGTGCTCCATTCAGAGGACAACTTCCTATTTCTTGAGGCTCCACCCTCTTTGAGGGATGTCACATGGTCCTCGTTGTAGATAATCAACTGATACAACAACCCAAGCTTTAGGCGAGTGTGTTCCTAATGGTTTTACCTTCTGTGGCGTCTGAATCCTGGAAGCTTCAACAAGTCAAATTATAAACAATTAATTCAGTAGATGAAAAGAAACGAGCATTTTCTACAGCAAAAAGTCAAGTCTACTCCTAGAAAGCTCTAAATCTAGTCTGAACTCAAACATCAAACTTTAACTCCAGTGTATTTATTCTGTTTATTTATGGGACACAAACAGAAACATCAGAGGAACAGGACATGTTTGATGTTGAAGGATGCAACACTTCTAAGATGTTTTACATCACCCAGCTTCACTTTCAATATCAAATACTTTGTCAGGAACAGCATCCTAATCATTGTTAAATGGTAGAGCAACTCTACAGATGCTCATTTAACCTCCACAAACTCCTCTTTAACTATTATTATTAAATATTCAGTTTTCTCTATCAAACGGATTTCTTAAGTCTTAAAACACAACTTTAACCTGATCATCTGATCCATTTAAACTACAAAGTCAAGACTTCACATCTCTACAAAGACTAGTTCATTTAGTCTTCAACCCTGGTACTTGATGTTGAACGTTTAAAATGTAACCCAGAATCAACTGATGGTGACAACTCTCAACCTACATCTGTGAGGGAGTTTCATAAATGTCTCAGCTCTTAATTTACTCATGCGAGTTTTAGGGCTTCGCTCTTGTGTAGAGAATTTTAAACAAAGTCAAATAATGGGTTATATCTCAGGCATCTAGAGCCATCTCAGTTTAGCTTCTGAGGGTCAGAAAGTGTAGAGATGATTGAATCACACATTTATCCTGAGTTTTACTGAGACGTGGCTGCAGGATCAGGTCCAGCGTCTCTCTAACGGCACACAGGTTTGAAGAGGAGCAGAAAAACCAGTGAAGTCAGAAAATAGAGACGATTTGGACACTTTGAGACTAAAATGCAACAAGTGAATTTGCAACATGTGGTAACTTGTTTTCTCGTACCTGAAAGTGTTGCATTAACTGTGTGTGATTCAAACTGATAACCTACGTTTTCTCTCAGTTTTGTGTCTGGAACTGGTTGCAGCCTGGTGAGATACTGATATCTGATATTTTTTAACTGTAAAAGTAATCATCTATTCTGGTTGTTTAACTGTAAAAGTTATCATTTATTCTGGTTGTTTAACTGTAAAAGTTATCATTTATTCTGGTTGTTTAACTGTAAAAGTTATCATTTATTCTGGTTGTTTAATTGTAAAAGTTATCATTTATTCTGGTTGTTTAATTGTAAAAGTTATCATTTATTCTGGTTGTTTAATTGTAAAAATAATCATCTACAGTGGAGGAAATAATTATTTGACCCCTTGCTGATTTTGTAAGTTTGTCCAATGACAAAGAAATGAAAAGTCTCAGAACAGTATCATTTTAATGGTAGGTTTATTTTAACAGTGGCAGATAGCACATCAAAAGGAAAATGGAAAAAATAACTTTAAAAAAAGATAGAAACTCATTTGCATTTCATTGAGTGAAATAAGTATTTGAACCCTCTAACAAAAATACTTAATACTTAGTGGAAAAACCCTTGTTTGCAAGCACAGAGGTCAAACGTTTCTTGTAATTGATGACCAAGTTTGCGCACATGTTAGGAGGAATTTTGGTCCACTCCTCTTTGCAGATCATCTCCAAATCCTTAAGGTTTAGAGGCTGTCTCTGTGCAACTCTGACCTTCAGCTCCCTCCATAGGTTTTCTATAGGATTAAGGTCCGGAGACTGACTAGGCCACTCCATGACCTTAATGTGCTTCTTCTTGAGCCACGCCTTTGTTGCCTTTGCTGTATGTTTTGGGTCATTGTCGTGCTGGAACACCCATCCATGACCCATTTTCAGTTTCCTGGCAGAGGGAAGGAGGTTGTCGCTCAGGATTTGACGATACATGGCTCCATCCATTTTCCCGTTAATGCGGTGAAGTTGTCCTGTGCCCTTAGCAGAAAAACACCCCCAAAGCAAAATGTTTCCACCTCCATGCTTGACGGTGGGGACGGTGTTTTGGGGGTCATAGGCAGCATTTTTCTTCCTCCAAACACAGCGAGTTGAGTTAATGCCAAAGAGCTCAATGTTGGTCTCATCAGACCACAGCACCTTCTCCCAGTCACTCTCTGAATCATTCAGGTGTTCATTGGCAAACTTCAGACGGGCCTGCACATGTGCCTTCTTAAGCAGGGGGACCTTGGAGCTCTGCAGGATTTTAATCCATTGCGGTGTAATGTGTTTCCAATGGTTTTCTTGGTGACTGTGGTCCCAGCTAATTTGAGGTCATTAACTAACTCCTCCCGTGTAGTTCTAGGATGATTTCTCACCTTTCTCAGAATCATTGACACCCCACGAGGTCAGATCTTGCGTGGAGCCCCAGACCGAGGTCGATTGATGGTCATTTTGTGCTCCTTCCATTTTCGAACAATTGCAGCAACAGTTGTCACCTTCTCTCCCAGCTTCTTGCTAATGGTTTTGTAGCCCATTCCAGCCTTGTGCAGGTCTACAATTTTGTCTCTGACATCCTTGGACAGCTCTTTGGTCTTTCCCATGTTGGAGAGTTTGGAGTCTGCTTGATTGATTGATTCTGTGGACAGGTGTCCTTTATACTGGTGACTAGTTAAGACAGGTGTCTTTAATGAGGGTGACTAATTGAGTAGAAGTGTCTAACCACTCTGTGGGAGCCAGAACTGTTCATGGTTGGTAGGGGTTCAAATACTTATTTCACTCAATGAAATGCAAATGAGTTTCTATCTTTTATTTAAAGTTATTTTTTCGATTTTCCTTTTGATGTGCTATCTGCCACTGTTAAAATAAACCTACCATTAAAATGATACTGTTCTGAGACTTTTCATTTCTTTGTCATTGGACAAACTTACAAAATCAGCAAGGGGTCAAATAATTATTTCCTCCACTGTATTCTGGTTGTTTAACTGTAAAAGTAATCTATTCTGGTTGTTTAATGGTAAAAGTAATAATCTATTCTGGTTGTTTAATTGCTAAAAACTAGTTTAATCTTCACTCTTGAGTATTTAATAAAATGAAATCCATCTCTTCTCGCAGGCCTTTGATATCTGAGACACTGAATTTTTAATCTTTGTTTTTATTATTTTATTTTATGATTGCAACTGTTTTAGTATAGGCTGCTTTTATCTGAGTATTGATTTAATTATTGGTTTGATGATGTGATTGTTGATTTTCTACTTGGAGTACAGCACTGAGGTCTTGTTGGTTTTAGCTGCTTTATAAATAAAGCTGTTGAGGTTTTTAATGTTAAAGTGAATCTTATGGAGGATTTTTACTGATGTAGCATTTAGAATAACTATTAGTTATTTTAACTACACCCTCTTAAGATAAATATTGGAAGCATATTTTTGGATTATAATGAAAAGTGATAAACTGTCATTTAACCCTGATAATAGCTAATATTTATTGAAGGTATCTAGGTTCTTTGAAAGAGTACAGTGAATTGAAATACCTTATTAATAATGTGAACTGAGACCAGATAAGATTGAACAACCATTTAATTTGAAAAACCTAAGAACACAGACAGATAAGACAGTTTGAAAGTTTGCTGTAAACACAATTAATATTCTTAAACATGTTGAGGATGTTAAAGATGGTTAATTGTGAGTTTTAACGGACCGTAGCATATGTTTTAATGACTAGGGGAGTTAGTTAATTTAGTTAACCTAGTTGGGACTTTAAGAGTCAATTTAGGGCTATTTTGAGGTTGGATTGGAATTTAGAGACTTAATTTAGAGTGGAAGAATTGAGCTTTATCAAAGCAAACCTCTCGATCAGAAAGTGGTGTTTCGCTCACTGGAAGGTGGACGCTCCTGGATCTGGCAGGCGTTGGTTTCTCCACGAGCTGAGGCTGGAGTCCCCAGACTCGGAGTGGTGGTCCTGGAAGGCGTGGCCGCCGAGGACCTCGCCGGACAGTCCGTGGATACGTCCCGGTCAGCAAGGGAGGCATTTCAGCAGGCATGCTGAACTCATTTCTGATCTTCCCGTGGTGAGGGAGAGACGGAGGCCTTGTTCAAAGCTGATAAGGGTTCAGCTAAGACTCTGAAGGATAGCAGCTCAGGCTGCTTTCAGGCTGTAGCAAAGACTAAGACTGATTCGTACCGGAACTGAATATTAGTTTTGAGAGGAGTTATCTTAAATTCAACCAATAAGAAGATATTAAGTGTACTAATCAAAACTGAGTTAGTGGACTGGTGGATGGCTCTGGTTGGGTAGGGGGACTCTGAGGGAGTTTACCAACTCACATATGACTTCCGCCCGTTAAAACACTCACATTATAAATGTAGAAAATAGCAGAGAAGCATATTATAACACTTTGAAGAGTGAGTGTGTGGATGACCCTGAGCAGGAACACTACAGGAGACTGTTCTGTAAACAAGAGATTACAGTTTGAACACCAGTCTGTGGTGTTACAGAAGAGACTTCTTTAAAGGGTGTTTTATTAATGCAGCCAGTGTCCAGTGGGTCATCTGGGAAGTGGACACCTGAAAGTGGACAGTAGGACACCTGTAGGGATCTTGATTCAGGTTAAAATGTAATCCAAGAGTCATTGTATTCCGAGTTATTGGGAAAAAGATGGATTATTGTTGTGATGGTCAACAGAGGTCAAAGGTCAGAGGTTATAGCATATTTGATGGTGCTACACTGAAATAAAACACTTTGACACCATTTATTCCAGCACTCACTACAGGAAGTAGAGTTTAGCTCATGTTACAAACTAAAAGCGTTAGAGCTCCTAGTAAAGCTGCTACGTTGTGTCTGACAACAGAGGAGCTCCAAATGAAGAGCTCACAGAATTGTTCTGGTTTGACAGTTTTCCAGTTTGAATCCTAAACATAAAACACATAAAAGGCACCTTGCAGAGCGGCGGTGCTATGAATAACTAGCTGCTCCTGCAGAGACTACACTACAGCTTTAGCACCTGAGCAGATGAAGCTTTAATGACACTCACGGTGTGGAGTCGCTGGAACAGAGCAGGACTGTCACACAGAGAACAACAGATCTCAGAGCAGGAAACGACTCGTTATCCAAACCAGCACCGGTCAAAACATTTAACATTTATTAACTCCAACATCCAGCAGGATGGATGAGCAGTTGCATAGCAACACAGACATGAGACAGATTTGTGTAATGTGGAACAGAACCAGATCCAACAATCACCTGCACTTATTTACACTTTGATAAGTCTGCTCTGAAGAGGGACGCCATCAGGTCTCAGAGGGCCGAGCTTCCTTCGTCAGACTTTTAGTTTCATTTAAAATCTGTTTCTGATTGCATTCAACCACCAGCTGACTTAGGAAACATTAACCTGCAGCTACTGCGCTTCACTCCCTGAGCTGGAATCACAGGAGAGTGAAGGGAGACGGTTACCATGACGACCCGAGTGTGGATCTATGCAGTAGGATGACAGGGATGCAGAGGTTGCCATGGCTGCACGCTGAATGACTTGCACAGAAAAATAAGTGTAAAATGAAACACCTTGGAATGAAAACAATGAGTGATCGTCTCCATAAAAGAGCCAGAGCAGACCTGTCTGCAGGCTTCCTGTTACAGATCCAGACATCAAACTGAGACGGAACACTGACGTTGAACGGAGCCAAATCCAAGACAGCTTCTAGTTTCAAACACCAGCGATGACAGAAAGCTGTCTGGTGCATCGTATGACATAGAGTTTGTGTTAAAACAAGCAGAAAGTGTTTTAAAATGATGTGTTCTTTTTAGAATTAATCAAAAATCAATTCAACAGAAGCTACTTGTATCTTTGTTAGTTTAAATCAGGGCTTATGTTTTTAGTTTATGTAATAAAATGACTAAAACCACGTTATTATGCTTCCTATCCTTTTTATTTGGAGACCTCTTCAAACAAGCTCTTTTAGGGGAAGAAAGCTTAAAATGGTATTTTTCATGTTAAAATAATAAAACTACATCATGTCATTAGGTTACTGCAGTACCACTTCCTGCTACCCCCTCCTAAAAGCCCAGTCTGCTCTGATTGGTCAGCTGGCAGAACTGTTTGAGAAACCTGCTCCTGGTTTGTTTACTACCAACCTATCCACTTGGTTTTTTCATTTTTTGCTTTTTTAACTTAAAATTTGAATTTATATTTTAAATATAGCTACATAACGTCTCTCATTCTGTACATTGTTGCAATGCTTCCTATTATGATGGTCGCATTCAGCTACCCCCTCAAAAAAGCTCTTTTTAAAAGGGATTTTAATTTTATTTTGCATCATAAATATTTTTCTGTACTTGACAGCAACACTTCCTGCCATCCTCTATCCAGAGGTTTTATAAGGCTACCCCTCCTAAAAGCCCAGTCTGCTCTGATTGGTCGGCTGATGTGGATGAGTGAAGGGAGGAGCATAAACCAGTTTGACCACTGAGTTTCAAACATGAAAAAACAAGTTCTGGTGTTTTTAAACCTTTAAAAACAAAAACTAGAACGATTACCTGGGTTTACTCACCCCTACCCCACAGCAAACACACACATCAGAAAAATCACAAAACACCCAGGCTGGCTGTAAATAAGAACACAGCTAGATTAAATAATGGAATGGATGGAAGCGATCCACTGAAATACTGCAGAAACTTTTTCCATCCACTGGTTTGAAGAGTTGCGTAGAGAATGTGATGTTTAAATCTAGTAAAGTAAAACGTGTCTTCATCAGATATAATTAGTAGATTTAAACCTCTCAGAACATTTACACTGATGATGTTCTGCTCGTTTACACTCTGAATGTTTGAGAGGATCAGACCTGGTTAAAATCTAACTTCAGAAAGCAGAGTCTGATAATCTCCCCTGACAGAATGGATCAAATAATCAGATTGGTCATTTGGACTCAGCTGTCCAGTCAAACCTGAGGAATGTAGCTGCCGTTTTTGACCAATCAGTGTCTCTGGAAGCTCAGTCCAAACAACTGGTTCTAAATTATTAAATCACTTTAAAGTCAACTCAAAATGACGTCAGCTGGTGATTGTTCTACATATTTTTGTTTTTTTACTTGACCGTCATCAGAAATTCCTAAATCGTGCAGCCAGACTTTAAACTGGAATAAATAGAAAGACAAACATACCTCCTATTTTACCGTCTCTTCACCGGTTACCTGTTAATTTCTGATTTCACTTTAAGATCTTGGTTTTAACTTTCAGGACTCTGCTGGCTCTCTGTTAGAATAATTTCTGATCAGATGAAGTTCCTTTGAGTCCAGAGTGGACCGGATCTTCCAGCAGTCAAACCTCCACTGTCAAGCCGTATTAAAACACTTAAAAGCAGCGGAAGACATTCTGAATTAGAAGAGCTTTAAGTAATGTTTCATTCATTTTACTGAATGTGTTTACTAGAAAAGCACCACACTGGGCGGCAGCTTGTTTCAGCAGCTCCGTTTCTGTCACAAGTGATTTTTATTTTAGGAATTTATTAAAGGCATTTTTAGGTTTTGTTGTTGTTGTTCTGGTTTGAATGCTGCACTGCTTGGAGGATCTTTGCAGCAACTTTTCTACTTTTTGACCACTTATTATGTGTAACCATAGCAACAATAGGGGAGGGACAAGAGGGAGCAGCTAATTGACATCTCAAAAGTTTTAATGATATCCAAAATGTGACTTAAAAGTCCCAGATGACTTAAAGAGGAGACAAGGATGTAGAGTAGGAGAAAAGCAGAGAGAGAGGAAGAGGAAGGTGAAGCCATCACTTCCATCCATCATAACGGAGAACGTGAAATTAGGGCTGGGGGATATAACGAGTATATTCAATGTATCGCGGAATTTTCCACGTGGGATGTATAAAATGGCTATATCGTCAACACTCGAGTATAAACTGTGACGGCAAATTGAAGCCGTCTGCTTGTAATTCACTGTAAGTTTCGCTTCTCCCACACGCTGTGAATGCATCACTACTCGCCCCTCCCAACCTGAAAACTGTCTACCTGCTGCAGCGATGAGCGCGCGGGTCCTCGATGAGGAAAAAGACGGAAATTAGACGGAATCGCTGGAATTACCAAACAAAGCTGAGTTCAGTAAAAGGGAATAAACTATTTTCTGAGTTCTTGTGGCCACTGCAGCCACCACACCTCATGTCATCTGGTGACGCAGCGGCTCAGCTGAGCTCCCCTCAGAGAAAACCGAAGAAGAAAAAACCAGACCGCTTCGGCAAAAATTCTCACTGAAACGCAACTTTTCTCTAAGTTTAGTTCAAAGCTCAGGACGGAACAATACTTAAAAGACTTTTATGAATCTGGAGAACAACTTTTCTCTAATACTTTACTGTGTTCATTATGTCGTTATGTCTCACGACTCACACGAACCACAAAAAAGAAAGCAGAACAGGAGAACTTAAAATCAGCCATCACAGACCACTGTAAAAGAAATAACCACATCATGGACTGGGAACAGGGGAGAGTCATACACACTGAGGAGAACAGATACAGACGTTGGATAAGGGAGGCAGTGGAGATAAGGAAGCGAGTCAAGTGGTCCATCAACCGGGACGAGGGGGCCTACCAGCTGTCTCACACCTGGGACTCACTGCTCCAGGGACCAGCCGGTGGAGATGGGCGTGGCCAACCCCGCATATTTGACAGATCGGGGTTGGCCACGCCCATCGGGAAGAACAGCTGATAAACGACACGTCACACCAACACCAGTGACACTTCTGATGAAGACCGCAGGAGCGAGTCGAAACATGTCAAGGTAAAAACTTACAAAAAAATATACATGTCTGAAAAAAAGAACGTATAAACAACTTTTCTCTAAGTTTAGTCAGCAGACGATGGGCTGCAGCGTTAGAATCCCTGTAATGAGCTGATAGTCAGAACGCTCCGTGTGTCTCTGCTCTGTGATGGATGGAGAAGTTAAAATGAACAGACGTCTGTTTAACAGGCAGGAGTCTCAAGTTTTATCTTTAGGAAGCTTTTATGTTTCTTTATGAGACATTTTTATGTTGAGTTTAATTCTAAAGACATTTATTTTACAAAAAACTTTTTTTTTTAAGTGAGATACACTAGATTATTTGGTTTGCACATAATATCTTCTTTAAAAATATATCATAAGTACTTTTAATACCTTAAACACCCAATGATCAGCTGAACCACAGAACTTTGTTTTATTTAAGTTAAATAACAGTCACTAGATTTAGAATCCTGTGGCTTTGATTTGTTGAATTATTTGTCATTAACTTTATAATTATTCACTTTTTAGGTTCATAACTGTGGTTAGAACAAAAATGTGGAGTTTAGAAAAATTAAAACTGAGTTTAGGGGAAAAGGGGGAAATTTGAGTAAAAACGGGGGGGGGGGGGGATTAATTTAGGAAAAAAGTCCAGTAAGAACCAGAGCAGAGACTTGTTTAACAGTATTGTCATTGATGAAACCTTCTCTATAACTGATGGTTAAATACGTGAATGGATGATTCAAACGAGTACACCAGTGCCTTTTAATGCACATAGCTCAAAATAACAATTGTTTTAGGAGGTTATTTAAAATATCGTGATATATATCGTATCGCGATATCGCCAAAAAATATCGGGATATTAGATTTTTCTCATATCGTGCAGCCCTACGTGAAATCTCTCCTGGATAAAATGGATGAGCTTGAAGCGCTGATGAGGACCCAGGCAGGATATCATGGGTTTTCATGGTGAAAAAGTGGTAGACAAATGAACTTTACCAACTTGCTAATGCGAGGACACAGATCAGTCATGTGACTACAGAGTTATGACCATCAACAAATAATAAGGAGACAGAACAAATGAGCGCCCCCTAGTGATGGGTTTTATACATTTTAAGCCCCATCTATTCAAAGAATGAGACCTTTCCCAGATGGGTGTTGATTCACACATGATGCTTTCATATCTGGGTCACCCTGGTCTGGTCAGGGTAGGGTCAGCACAGCCTTCTCAGGGGAAGTGACCAAACATGGGCGTTTCTCACCATGCCGTCAAGTTCACGCTGGATTCAGTCAAGGTTTAATCTCTCCGTTGCTCCATGGCATCTTTTTTTGAAAATGATCTGAGAACACATCTTCCGTGGTTAAAGTCACTTGGAAAAACGCTAGGAGTGGACGACAGGCGGAAGTCGTTAGGTTCTGGCGTTATTCTGTGACGTCACTTCACACACTGTAGGTAGGTCCGCAGTGGGCGTGTTGGGTCAGCTCAGCCCCAGTCATACCGCTGAGAAGGTCCCTGAAAAATTGTTGGCTTGGCCCGGGAAACACACGTGACCCAGATGTGAAAGCAAATACCCTACTAGACCGAGCCGACCCAGATGTGAAAATGCCAATAGTTCTTGTCCTGCTGCTGTATGTTCAAATACATGTTTTTAACAGCTCTAATTTGTTATTTGATCCCTAAAAAACTATTTCAACAACAGAATTAGACAAAGATTAAATTCATCCATCTTTATTTAAGCCAATGTTTTGACTCAAACTGGAAACCACTAATGAGATGTGTCACAAGGTCAGCTGTGATGTGGAACAACTATTTCCATCCTTCTGATCCTTCTGTTTTTTTAAATGAAAACTTTAAAATCACTGATTCTTATTTGAATCTAAGAATTAATGTTAATTAACAACTTATCTGTGGAACTAATCTAATAAAATCAATCAACTAAAAACTGAAAAACAACATGTTCACTGGGTGATTTTCAGCTTTCTATCACAAATCAGTCAGGTGACAGTTCTGTAGCAACAAGTGAGACTTAATGGACAGATACATCTGCTGAAGAAATCAGGAAAGAATTCAAAGTCTCTCCTGAGAGTTTTACTAAATTTCCTTTTATTAAACGTGATTTCATCGCTTGGAGGAAAACAGTTGTGTGTGGTATGATTTTTTGACAGTTAAAAATCAGTTTAAGAAGGACGGTGACACTTTATGAACAGAATGAGCCAGTCTCATCAGAAAGAGTGATTTTACCTCTGGGATGATCAGCATAGTCAGGTCTTTGGATGTCACCTGGAACATGCCTCATGGGAGTCTGAAAAGAAAAAAAATCATCAATATACTGAGTCATGACCTTTAATCTGATATGTTGTGTTTGTGGTTTATATTTTCCTAGAAAAACACTAAGAAAAAACAGTAAAGAACTGTACCAGAGGGTAGTAGGGGCGTAGTTTTCCTGTGTAACGATAGCCTGGCCATGGATCTGTGTTGGCGTCTTTCTCCACACAGTTCTTAGCTTCCGTCTGGTGTTTGTCTTCCTCTATGAAGAAAAAAGAAAAACACAACATACGACCTTTAAATCATCCAGGATATCATCTACTCTCTTTATAAACATTTAAACTTACATATAACATCAACATGGGATTTAATCACATTAACAAGAACAGGGTTTTTCCTGGCTCAAATTGAAGCAGAGGTGGTACCATCCTGACTATTCGCCAGCACATGCATACTCTATGCACTCAACTGCCTCACTATTTTAAAGGCAAAATATGTTTTAGTTAAGCATTCCAAATTAGGGATGCACTGATATTGGTATCAGACCCAATACCATCTAATGTACATGTTGTATCAGTTAAAGTTAACAGATACCATGAACCAATGCTTAAAATATGATAAATCTGCAATAAAGTCACACAAAAATGGTTGACTTTTCACTTTAAATTTTAGTTTTATGGTCATTTCATATTTTACATCTGTTAATTTGTCTTAGTTTAGTTAGTAAAGTCTGGTGCCTTTAGTCTCTTCAAGAAAGATATAAGGTGGAAGTTGATTAATTCACCAATAGTATCAGATTGCCTGAGTGTCCCTGAACCAGGTAAATTGAATCAGTCAGTGCTTGTCAAAGCCACTGGCTCTGTGTTTTTGAGATCTGGAAAAATGACCAGAAAAAATGTTTTAATAACTTTTTTGGTACCTATATGTATAATTCTGAGATAAAATAACAAGAAATAATAAGTATTAAACGTTAAAAAAAAAAAAGTTTTCTTAAACCATCGTTTTATGGCATATTTATGCATTTACTATTATTATCGGTTTTTATTGCTCACCTCGGGAACTTTCTGTTATGTCACTGTCTCTCCCCTCACACACCTCCTGATACAGCAGAGGCTGGAAGCTGACTCACTGAACACGCCGCTGCAGCAGCAAGTTAATTCCATGTGATGCGTGGCTTCGACTACTTGCTGGAATTCCTGTTTTTCGCGGCACAACTCTCATAGCATATGTTACATTTTGCTCTGTTCCCGTTTATCTTTCCAAAATGCAGCCAAACAAGTTTTTTGGAATTTTCAACCCAGAACTCGCTACACTAACTGTTTTGAAAGGGAGGGGAGGGGCTATCTGCTCCTCCGTGTCTCACACCTGTGACTCCACCCGTGCAGCAGCGCTGGTGGAGAAATGATGCGGGTAATTTACAGGGGATTTCATAGTAAAAGTAACGAAGTCGGTACTATGTTTTTTCGGACTAGTACCGTGTTTCGGGCACCAACTAGCGGGAAAAGCTACTTTTGATCTTTTTCTGCAGCTGTTGTAGAGCTTTCCGGTGCACCGCTGCTGATACAGCGCCCCTATAGTGGCGCAACGCTGCAGCTTCAGTTAAAATAACATCCATATAGCTGGGGGCAGAGTGAAATCAGGCTGGGGCGGCACTAAGTTAGCTGGAGGCGGCCGCCACGCAAATTTGAACGCAGGAAAAACCCTGAAGAAAGAACAGAGAACATTAATCTGATACCTACTCGCTTTTTTGTGCAGCAGCTTGTGAGATGCCCAGCTTCCCTTGAAACATTCCTGAAAAGACAGAATATTAGTGAGATTAAGGGAATGCAAACAGAGCTAACCA
The DNA here is from genome assembly GCA_006937965.1 of Callopanchax toddi. Classification (NCBI taxonomy): domain Eukaryota; kingdom Metazoa; phylum Chordata; class Actinopteri; order Cyprinodontiformes; family Nothobranchiidae; genus Callopanchax; species Callopanchax toddi. The sequence goes on from SSNR01000177.1 coordinate 712,301, forward strand.
ATACGTAATAACACAGGTCAGGAGATCTGTGCTGATGCGTCTTAAAATCTAAACTAGGGTACATTTTTAGTAAAGTAAACTAAATAATAAATAAAACTGGAGCTTATCTCCATTTACTACTACTGGTGGTCATAAACATTTACTAAAAAGTACAAATTAAAAAGAAATGTTTTGGTCGAAAAATTATTTTGAAAATACAAAAAAGTGCATGTAAATTGATGATGTTACATCAGAGCTCAGGAATATCACCTGTGGAGTGCCACAAGGCTCAGTTATTGGTCCAAAACCTTTTATAGTGTATATCAGTGATATTCATAATGACATTTAGCTATTGAACTTTTACCATATACATGAGGGGGAAAAAAATTAAACTGATGTTTGGAAAAACTTAATTTATGGAAATCAGAACATCCTATTTATCTCAAATTTCATTCAAAAATACTTTTATTAATCCCATATAGGGAAATTAGATGTTTAGAAAATAATAATTAATATAAAAGAATATTATTTTGTCTGGCAACTGAAAATAAACATGGACAATATTAATTTTTTTAAAATCTACATCAATAATTATTTTTATTTTGATCCAAGAATGTATTAAATCACAAAGCTTTGTTTATATACTCTTTAATTAAAGGATCTGGAGGCAGCTTTAAGAAGCGCTGCGCCTTGTTTTCCCTCGTCTTCAGCTGCTGGTTCAGTTAGTTTTTAACAGACTGATAAAACACGTACTGTTGGAAATGAAAGAATTTGGGCTTTAATTTAAATGGTGGCTGTGTGACTAAGATCATATTGCATTGCCACTACTGTGTGTTTTTCTCTGTGTGTGTATTTAGCATCTTTTGTGTTTTTTTATTTGGCTGCTTAGTGTTGGAACTGGGTCTTGTTGTGGTAGGAAACATTGTTTTTAACATTTAGACAACCTTTTTCCCATTAAAGAGATATGCAGCATGCATTAAATAGTAAACATTTAGCAGGTCTTTGGAATTAATTTGTTGCTGGAAGTGCTGCAGCACCCAGTACCAACCCACTGGAGAAAACACGTTTATTTATGGCATGTGTTATCGTCACTGCAATATTAAGCACTGTTATCGCATATCGTAGATATTCCTAATATTGTGCAGCCCTAGTTTTAATTTAATGCCAGGTAAAAATACTGTAAAGACAATATTAATATTAAAGTAACAATAATATGATGTTTAATGTTTTATTCAAACATCCTTACATTATTAATATTTTGTTTTTGTTAAATAGTTTTCCCCCCAGTTAAAATCAATGCATGTTTAGGTGGATTATAGGGAGTTACATTTACCAAGGGCTGAGCTGCCTGTTAAAATGGTTAAATGTGTTTTTTGTAGGAGTGTCTTTTGATTTTCAAAAGCAATATTTCAAAATGTGAGAGTTGATGGTTATACTTTTTCCAACATGTGTATGCCTTGTTTTGTGTTTGTTTACTCTACAGTAGAGTAGTCTTAATGATTGCACAAATTTAAACAGACATTTATAAGCAACTTGCATCATGTATTTGTTGTTATACAGGTAAACTTTCTGTATGAATGCTTCGATTTGTTTAATCGGACAGCTGGGTCAACTCAAACAGCCTGAAATGCTTTCACAGCAAAAATCAGAGCCCTGAGCAAATCTGTCACTCAACCCAACTATTTCTAAAACTTCTCAACTTAAAGTTTAAAATCTAATCTGATCAGAATAATTACATAGACTTTCTCCAAAGTGCCAAAAACACAAGGCAAACTTGGCAAAAAAAAGTCATGTTCGGATAAATATATGCAAGCTATGTAAACAAAATGTGTTATCAGAACTTCACAAGCATTTTAAGTATTAAATCACGTATGCGGTCATGCTGATAAGCAGCCGAACATTAAATTAACAGATTTCTGGCTGGAGTTTGGTCTCATGTCAGAAACACTACCTGGATGGAGGTCAAACATCGTGGCATCAAGTGATCTGACGCACAGCTCTGTAGTTTTACACCTCAAGAATTAAACACCAGCCTGTTGAATTACAATACTTTACCTCAACAGAACATCATTTATTTAACAGGCCACCAGTAAAAGAGCTGCACCAAATTTCTTGTTATTTTTTAGCAGTTTTACACCACTCAATGTAGTCAGCTAGCTAAACGTTTTTATAAATATATATATATCGGCCTTCTGTGACTGAAATTTGTCACATTTGTTTTACTTCTTAATCTTTGGTAGCCTGAAATATTATTACGCAGCTAAAATATATTCGTCAATGTTTTCTAAATATGCCATTATTGATTCACAAGCTCCTGAACCTCACATTTCTAGCATGACTGAGTTAGCAGCCTGGTGATAAGAGGGCCCCGGCGTGGCTACAGCTCACTTTTAAACCGGAAAAACAGAGAAAAGCTTTACTACCTGTGAACAGAAATAAGAGCCTGGAATACCGAGCTTGATACATGTGGGACACTGAAGCTTGGCGTCCCGGCTGCAGCCCTCCGTCTCACACTCCCTTCTGGCCTCGGTGCTCGCCATGCCTCGGTCTGTAGGAGGGGTGGAGGAACCCAGCAGCCAGCCAGATAGGGATTTACGGCAAGCCCACTTCTCATATAATAGTTTGACAAGATAAAGAAAAAACAACACATCCGGGTAATAAACCTGAGCAATGTTTACGCCCCTTCTTGGGCGGTTAATACAAATTATGTTGTGTTCCGACCACAAACCACGAAATAAGCAAACAAGTTTGTTTTTAAGCTATTTTATATGTAATTTAGCTCATAGATTTTGAAATGTATCAAAAATGTATTTTGGCTATGAAAATTTAAATTATTTTTATCAGCGAAACAAATCCAGTTGAACAATTACATGATTAAAAACTAGGGGTGTGGATTGGCAAGAATTTGGCAATATGATATGCATCACGATAAGGGCAATGATACGGTATATTGTAATCAATCGCAATACTACAAGCAATACGATATATTGCGATATATATTTATTGAAAACTGTTGCAGTTTAATAGAAAAGTTAGCCTCTCCAGTTGTCTGCTGAGCAGAATCAATATGTTTTATGCTATAATTATCCTTTATTGCTCTGTCGTCATGGTATTTAGGCACATGTGCTCACAAATTTGTCTTGTTGCACGAGTATTTGACTCTGCCGTTGCAGATTTTACAGACTGCATAAGTCCTTTCACAGTCTTTAAGGCTGAAATGCAACACAACATTGATTTACCACTGCATGTAAATTGTGAATAAAAAACAATATTGTGCTTTAAATAAGTGAAAACTTCTGCTGACTCCTTTTCAAACACAAAAATGAAATGATGAAATGTATTGGAGATGTATGCAGAAGTTTGAGAAAAATTAATAAATCACTTTAAAGCTGCACACGGTAGTTTGGTAAACAAGCTAGGTATAGCTAGCTATTTTACACAAACACGTCTCAGAGCTCTCACCCCTCCTGTTGGGTAAAATCTGTAGGCCAGCCTCCTCTAGACATGTGACCACACATTGCCACAGAAACAATAGAGAGCAAACACCAGCTGTTGAAACGTTCCCCCAGGTTTTTCCTCTTTCTACACCCAAACGTTTTTAGTTTTCTGCTAGCTGAAAAGGTGTTTGTCTTTTTGGGACTCTGGTATTTTTTGCTAAAATTGAAGCGCTAACAGCCGGCTGTTTCTGTCCTTCTCTCACTTCCGGGATGTTCTGCTGAAAAATGCAGCAGCAGGCATTAATGGAGGATCCAAGCAGTGTGGAAGTGAGGCGCTTCAGCGAGACAGACAGCCGGATTGTCCAATAGTTGTCCGAAACGTATGATTCACTGAGGTTTTTAGAGACAACCACTTTATTAATTTCTTTTGGGGTTTTTTAATCGCCACAATATATTTATAGCTATACTATAAAATGTTGTTAAAAAAAACGTTTTAAGCTACATTGTGAACCTGAAATATTGCGATATATCACTAAATCGATTTTTTTTCTTACACCTCTAATAAAAACCACTTGAACATTTTAAGGAATTTTATACATTTTTTAAAAGTTTGTCTAATTCAATCTTGATTGTGGGTTCAGGGTCCGGGTGTCACATGAGTATTTCAACAGAGGCGCCCTGAATCATCATCCCTCTTGGTACAGATCACAGAGAATCATAGAGTTGGTATATCGATTCATCGGCTCATTATGAAAGTAGGTCGCGACTCGCGAGGTGAAAAAGTGTGGGCAGTGGGCACCCCTGGATTAAATGGTGTCATAATTAGATCTTTTAAAGTCAAAGGTGTTATGAGTTTCAAAGTCATATTTATGACTTTCAGTTTTATTTACCAGATACAAAGTCATATACTCTGGGAGAATTACAGAGAAGCAAATTAAGTTCCCACAAGGGAACCTAATTTAAGTATCCATCCATCCATCATAGTGACATACCATGAGACTTTTTTCTTTAGGTGGCGAGAATAGATTTCCATACTGATGCTCTGACTGCAATTTTAGAAAGTAATTCTAGACAAGTGTGGGTGACTATATGTAACCTTGGCCTGCCACTTACGTCATGACGTTACTCCGTATGGTCCAATCAACATAAACTTTCCTAACACAGACTTGTAAGATGGCGACGGCCGAACCGGTGAGTACTCCCTTTAAAGAACATTTTAAAACATATGGTGAGTCTTCTCGTTTGGTTTCCAGAGTGAAACAACGTTTAAAGTTTATTTAGAGCTTTAAACGTCATTCTCCGGTTAACAAGCGGCGGTCGTGTGGACTAGAAGCGAGGTTCTGAGTAGTTTTAAACGTGTTCTCTGTGCCACGACCTAAAAAGGCGTAAAAGAAAAGGAATGTGAAGATCTCCAAACTTTCAACCCACCGATCTGCTCTCCTCTTTAGCGACATTTGAGCTTTTCTAAATGAGGAGCTTCAGATTTAATGACGTGGTCAGAGGAACCTTATTAGAAACGAGGGCTTTAAACATGTTTAGTGGCTGAAAACTGTGACAATGTTCATGTAATCATGTGTTTAGTTTATAGGTAAAGTTTGAACCGTTAAACTAGTCGGTACCGGTTCGTTCTGACCTCCACGGGCCAGCAGCTGGCGAAGAAAAGCTATAAGGACAGTTTTAATAAGTTTACCACTAAAAACATACTTTTTGCTGTTTAGATTTAAAACTGCCCTAAATCTTTAAGTTTTTTATTTACTCAAATGCTTTTTAGTAATTTAATTAATTTAATTACATAATTAACAAATATGGAGTCATATAAGTTCTAAAGTCATTATATGATTTGATGTCATTTTTATTCACAATAATTAAGATTTTTAAAAAACTATAATTAAAACTGTTGATTTTCTTTATTTTTACTGGCACCAAATGGTTAAATGGATGAGTAAATGTGTGTAATGAGACCTGATTTAAACTGGGAATTATCCCAGTTCTCCTGAGAACGAGAGCCTTTCCCAGGCCATTTTTCCACCCTCCATCACGTCAGCCCTCCTTCATGTGTTGTTTAGGAATCCAGCCTGAGTCCGACCCTTCCTGATGAAGATGGAGCTGAGGAGACCGGACAGGAGGTCGTGAGCCCAGAAGCCTACATCAAGCATCCTCTTCAGAACAGGTCTGGAATTCAGGATTGATGTTCTGACAGGCGTTTTGACCACAGCAGGAACGAGAAACTCATTTAAATTAGCCACATTAATCACATCAAGTCATAAATATGAGATTCTAAGTCAATTATTATTAAAAGTAAAATTATAAGATTGAAAATAATAAATATGACATCCAGATTATATATTTGAATTTAAAGTTATTATTCAGATCTGACTCTTAATTTTGATCTGGTCATAATTATTAGATTCAATATTAATTCAGACATACAGTGCCATACTGTAAATAGCCATAAAATTATATGTAAATATAGATTTATATGTAAGTAATCATAAAATTGTATGTGAATAGCCATGCAATTCCATATCAATAACTGCAGAATTCCATACAAATGAAGGCAAATTCTAATATAAATGACTCATGTGAACCTGGTGGTGTTATTGTTTATGAAAGTACCTTATGTAAAAAAGCTGTTGAGTTTAGCAGATTAAAGCTGTCTTAAATGGCACTAGCTGTTAGCTTATCAGTGCTAAACTCCATTTCTCTGAACAGAGGCTGTTCAGGAAGCCCTTTTACATGTTAAATATGGACTGTTTCTCATTTTTACACAGACACTCACTTTAAAAGTGGCTGAATTGTCCCTGTAAGTGGATGCGGTCTGCTGGTTATTTTCCGACCTGTCCAGGATGGTTGGCTGTTTTTCTCTCAGTCTGCTCTCGGAGAGCTTCCGTCCACCATCTTAGCTGAATACAGATAAGCTGTGTCTGAATATTTCATGTATATTTAAATTCCATGAGGATATTTACGTCCATCAGGGTCAACCGGAGAAGCCAGACTCATCAGCAAACAGAGGAGTTGGACTCTAAACACTCTAGAGGAGTCTCACAGCTCTAATGTGAGCGTTTACTGAGGGGTTCAGTTTTAATGATTAACTATCTGAACCAGGCAGAGGATGACCAACAGAATCCATCAGAGGAACTGGAACAATCAGAATAACACAAACCAAACAAAACGAGCTGGATCACTTCTACTGGATGGTTTTAATTAACATCATCTGACCCTCTCTGCCCTTCGTTTGAGCTGCTCTTGTTTAAAGGTGCTGGCTGCTTTTATCTCCTCATGGGATGAAGAAAAATAGTTAAACAATTTTCATCATTCCATAATCTGCGGCAATGTCATTTCTGCAAATAAATGTTTAAAAATCAAGTTTCCTCCTTTGATCTCAGCCATTAGAACTTATTACAAACAACTCCTGTAAATTAATGGCCTTACTTTATTTTTAGCTTTGCAAAACAAACAGGTTTTAAATGAACTAAATCTTTTTGATTTCATGAAATTTGACCTCAGAAAAGACTTGGTAGGTTCTCTAGAATTCTTATTTATTTTTCTAATGCAAACAAAAGATCTGTGAAGATCTGTATGTGTCACTCTAATCTTTAATACAATAACTCAGATGTGTAACAGTAAGTCAATAATACAAAATATGACTATAAAAAACAGTTTTATTTATTGCTGCAATACTTTTACAAATTTCTTGTTTTATGTAATTTATACAATGTTTACAACTAAGTTTATGATTTAAAACAGCTACAAATTTAACTTCAACTCATTCAACTGAGATTCATAGACAGTCTGATAAAATCAGGGTCTGTTATTTTATTACCAAACATCAAACATTTTGTTTCATTCCAAATTTATTAATTTATTTAAATAAACCACTTCTTATGTTCAGATATCTCACAAACCAGACTTTCTGTAGTCATTTTTAAGCCGACCAAATATATTTGTGTCATCTTGAAACAAAAGAAACTGCAGCATTTCAAACACCTCATAAATATTAATATAAAAAGAGTTTTGGACCCAACGCACATTTAGAAACTTTGGTGTTCTTCATGTTCAAACTGTACTAATTGTTTTCTGTTAGTCAAATAGGAGATCCTGTCATTTATAAATGATGACCTTCTGTTTTAAGGAGTAAACCAGTGTCTTACTGGGCTACAGATGCTGGTGATAAATTACTATTAGAGCTCATGAGGGAGTTTCTAGAATGCCTTAAAAATTTTGTGAGGGTTCTCAAGTTCCTCTTGTGAGTCTCAGGGCGTCACAGTTGGGTTGCAGGGAATTTAAACAGGCTTGAAAAATTCTCATTTTATTATTTTCTTGTCTGTCGGACATCTGGAGGCCGATGGCGTAAGAAGTGTGAGGCGACTTTAAGAGAAGTTGGCGACCACATTGCAAATAAATTGACAGTACATTTGTAAATTGAGATTAAGACCCTTTGTGACTAAATTGTGATAAGAAAATTCACACAAAACTAGCACAACTGTGCAACTTGATGCACAACCCATGTGACATGAAACAGTCGATGATGTCATACAAACCCATTCAGTGAGGTTCTAGCTATACATTTTCATATTTTCCTACATTGTTGTCTCTAGTCGTCACAGCTCTCAGCAGGTTTTCTCCTTTTTCCAAACAGGTGGTCTCTGTGGTTCTTCAAGAATGACAAGAGTAAAACGTGGCAGGCCAACCTGCGACTCATCTCTAAATTTGACACGGTTGAAGATTTTTGGGCGTAAGAAACATCAGGTTTTATTAACTTAGTTTGAGAGACTGAAGGAGTTTCTCTTACTGATGTTGAAGCAACAGTGGTTTAATAACGTTGTTTTCTCTGTGCAGCCTCTACAATCACATCCAGGTGTCGAGCAACCTGATGTCAGGCTGTGATTACTCTCTCTTTAAGGTTTGTCAGATTTACATTTCATTCATAGAAATCTGCTCACGGCAAGATAAAGCTTCATATATTTTAGCTATTTGATAAAACGGACTACATTTGGAGTTCATCAGTATAGTCATTGTTTAACTACAATAACAGATAAAGCTCTTTGTTTTATTTTGAAATAGTTAAATATTTCTTAGCATGAGATAAACGTAGCAAAATGGCTTAACTGGGAACTTTGAAAGGTGACATCTTGTTCAGTCCATTCTTTGGGTAATAATGTTTTTTGTCAAACCAATAAAACTGAACATGCTGAGTCTGGAGGTTAAACTACACAGTTTTTCATTAACCGACAGCTCAAATACAGCTTTAATTATTTGTTTATTTAGAGGGATTTTAAGTTTGATACGTTGTTTTTCATCTGGCAAAAAAAAAACCCACTTAATACCTATAATAGGTATTTATTTAACAACACTCAGAGGAAATTAGACTCTTAAAAATAAAGGGAAATATGCCCCACTAAGGTATTTTATTGAGAATATTCTTTATATACAATATATTTCTTGAAAGGTGAGAAAAGTCAGCTGATTGGTCCGTCTGCCTCTGATTGGGTGACGTATTTTTTGTGTAGATTTGTATTTCTTATTAGATTACATTTATGTAACTTGTGATGAGAATCACAAGTTTGTAAAGGGATGATTGGGTCATTCTGAAGCGACGTCATATCAGTTATTTATCTACAGTAAGGACCACACCCACTGGTGACATCACTCAAAGTGGGTGGAGTCTATAGAAACAGGAAGTAGTCTTCTGACCAGAACACTCCTCATGGCCAGTCAGTTCAGTGATCACTGCTCCTAAAACCTACAGTTTCTGAGATTTTTACACAAATTTTAAAGAAATTAAAAAGTTATTAAATTAGAATAATCTCAGAGGAAAATATTGATTTAAAGAAGTTAGTTTGTTTAGAAACGTATTACTTTTTAAAATGTTCTGAACTCTTGAGACGTTATTCTGCTTGGTTTGAGTATTAAACCATTAAAACTATTGTTTTTGATTCTACTGGTCCTGTGTATTAACCATGTGACTGGCTCCTCAGGACGGTATTGAACCCATGTGGGAGGACGAGAGGAACAAGCGTGGCGGGCGCTGGCTCATCACACTCAACAAGCAGCAGAGGAGACTAGACCTGGACCGCTTCTGGCTGGAAACTGTACGTCTGGCTGCTGCTGTTTGTGTCCCGTTACTTAAAGCTGAAGTTCTATTAATCATTTCTGGACCTGCTCCCTAGAGGAGCACCTTTATTACCTGCTGGCAGCTGTAATTAGTGACACCTCTCTAACATCACCCACATAGAAACACCCTCCTGTAGCTCCAAGCACATCAGATGGTCTGGATCTCACACCAGTAGCTTGACTGGGAGATAATGGTGAGGGTCAGCCTCACGGATCTTGGTCACAAACAAGCAGGTTCTCATGATTTAAAAAAACTGGTTTCCCATGTTTAAAATTTTGAGACAAACCGTGAGTTGTTAATTTTATTATTTATAAAGCACCTTCCTGTTTTAATCACACTGACTGGCTCAAGAACAACGTGCAGACAACAATCTACTGAAATAATAGTTCAATACAAATGTACAAATTTGAACAGACTGTTTCAACCAAACAACACTGCTGTACGCGACGCTGCAGCAGCGTAAGCGCCATGAGCTAACCAGTGTGAACATTTGGTTCAGGTGAAGTACACAACTATACTATTAGTCACAGCTGATCACCGCTCCTACAGAAGCATTGTCACGTTTTCTTTAGCTGGATTTTGTTAACTAAAGGAATCAGAGTAGCTGAGAGCTCTCTACATCAAACAGCAGGAATGTCTGCTTCAGAAAGACATTAAGATTAAAGATCCGAATGTTTTCAGTCAGCTGGGTGTGACACCTCTAGGTGGAGTTAGTATGTCCTCCTGATGCTTGCATGACTTTCCTCCAGCTACTCTGGCTCCTCCCACAGACCAGAGACATTCATGTAAGGCTACTTCTAAGTCGCTTTGGAGAACAGCATCTGTTAAGTAAATAAATATTAAACGATACTTTCCTGTTGAGCTATGGTAGCAATGATGAGTGACAACTTATATGTATGGCAAGCTGTTATACCATAGATTGTGCACTCTGAAATGCTCTTTTATGTTTTTATCATGCTCTTTTATGTCATTTTCTCACAGTAGGACTAGCTGAGAGGTTACTTGTGTTTTCCATTGGATTTATTTAGTATTTTCACGCAAGTAAGTGAAAATACTTAATGATCCAAATATTAGTTTAAATGAGCAGAATAATCTGTCTAATTCTCCTGCTGATGAGTTTGAGGACTTAAAAGCTCCAACATTTCATTTAATTCCATATTTAATTCCTCTTGCTTCTAAATATATAAAAATTAAAACATGATCCATGAAAACTGAGCTTTATCGGTGTTCTTTAAGAACGGTGTTCTGGGTCGATGAATGAAAACGTGCTTCCTTCCATCAGCTCCTGTGTTTAGTCGGAGAAGCTTTCGATGACTACAGTGACGACGTCTGCGGCGCTGTGGTCAACATTCGCACCAAAGGAGATAAAATCGCCGTCTGGACTTCGGACTTCGAGAACCGGGAGGCGGTAACACACATAGGGTGAGTCCTATTCTCCGTAAACATAAAGATGCATTTAGTTCTCTCACGCTGTGTGTGGCTGTTCTCAGGAGGGTTTACAAGGAGCGACTGGGACTTCCTCTGAAGATGACCATCGGCTACCAGTCCCACTCAGACACGGCTACCAAAAGTGGTTCAACCACCAAGAACAAATTTGTGGTTTGAGAAACGCCCCTACGTGCCTCCCTTCATCATCCTACCTTATCCGTTGGTGCGTTCGTTTACTTTGCTGCAAAGACTCTGCGAAATGCAATCTGGAGAAAAATACTACACGCCAAATTTACCATGAATCAGCCGAGGATTTATAAAACACAAATCGTTGACACTAACAATGAGAGGTATCACTAGTTGCTTTGTTTTCTGCTAAATCATGTTCTTGATCTAATTGTGAGGTTATTTGGTTTGTTTGGTCTTTTTTTTTTTTTTGGAATGGCAGGGAATCCTGAAATGCAAAAATTGTATATTTCTCACTTTTTTTTTTTTGTACAGCATCACTGGTTTGCTGTAAAGACCTGAAATACTTTTAATTTATTATATTAATCTGCCTGCATATTATTAGTTATTCCTTTGTTTTATGCTTTTTTGCCTTGAACTGGTGCAACCTTTTTAAAGTATTTCATGACTCATATTCATTTGAGTGTTAATATAATTAAAACACTGGTTTTGCAATTAACAAATGTGCAGTCATTATTATTTATTAATACTTTTTTTGTTCAACAGCTTAAAATTAGGGTTTGATGTGCTGCTGTCACTGCTCAGAAGACGAGGTGTTGTATGAAAAACAAAGTCATTCAGAGTAAAACAGTAAATCATGTGGAAGTGCCTAAAATATCAGTATTAAGGAAGTTTTTAAAGAAAAGGTTACTTTGGGGCAACACGACGTCCTGTTTAAGTTCATTGGCACCAGAACGGCTTTAAAAATGTCAGTGCAGCGTGACAAATGTCATCACGTTTTCCAGGACTGGCCTCCATGCCAGCAGGCAGCGTGTTGCAGCAGATCCTCCTTGATGTGATGAAGCATTAAGTGAGTGGAGCCGTTTTATCTGCTGCTCGTTGAAGTCATGTCAGTAACCTTTAAAGGCCAGCTGATTTGTCACAGTCGGTCCAGTGGGAGCGTGTGTGTACATGATGAATACAGCTGCAAGTACAACTCACCTGATCAGCCACATTAAAACCACTGAGCAAAATAAATGATTTGTTATGTAAAGTTTAATATGTAAGAACTTCCTGATATTCACTGGTGGTGTGTTTATACTTCTTACCCAACAGGATGACTTCAGGTTCAGCAAAAACAACCTGGAAACCAAGAAAACATTTTAAGGATGTTTGGATCATTCTGAAGTGATCTGACTAAACATGAGCATTACCCCTGTCAGAGGACTACTTCCTGTTTCTAGAGCCTCTACCCACTGTGAGTGATGTCACTGGTGGGTGTGGTTGATAGAATGCCAAAAAAGTGACCTAAATATCATTTTAAACTAACGTTTGTTGATAAATGATTATAGTTAAAATGCTGATAAGAACCTATCGGGTTTCCTCCTGAGCGTTCTTTCTCTGTTGCTGGTTCAGGTCCACCTCCACTACCTATTGAGTTCCACAAGGACCTGTGTTGGGTCCTCTATTGTTCCTTCTCCATCTGCTCCCTCTTCAGCACATCCTGAGCCTTTTTAAGGAAATTACCACCTTTATGCTGACGACATTCAACTGTATATCTCCTTTAAGCCCCATGAGCCTAAACTCTAGTTGTGATAGACGTGTTTAGACTCCAGTATAAACTAGATGGTTGGGAACATCCTAAAACTGAAATCCTCATCTGTGCTCCAAACGAGCTTGTTCCTAAACTCAGGGATTGTCTTGATCAACTTGCTTTGTTGACCCAACAGTGCAGCTCCACAGGCTGATCTCCTCCATGCCGCGCTGCACTGCTGCAGGAATTCATGCAAAAGGAGGCCCAACCCAATACTGAGTGCATAGAAATGAACAGACTTCAGAAGCATGATGTTTCAGTTTAAAATGGCCTTTTTATTGATTTTATGTAACATTTTAATTATCTGAGACATTTCATTATCTTTAGCCATGATCATCAAAACTACATGAAATAAAGGTTTGACAACGAACCTATAATAAAGGAGTTTCATTTTCTGAAATGAATGAGTGGCAAAATATTGAACTTTTTGATGATGTTCTCATTTTTGGAGATGTACCTGTAATCTGACTGCTCTAGTGGATTTATTAAACCGTTACAGAACTGATTCAAACCAGCTCCCCTCGCCTCCAGAGGGCCTCGGCTGCTCTTCTTCTCCAGTTAGAGACTCTTAATGTCTGTGGGACCTCTACTGACCATTCAGTCCAGCATAATTCAGTTTTCTATTTAGAGCATTAAAACTCCTAACATCCAACCAGACGGCGTGTCCTTGGCTCTGATGACATCATCTGGTCTGTTCCTTTACACTGGAGGGAGCTGCAACGCCACCAAACCCTAAACTGGTTTCTATGACGCCCATGTGCAGCACGGGTTTGTCTCCAGCCTTCATTCTGCATCCTGCAGGCTTTGATCCTAAAAAGGCAGTGATTTAGGAGCTCACCGCTGTGTGAATCAAACGCATCACACTTCTGCCGTGTCTGGGTTGTTTCCCATCACCGGCTTTGATGGTGGCAACTCAGAGGGGAAAAAAAGCATAATTAAATCAGACAACAACAAGCTGAAAATGTGTTGTGTTTCTGCAGAGGTGAGGAGGGGATTTCAGAGAGTCAGAAAACGCACAAAACATCAAAAATGTGTTCTGACCCTAGCAGGGGTTCTTCTACAGTATCACAGACGTTTCCACCAGCTTCATCAAAGGAACCAAACTGTAAAACCCCAGCAGCTGAAGGCTATTTGTTAAGCTTAATGCTCCATCAGTTCACTGTTCTGTAGATGTGATCAGTCTCCCCCGGGTCCATTCAGAACCTCGTTTTCTCTTTGTAGTTTAAGGATCAATGGCTGGATCTGTTAACCCAGATTCAATGAATAAAAGCTGCTCAGATCACAACAAAACTCAGGCGTGTGCTGATGATAAAGGGACCCATGTCCAGAGCAGGTTTTCAGCATCGATCCAGGTCCCTGAACACCTGTTGGAGCCGGTCAGTAGAAATAGCATATTATCCCCGTGTTAGCTCCCAGTGCAGCTCAGGACTGATTTTAACATTCATTGATCTCCCTGAAGACACATCTCAGGCTCACACCTGGTTATTTCTCTTAACTGAAGGAAAACCTCAGGGGAGAAGTCCGCCCCGGGTCCTATGACTTCATGTTCTCCACTCCAGCAGTCCTACAACCTCATTAAAGGAAGAAGAAGAGCTGTTCAAAGTGTTGTCTAATAAAAAAGCTATCAAATAGATTTGAGTCTGAATCAACACATTTAGTCCTTGAGTCTGCTAAATGTGGTCTTACTGTATAATGCATGGAAAATTATTAGCAACATTTGGCCATATTTAGCATTTAAGCAGTCAAATTATTTAATTTAACAGCTAGTTGTTTACACATAGCCAGGTGAATACTAACCACGTCAGCTTCTTGTGATCAAGCTGCTGTTGAAGCTTTGGCTCCTGACAGCGTCTCTCCTCTGGTGGCTTTGCTCCTCGTGGTTTCTGACTGAGCTCATCTGAGATAGCAGCCTGGAAAATCCACCTGGTCGTCCGTTAGATGGAGTGAGAATGGTCTGATCTCACTCTTTGATAAACAAGTTCCAAAATAGTGGTTTCTTGAATTAAATAAAACTCATGCTGGTAAAAAAAAGGATGTTAAAGTTCTTTAGTTGAATTAAGCTTCTTAGTAAACCCTAAATGTATGGTCTTGACCCCTGACAGCTATTCGGTCAAACACTGAGACCCAGCTGGCGATTCATTTGATCTTATTTGGTCTAGGTCAAACCGATCACTAGCCAGGAAAAGTTAAAGACGTTAACTTATGGAGACAAACATTCAAAGACACAGAGAGACAGTTGTCTGTCTCTTCTTCTTCAGAACACTTGATAAGTTCCCAGGGACAGTGTGACCAGAAGCTCTGACCTTTCTGTTCACAGCTAGTTACATTTAGCATTTTAACAGCTGTTTTGATATTTTTAGCATTACCTTTGGCCGTATTTGGCATTTTATCAGCAAAATGATGTCACCTTGACCATTTTACCAATTATACTTGTTATACTGATCATTTTAACAGCTATATTTGAATACATTTAGTCATATTTGGCATTTTACTGGCCAACTTCAATCAACTTTAGAGTTCTATCAGCTACGTTTTGTCATATTTAACATTTTAAAAGCAGTTTTATTACATTTAGCTGCTCATCAATAGAAATAGGGTGTTACATTTTTAAGTCACTTTTTCACCACATTTATTTAGGAAATCAATGTTTACATAAATCCAAATCATTTTAGTCCAATCTAAATTTATTAAAATATTATAAATATAATACCTAAAACATAAATGTGGTGGTTTAAAAAAACTAAATATTTTATTATTATTTAAATTCAGACTTCCATAAAACAGAAGCAGCTCACCATAATAAAGTAGGGGTGAATAACTCTCCTCTGTTTAACCTGTCTGGGTTCTCCTATATTAACTCCTTAGATCTCTTCACCCCAGCTGAAATGTTCACGTTAGCTAAATATTACGTTTAAACCGCTACATTTATATTTCAAAATCTAAATGAAGTTTGACATATTTTGATTTCATTTTATGTATTTAAAGTTGAGTTTGAATATTTAGATTTTACTTAATAAAGTTAGGTTTAATTTAAATTATTTAGAATTCATTTTATGTATCTGGTTTCATGTCTAAATATTTAGATATAACTTGATTTATTTAGATTTTATTTAAAATACTTGGATCTAATTATTTCAATGTGAGTCTAAATATTTAGATACGTATTTCTAAATATTTAGATGTAATTTTTTTATACATTCAGATTTTGGTCTAAATATTTAGATCTGTTTTATATATTTTAACTTGAATCAAGACATTTAGATTTGGCTTTGTTACATTAGACCAAATAGTTTTATTTTATTTTATGAATTTAGATTTGAGTTTAAATATTTAGATTTAATTATTAAGATCTAATCCTAAATTAAATGAAGTTTTTTTTTAGCATCATTTGTATTAGAAGCTAACTGTAGTAAAACACTGTTAAATTTTAAATGTATTATTTTTCAGTCGAAGCCCCAGATTCATGTTCAAATCTTCAGCCAGACTAATCTGTCCGTCTCTTCCTATGCTGCATCCAGAAAGGAAATAAAAAGAAAAAGCTGAATTATAACAAGCAGGTTTTTCAGCTCTGAGAATGGATTTCCCCTCCAACTGGAAAAATGAGCTGGAAACCCCTGATGTAGGGAAAGTCGAATGAGCTGCACCTTCTGAGCTCAGTTTTATTTTCAGAGATGAATAGAAAGCAGCATATGCTGCAGCCTGTGCTTTTTTGCCATGTTTTTTCCCAAAGAAATGGCTAACTGAGCTGGGGAAGCCAGCCACATGTCGCCTGCTGTAGCTTCCTGGCTGCTGTGGGAGCTGCCAGTCGATGTTTTCACAGCCTGAGTTTTCCAAGAAAACTGCAAAAGTCTCCCTAGCTGATGTGTGATCCAGTTCTGCTGTGGCCAATTTGTCATCATGAGGAACAAGAGCAGAACAGAGGAAGCACATCCAAAAAATTAACGTGCCAGTTAGCATGCCTCCTCACACTCCTGGATAAATGACTGGAATGCTCAGTCATTATTGAGAAGAAAAACCCAAAATGATTTGGATCAAATTTCCAAAGCAGCTGCCCAAAAAATTCAAGCTGGAAACACATTTCCTCTTCTGGGACTTTACCAATAAATGGACACAACCTCTGTTGAGGTTTACCATAGTTGGATCACAGTTAGAAGTTTGGCTTTTGGTCACAGAATCTGATCTTGTGTTATTACAAGAACAAACAGAACATTGTAATGTGCTCTGTTCCCCCCTAGCTTATCTGTGCTAATTCTGTGTTTAGCATTCTAGTGTCTTATTTCATGGATTCCTTGCAGCACATGCAAATTATTTGTAAAGTTTCGCATAGAATTTGTCAGGATTTGTTTTCCTGATGTTCAGCACAGAAACTGCTTGTATGACTGCTTTTGGAGACTGTAGTTCTGCCAGTTTGAAGCAGAAATCTGTAGCTACAACATTTCTGACAAAATGTTCTAAAGTTGTCTTGAAATACAAACAAAAACACTTTTAATGTTAAAAAGTTGATTTTTAGCAGAAAGGGACTCATTATGCTCTCCAAGCACCTTAAAAAAATCTTCATATTATTGTTGTTTAAGTTAGCTTATGAGGTAACAAATTGTTGCTTGCTAGCTTATTAGCATGACAATAAAGCCATTCTACTAATGTGCTTCAAACATCCAGTAACCATTTAATATAGTGTAACATTGTTTCAGACGGTAGAAACGTCAGGGCTTAAAACAGAATCTTTTAAAAGTGGGGGGATGTGTTCCCCCGTCCCGCCAAAAAATTATGTACATGCTAAAACATAATAATAATGCAAATTGATATAATTTTACTTATTTTATTTTTAAAGAAAGCATAAAATAAATGAACTGTATTTTTTTGGAACCTGTCTGCTACCCGTAGCTGTCTTTTACTGTGCACATCACTACAAACCACTTTACCCCTCTTATTAATTTATTCTCATTTTCTGTCATTGGTAATTGAAAAACTGACATTTATTAAATCAAAGAGATTTGAGTAACACAATCAGATTTTATGATATCACAACAGAAAACAACATTTTTATAGTTAAGCAATATTCCCTCTTAGCTTGTTTTTAAGCTAAAGCTCCATTTAGCATTCCTGTGTTCATGGATTCCTCACAACAGATGCTAATTATTTGTAAAAATTTTCAATAGAACGTGTTAATATTTGTTGTTCTAATGGTCAACACTGAAATTACTGATTGTATGACTTTGTGTTTAAAACTGTAAGTGTGCACTGCCAGTTTCAAGTAGAAATCTTTAGCCATAGCATTTCTGGCTAATATTCTTTTTATAATTTGTCTTGAAACACACATATAGGCATATCAACAGTGTTAAAAGGTAGATTTTTTGCAAAAATAAAAGTATATTCTCTAAGCATTCTAAACCATCTTGATATTAATTCTTGTAGTTAGCTAATGAGCTTTATTCTTAACTGTTAGGAAACCTTTTCAACCAAATCATTTGTCAAAATCTTAGTATACTGTATATGAAAATAAGTATTATTGATTAATTTGGATTGATAAGTTATAAAATGATTACCTGTAGTTCTTATGGACCAGTCTGCTAAGTTAGCAGACTCCTAGCTTTAGCTTTGTTTTACATTGCTCATTTAATCATCACTACAAAACACTTTAGCCTTTTAATTTTTTTCTTTTCGATTGTTTTTCAATGCTAATTGGCCAACTGACATTTAGTTTATATCATGGTAATTAACACAGTGATTGTTTCTTTTCATTAATGGTTCTCATGCTGCTGGTAATCTATCTTAGGTGGCTAATTGCTCTTAATCACATTCTCCTGGCGTAGCAGGTGGCCTATCAGTTTGTCCATCATGAGATAGTTGGAATCAAATTGACAAGATTAATACCACCCAAATAAGCTTTTAAAGAGTCTTCTTCCCAAAACAATTAGGTCAGCTTGTGAGTTTCAAATCAGAATCAATAGGAGTTCTCATTAATCGGAACCTGCATTTGTCTAACATTCATGGGGTCACGACTGGCAGGGTTCACACAAACTGGAGATAATTAGCATAGTCTTTGTGAAGTTTCATGGTGTTTGCACCAGTGGTTATATATTAAATTGGCTGACAACAATAACCTCTTATGCACTTCCTGCACCATTCATGTGTGACAAATGAGCTCCGAGATCCAACGCTTGTATTTCATTTGTCTTCTTAATTCAATAATGTAAATGTTTTTGACTTAAACAGCAGCGACGACGTGCTTCCTGCTGTGACTGACATCATGTGTTATGTGGGTCGGAATGATAACAGAAATATGCTAAATCAAAACAATTGTAACCATTTTTTTAAAATCCAAACATGATGTAAATCTTAACCCTTTAATTGGCTGGTCAACTACTTCCCTGCTGAAAAAACCAGCATAGACCAGCATAGACCAGCATTGAATCATATTGGTCTACCAGCTAAACCAGCACCAAACCAGCATAGACCAGCATTGAATCATATTGGTCTACCAGCTAAACCAGCACCAAACCAGCATAGACCAGCATTGAATCATATTGGTCTACCAGCTAAACCAGCACCAAACCAGCATAGACCAGCATTGACCAGCATATAAATCAAGACCATCATGATTTGTTTGCTGGTCTTTGCTGGTCAATGATGGTCTATGCTGGTTTGGTGCTGGTCTATGCTGGTTGAACTAATGGATCACTATGGACCAGCATACCAGCACCAAAACACAACATATGCTGGAACCAGCATATGCTGGTCTATGCTGGTTTTTTCAGCAGGGTTGGTAGAGTAAATTTTAGTCTCTATATCTTATTGAAACATGCATTTAAATAACCCCCCAAAAATCTACCAAATTAAAAAAGATATGTTTACATAAAAAGTTAAAGACTTACATAATTTTTACCTTAACAATAATAATGTTTTAAAATGAGTTATATCTAATATTATGACCATTTTATTGTCTTTTCCATGTTGTGGAAGTTAACGGGTTAAAGGAGCAGAGGGCAGGATCAAGAGATAAAACTCAGGAGTGACGCGTCCAGTGCTGCAAGTATCTGCAGCCTGGCACACGCACAAACGTCTCACAAAACACACAAAAAACCTCTTCACAGTGACGCACTGCCAGACTGCCACCGATATACCGCTGATATGAAAAAGAGCAGCATGTCGAGCAACGAAGTAACAATTCTTCTTCTTCTTCTTTGATTTTTATGGCGGTTGACATGCAACATTAAGGTGCATCACTGCCACCTACTGCATACATTTTCTTCCGGTTTTGAAGCTTTCGAGAACGTGCAGCAGTGTCAGTTGACATCACATCCGTAGGACAGCGCGGGAAATGCAGGGCCGAACTGCAGCTCATTTGACAGAAAACAGCCTGTTCAGGACAATGGAATGACATGGGGGGTCTCATTCTATTTAATTTAAAAGACTACATCACCCAATAACTTTAAAAAACTGAACATGCATTATTATTTTTTTACACATCCGGCCCCCTGCTCCTTTAAATTAAACTGATCATTTTTAAATGAACAATGTCTTTGCAAGGCTTTATTCTAATTTCATAAAAACTCCATGTCATCATCACTGGTTGTTGTCTGTATGTAGGCTAGTAGATTTACACTAAATTAATAATTGTTTGTAGTTTTTTAATTATAAACCAAAAATGATCTTAGTGATACGGGCCATACAGCAACAGGTCAGCCATGTTGGGAGGGGAGACACCAGCCAGTAAAAACATTCACTGTGTTTGAATGGTGCTACACAGTAAAGTTGTTTTAGTAAATTCAAAAGTTTTCAAGGACTCCAAGCACCAATAAAACCCCAGAATTTTCTGCTGCTTGGTAAATAAATGTTGGTTTACTATAACATGTAAGAGCCCTGAAATGAAAGGTGTCTGGATGTGAAGACAAAGAAAGACATTTAAAAAACCTGACCAACAGGGTGTTTGTATCATAACAGCAAAAACACAATCAACGTTCTTCTAAATCACACAACTAGCAACACTTAGTATGGAATTAGGGCACCGCTAGCATCTCAGCAGACCTGAAATTAAAGTTGACCCTGTGATGCACATTTCAAAGATGAATCTCCTTTGTTCACAACTGGTGCACGAGATGTTTGCAGAGAACAAACAGAGAGTTGCATCACTTCTTTAAGGCGCTGAGACTGCACTGCGTGCAATAAAAGTATATTAGTCTGTCTGCAGCAGCTTGGGGACTTGTACAACCAGTGAGAGACGACTCCCATTACAAAGACTTTAACGGGGTTATTGATGCTCCGGAGAGGGAAGGAGATCTCTCAAAATACACGTTTGTCAGACACAAGTGTGAAACCACTGACAGGTAAAATTAATATCACTGTAGTAACGACGTCACCTGTCAGAAGCTGTATGTCTGCATGGAAACAGTCAGCTGTGGGAGTTCATATGTTAGAAGCAGAAGGATGTGGACATAAGAGTGACTTTAACTCCTTGTAGACTAGCGCAGCAAATTTCCACCAAACCACTTCTTAAAGTCACCTGATGGAGTATCAGGATTAGTACTTTCATCAAAACCTGAAATATCAAAAGCTATACATTTCTGCTTCCTCCTGGTGGAGGATCTACAGGTGGAAAGGGACTTTTCATTACATTAAATTCTAACCCTAACCATTGTTATACAGAGGGGTGCAGATAATTCTTTCAATGATGTGCTCAAATGTGTACCAGGCATTGATGCTTGATGCTCATGCCATGCATAGCGCATACTACCCCCCCCCCCCCCCCCCCCCAGTAGGGGAGGTACCACAAACTATACCGTGCTGACTTGAGATGACAACGTGGATTTAATGAAAGAATTACAGCTTGAGGTCATTAGTGTAGATGGTAGACATAACACCAGTATGCAAAGGAGTGGAACTGGTGCATATGCATGGTTTTTGGTGCTCATGTGCATTCCTGGTTATATTATTGTCAAATCAAATCAAATCTACTTTCCTCCTGATGCCTATGCAGTCAGAGTTCCATCGTTTATCCTGTACGTTCATCTGCCTCTCCAGACAGACGCTTTTATCCAAAGCGACTTACAAATGAGAATGTAACAAACAAGTAACCATTGAGACTCAACAAACCACTTAGAGAGAAGAACACTAGTCAGTCTCTGCCAGAGGTGACAGAATAGAATGAGTAGGAAAAGAATACAAGCATAGAGGGAAGTGCACAAAGAGAGTGTAGCTGGGTAAGAGAAGGGAAGTGGAGGTCACAGTCCTCATCCTGTTCCTCCTGCAGAAAGGAGCAGACAGCGGTCCTACTGATGGGTTAAGAACCTCCAACATTCCTGTCCTGCTTTCCAATAGTTACTACCTGTCTCCTGGAATCTCCTCCATCCTCTTCAGACTCGAGGCCAATTCATCCTCCACGAGAAGCAAGAACTTTGTTCTTGCTGGGGGGACTCAGAAAATAGTTCGTTTCTGCAGAGAACATTTATACTCCCCGAGTTACATAGGTGGACGTATTTTCTCTCCGTCTCGGCAGCTGATCCTCAAAGGTATCCATTTAACTTCTGCACTGGCAAAAAAATCTGCTTTCATAAGACAGACTGTGCCGGAAAATCAGCGGAATACTGCCAAGGTGTATCTTATGAAAGCGCCATGGCAGCATGGCGATGCGGGACTTTTGCAGCATTTGTTCCACCACGCTTGGTTGTAATATTACCGCAACGCCGCACTTGTGAATGAAGATCACGCCTTGGTGCAACAGAGGGAGGTGTCACTAATAACGTGGCAAAAGTGAGCCGACCCCCGACTGGAAAAAGTATTTAAAACCAGGTAAACATGGGAAAGCTGTTACAACATCAACATACAACGTCAACCGCTAACCGCACTACCTATGCCCATTCTCCCTTTCTGACCAATCACAGCAGTTGTTCTCGGACGCCCTGCAGAAAAAAGGTTCTGCTCAGCTGATGTGCACAAGGACAAGCAGCAAGCGCTGCTGAACTGTGGCTGTGAGAACAAAATGACATCATTTTTGTTCTTGGAGACCTCCAGCGAGAACAAAGTTCTTACTTCTCGTGGAGTATGAACTGGCCTTGAGCTGGGAGACTCAGAAACCTGGTAATGGAATGTATTGATGTGTCATTCTGGTGGAGTTGGACTGCCTGTGTGACCTCTGTAGGGTCCAGGTATCACCTGAAGCTACCAGCAGTAACACTGACCCTAGTCAATGCAAAACTACTGAAAATCACTCAGGAAACGATGAAGAGGGAAAACAGTCTATCCTCCACCTGTAAAATCATTCCTGTTCATGGGGTTGTCTCATTGTTGCACCTGTTCTTAATTTCACGTACACAAACAGATGATTACCCCCCCCCCCCACACACACACACACACTCACACAAACAAGTATGTTAGAAAACAAGAAACAATTTGTAAGAATTGCAAAGAAATCATAGAATCACTAAAATGAAAGAAACAGATGGTAAAATGCTATTTTAAAATCAAATAAACAGCAAAGATCTGATCATTTAAGGGAAACTAACAGTCTAATGCTGAATTGTAATGATTTACTAACAGCGTTCTAACAAGTGTGACTACTTTCAGCAAAAATTGTTCTAAATACCTGAAAATTCGCTGCTAATTGATAGATACATGATTTCAGGATGACATAAATACCCCTATAAGAGGTTAATATAACACATCTTAAAAAGAAACAAGTCTTAAAGGATAAAACAACAAACAACAGAAGTGAACAGACTGAAGCTGGACGTGTTTGCTCTAAACGGCTCTGCAGTCACTTGCTGTTTTTGTGTACTTGGCTCGCGTTTACCCGCTGATGCAGCCTCCAACCATCCGACGCCCACCTCTGAGCCACTTGTCACTTTTCCACGGTTGTTATCTCTTTGTAATCTGCAAACAAGAGCGTTTGTGCAGGACTGTATGACGGATCAGGCTGTGTGAACAATGAAAAGGCTTTGTTTTCAGTTTAATTGCTCCTCTCAGGCGTAAGCAGCAAGAAATTAGGCTCAAGTTCCACAAATATAACAGGAATAATTCAACCATAACTCAGAACAATGAGCAGCGCCAGTAAATAGGAACATCTGCATGATGCTGTAACAGTAAAGGCTTAATAAAGGTTTATATCAGCTTTACAGACAGGAACATCTGCCATTTATCACGTAATTATCACACTAAGCTGAGAGTGTGCTTTAATTTAATGACTGGATTTATGTTATAATAAATCCTTATTCTATCCCTGTTTTCTAAAGCACGGCTAATACGGTGAAATCATTTTGTAAAACATGTTGAACAACTTATGTTGTTGGATTCTCGCTGCTCCCTTCTGACTAATTTACCTCCCAATAACCCAGAAGAAGAGGTTTTCCTTTGAGGCTGTGAAGTCGTAGGGCGAAGGACGGCTGATGAAGTGTTTAATATTCCTGCCTGCTAATTTAACACACATCACACACACCCTTCGTCCTGCAGCTCCTGCAAACTTACAGCAGATTTGTTTTAATTAAACTGTAGTTTTTGGGTTTTGTGACAGTGTAAAAGGTTTATTTAGAAGAGAAAAAACAGAATGCATTGATTTGAAAATCATTTAAGTGGAGTGATTAGGTTTTAGTGGCCAAACCAACAAAACAAGACCAGAGTGTTTGAGAGTGAGTGTGGGCTAAAAGCTGATAAAATGTGCTTTTACTCAACAGTAAATCTGAACACACTGTAAGGTTCTGGCTCACCAGGGGCTCACTGAGAACAATGCTTAAGCCTGGGACCCACAGGAAACACCAGCGCCGCGTACTGGTGGGTCTTCTGGTCTTACAGGACGGGTTCCTGAAGCGCTGCTTGCCCGATCACATAGTTACAATGAGAATGCATTCCTTGACTAGTTGGTCAGAACTACTGTTGTTAGGGGAGTAGTATATTGGCAAGAATTTGGCAACATGCATCACGATACAGTGGCAATGATACGATCAAATGCAATATATCACGATACCACAAGCAATATGATATATTTCGATATTTATTATTTTAATTGCTGAAATACTGTAAATAAAGCGATCCATGCTGGTCCGACTCAAAGTTAGCATCATCAGGAAAATGCCCGATGGTCAGTCCAGCCTGGTCCACATCCAAACCCAGAGCAGGTAGCTAGCTCTTCATTAGCTAACCTGGGCTGCAGCTCCGTACAGCTCTTTGTTCAGGTGTGGGATGTCAGCAGCTGCCTTGAAAAAGGCATTTACCTCCGCCAATTTGACCAAAAACATTTTACTCTCCTCCCACTTTTTTCTTTTGTTTTTAGCTTCACCAGGAGACGGGAGTGCGCCGTTATCACGTTGGTTTGTTTATGTCATTACTGCGCATGTGCTGTAAAAACCACGGAACAGTCCATTCTAAAGACCGAGGGGTGTCGGGGCAAATAACTTTTACTAGAATACATTTTGATGTCATTTTTAACATAAACCTTTAAACAAATTCTTCAAATTCTAAAGTAAAAATGAAATAAAAATAAATAAAAATTTGTCAATTAGGTATTTTATGAGGCCCTTGAAATTTTGAGGCCCAAGGCAACCGCCTACCTTTGCCTAATGGGTAAGTCCGCCTCTGCAGGAGCCATCGGCGTAGCGGCTCATCCATTATTACTTACTTTTATGTCTGTCATGCACACTACATATAGCACTAAACTGGAAACGTCCGTCACAAAACAATGCCCGGCTGGAACTCGGAGCCAAACATTAGTTCCGCCCCGCCCAGGTAAATTGATAATAAAAAATAAATATTTAGCTTTAAGAATGATAATATAATATTGTGATATGAAATATTGCGATATATCAGTGAATTGATTTTTTCTTACACCCCTAACTGTTGTGTTCTGTGTTCTCCTAAATGAATGAAACAATGAAAAATGAATCAATGAAGCTCATCCATGTTTGGAGGGTGTTGTTGTTCTGCCCTATAGTGGCAGCTCAGCGTGTTGTTGTAACATCTCAGCTACGACTGAGCGCCAAAATAGAACTGATGCGTACCTTCAGCCACGTGGTGCAGACGTCACTTCTGGGACACGACGTGGCGCTCTTCGTGTGACTGCTCTTACTATGGTCTCTATTTAAAACCACGGCTTGTGTGCAACACGGCGTGTCCGTTTCTGGTCAAACCCAGGCTAATTGTTTTAAAAACCTGAAAACCAGCTGATAATTTGTCACTGATCTGCAGCAGTGTCTCTCCTGACCTGACTACTTCCTGTTTCTATAGACTCCACCCACTTCTAGTGATGTCACCAGTGGGCGTTGTCCTTAGTGAACCAGCATTTACTTTTCACCTGGTATATTTCAACCCAGCTTCTGCACTTCATTTAAAATAATGTGCAAACAAAAATTTTATTAAAAAAACAAGTAAATGCAAATTCAAACAAGTCAGAAAAAAGAAAAAAACATTCAAGTAAACTGTCTATTCTGAGCACGTTTCTGGTTAACCCACACAGGCTGTGTACTTCACAAACAAACAGAACCTCATTCTATAATCCAACACCAGATTATTATTATAACATTAATAATAATAATAATATTATCACACATTAAACTCTAAACTCATGTCATCTCACCAACGCTCCTCTTGACTTTGAACTTTTACTCACATCTTCCAGTACCTCTCTCCCCCAGTGTTCATAGATCAGGTCACCTAACAACAACCCTCCAGTTCCTCTGTCGTGCTTCATTTCTCAGGTACTATTGGATCCACAGCCTCTACTTGTTTCTGCTCAGTGTTTGTGAGTTTCCTCCGTTGGGCGGAGCTATAGGAAGCCAAACAGTGACAGCTTCACCTGCGCTTCACTCCACATGAGAAATGTGAAAATAAATAAATCTTCTTCCTCGTAAATATTCTAACCAATACATCCTGAGAATAAGTTTTACTCTATTAGAAAGTTCTGCATGAATTTGCATTATTTAGCTGCAACTTAAATGTCAATAACATAGTTGTTTTTTTTTTTTTCCAGAAATAACAACCCAAACTGTCGGCATTATTTACTTTTGCAGTGTGACCTTTAGCCAGAGGCAACAAACTGACTCAACGGTGGCGACAGAGAGGATCAGCTGAAGGGACCACTGTTTGTTTAAGGGCGACCTGTCACACAGCCTAACATCTGAGGCCTTATATAACCTCACTGTAGTTCAGGAGATCACCAGGAGGCCGAGCGAGCAGCGACCTGTGCAGAGGGCGAGCGGATCGGAGCAAACGCTGAAGTTTATGTAACTTCAGGCTCCAGGGGTTGTGGTTTGTGATGCATGTGGACAACTTCAAAAAGGAGGCAAGGAAAAACTAGATCCTGAGATTATTCCACACACTGTGTGCAGTGATCTCCAGATGTGAGTCTAACCATCAGATCTAGAACCCAAAGAGTCTCTGAGGACCGGTAAAAAGATGTTTGGGTCGTTTATCTACACCACACCCTCTGAGTCAAAGTTCAATGTGGGCGGAGTCTTTAGAATCAGGAAGTAGTCCTCTGACCTGAGCAAAACTCATGAATAGTCGGATCAGGAGAGACGCTGCTGCAGATCAGTAACAATTTAGCGTCTGATTCTCAGGTATTTAAAAAAAACTCCTGCTAAAAAAGTCACAATAAATTATTAGAGCTCTATATTACCTGTTAGAAAACCTCTACAGCTCTGCATGAGACCGTTTGTTTAGTTTATGGTGTTCACGCTGCAGCATAAAGTCGGTTGAGACAACTAAATAAATAGACTTTAGGGAAAAAGAACCATTTCTTTAAAAGGTATTTTTGTTACAACTTAAACATTCAAAGGAGGAAAGTAATTGGAGGCCCCAGCTGCCCATGTAAAACTCTCTCACTCTGCCTGCTGAAGGCTAACTTATACATTTTTGTACATTTGGTGAAATGTTGCAGATCAAGTTCTTCACACAGAGCTAACAGACTGGGAAGTTTCACCCACAAAGAAATAAATACTAGACTGTTTCTGTCATCTGTAGATAAATAACGCCGTCACTCAGTGAGGTGATGCACAACAGGTCGGCCATCTTGGGAGGAGAGACTGTAAAACATTCAGGTATAATGGGAGCTGTGGTTTTAACTGGGTCAAAATCAGTTTCAGGTTTATATTTTATAACTAACTACGTTTTAAATTTAGGTAGAATTTTTCAAACTTAAACTTTATTCATCAAGCACATTTAAAGCAACTTTTGTTTTTTTAATTTTAAAAAGCAAAGTCATAAGAACACAAGTTAAAGGTTTAAAAAGTAAAAACTGTAAACTAGAAAACGAAAGAGAAAAAAAAAGAAAGAGAAATGTGAAAGATCCTTCATTAAAGGGATAGTTCCTGAGGTTATGGTGCCGATGCTGCAGCAGCGGTGTAGTGTAGTAAGTGTAACAAACAGGAGGAAGAGCCGCTAATTCATCACCAATCTGCAGCAGCGTCTCTCCTTATCTGACTCTTCATGAGTAGTGCTCCGGTCAGAGGACTACTTCCTGATTCTAAAGACTCCACCCACTTTGAACTTTGACTCAGTGGGTGTGGTCCTTACTGACCCAGCATGTCTCATCACACGCTGCAGACACTTCGGGTTATTCCCCCTCAGCGTGGTCGCCATAGATGCCAGAACTGTGTCTGCTTCTCTTTGTCTCCTGTTCCGGCTCCTCTGCTTCTATTTTGGTCTCCTCTCAGTCCGACGTGTCAGGCGGCAAAGGAGGGGGACTGGAGATCCAGCCTCTCACCACGGGGAGGGGAACCAAGGTTCTGGCTCGTCTAGCCAGAACCCCGTAGAGACGTTAGCCCCACAGGTACATGCTAATGAAGACAGAGGAATCAATATTCCTGTCATCCTCCCCACAGCGACACACACACACACACACACACACACACACACACACACACACACACACACACACACACACACACACACACACACACACACACACACACACACACACACACACACACACACACACACACTGGAAACTGCTCCTTGTAGGAGTCATTCAGTCACCCTCCTGAGACACAGACTCATCTGATCTGTTAATTACAATAAATGCATCACATTCAGACTCACTGTTATCATTAATGATGCTGTTTCTGCCTTAAATGAATTACATTTTAAATATGTTCATTTCTGACTCATGTTTCTCCTTTAATGCACCCCCCCCCCAGCTCACCTGCAGACTCTGGTTTTCCTGTTTTTGTTCTTATTTCTGCTGAATTTGAGGGATAATTCCTGGGAAGCAGGATGACATTTTCATGTTGGTTCTAAAGTGATAAAAACAGAACACTACTGTGGGGCTTATAGGTTATGGACAAAATCATAATGATGAATATTCAGGTCAGGATTGAATCACCATGAATTACTATCTGAGTTGAAGCTCAGATTTTAAGAAGGCACAGATTAAAGTCAGCAGGGGGCAGATATGAGCAGTTATAGGTGATTAGAACGACTTTATTCTACTCCACGCCTGCTAGAGAAACTTAACTTTCTACTGCAGTCCCGTGAACAAAACACAGACAGACAGCGCTGCTATAAGAGAGCTCTACGGGAGCCCAAAGGGTCCAAATCAGGAGTCAGCAGGATGAATTTTTGAGTTAAACAGATATTTAGGTCAACCTTAAGCAGCGTCCTATCAGTTATTTATCTACAAGAAACAGGAAGTGGTCCTGATGGAACAATACTTACGGTTAGTCATACTGGGAGAGACAATGCTGCAGAGCAATGCCAAATTGGCAGCTGATTTTTACCGATGTGTTAAAACATCATATTTCCTGTTTGTTAACCTCTATGATTTAGCATGAGATCGTTTTAGTTTGTTTCAATCGAACAACGTCCAAATGACTAAAACCATAAACTAAACGGTCTCATGTTGAATTAGAAAACTGTGACCTCATGGCTCCTAATGTTGGCAGAACTATAGAAAACTATTATAGTCAACACAGCAGACAACTGCATCAGGAAAAAGTATCCAGAAATGTTTTCACAAATCAGTTCTCTGGGTACAAACTCACCTGTGTAGGATGGAAAAACTGGTCACCAGTTCATGTTTCAGTTCAATCTCTGAAAACAAGCCT
Source organism: Callopanchax toddi (assembly GCA_006937965.1). Classification (NCBI taxonomy): domain Eukaryota; kingdom Metazoa; phylum Chordata; class Actinopteri; order Cyprinodontiformes; family Nothobranchiidae; genus Callopanchax; species Callopanchax toddi. Next base: position 742,046 of record SSNR01000177.1, read on the forward strand.
CCAGACCTGCGTGTGAAGACCTGATGAAGGATAAAACCCAGCCGCTGTAACAGGGATGTGTCCGTGCTGATGACATGGGTCTGCAGGGAACACTAAGGAATATATTGGATGTTCCCCCATGTGGTTCATTCAGCAGGATGATGCCAGACTTCATCCTGGTCTTTTTATTGGAAGCTTGAGAATTCAGTACAGAACATTACAAGAAGCTGGTTGTCATGATTTAAACCCGGTATCTGTGACTTTTATCTGAGACCAGTTAGAGACATGAAACAGAAAACTCACCTGGTTCAGTCAGCTCATCTGACTGAGTCACAGTGGGGATGTGATGGAATTGCAAAAAACTGCAACAATTGTACAAATGACAGCAGCACTAATCTGAGATAAAGCACGTCTTGAGAAATTTTCAAAGTTGAGATGAAGAAGAAATTTTGATTTGAGAAGAAACTGAGAATTTATGCAGATGTTTCAAGACATTTTTTGTAATCGCCTCAACAGCTGAGTGACACTGTTTGAAATAAATGAAACATCATGTTATTAAAGGACTGGTGCTGAATTGGTTAAATTATTTTAAATACAGGCAACAATTCATAAAGATCGGTGATGATGAAATGTTGGATTCTTTTTTTTTAATTGGGGTGTCTCGGGGTCTGGGTCTTGGTGCTGGGGGTGTCTGCCTGCTCTCCCCCCTGTGGCTGCCTGGCGTGATCTAGGCCCCCTGGTGCGGTCGGGCCTCGGCTGGGGCCGGTTCGCCACTGGGTCTTGGGTCTCTGGTTCTGGGCTGGATCTGCCGTGGATGGCCGGCAGGCGGTGCCTGTGAGCCCCTCGTTGTGGCCCCCAGGAACTCTAATGCGGCAACTGCCGAGTGAGCCTCTGCGCTCTCTAGGGGGGAGTTTGCGGCTGCCCTGGCGGTGGTCTCCCTGGGGTGTCCGTGCCCTGGGTGGGCCTCCAGGCGTCTGGTGCCCAGACCTCCTCTACGTCCTCCGTGGGCCTTGGGGTCTGTGGCACCTCAAACTTATTATTGACTGTGTCAGTAGAGAAACCTTACACACACAGGTGATCACAAGGTGTTCACATAAAGACGGACTCAGGTGTTTTCAGACACATTGACTGGGGCTGTGGTTGACACTGAACTCATCTTGAATTAGTCTTTACCGTATACATTTTAAGGATATCACAACTGTTGTGTATTCATATGCTGTTTGTTGCTGTTGTATTTTTCTCCCTGTTTTGTTTGCTTGTTTGTTTGTGCTTCATTTGCAGGTCTAGAAGTGGATTCTTCACGTCTCTTGTTCTCTTCTTTTTCTGTTTACTTCCCCCCCACTCTTCTTTCTGTACCCTTCCCCTTCCTTTCAGGCTCCGTGTCCATTGGGATTCAAATCAACCATAAAAATTTTCTAATAAAGATTTTTAAAGTTATATTTAAATATAAGTCAGGTTGAGTATTATAGCAGTGGCTGTAACGTCTCACCTGAAACAGCAACACTGTTGGGCTTGTTTTTGGCACTCAGACATTATTCTGATGCTCTACAGCCGGACAGGACACGGGGTTAAAAAAAAAAAGAAGAAATGTTGGATTCTTCCTGTGGATCCAGCAGGGATCTAGCCTGGTAAACCAGACTATATATGTGGATATATAGTCTGGCCACGGTCCACTGAAACGACTCATTCATAGGGGCGGGATCAACGGTTGTCTATCAAACCATCTTCACATGCTATTCGATAGCTCTAGGACCAATCAGAGCCGTTTAGCAACAACCGGAACCAGCTGGTAGATTAAACTTTTTACCGTGTCCCGTCGGCAAAGCGACCAATAAATCCTCTTTCAAAATAAAAGACCTAAGTTCCTCTATCTATTCACGTCTTAGAGAGAAGCCTAAATCTAAATCGATTTGGCTAATCCCGTCCACCAACCCGTTAGAGCGTTGTGACTGGCCTGGTACGAGACTGACCGGAACCAATCAGTGGGCTGCAGAGGTTCCAATGAAGCATGGCTAGACCAAAGTCTGCAGAGCAGAACTGATGTTAGTTCACTAGTCTAGATCTCTGACAACATTTGATATTTCCTGTGGAGTCCCACAAGGGTCAGTGTTTGGACCAAAAGTATTTTAGCTAAACTTGGTTAATTTCTTTTTTTATGCATACTCAATGTTTTATGATCTTTCACTTTAATAGAAATACTGACTTCTTCATGCTTTTATGTTTAACTTGTAAACTTAATCATCTATTTTGATTTTTCTATTATCAAAACTTTTAGGTTCTTGTAAAAATAACATGAGACACAGTAATATTGATCTAAATGTGGTTGTTTTGTTTCTCCGTCCATCAGTGTCCTCCTTTCTTGTTTTTCTGCTCCACATGCTGAATTTCATGTCAGCTCACCTGGTTCTCATTTTGTAATCACCCTCCCTGTACTTATAGTCCCAGTTTTCTCACTGTCACATCCTCCTTTTTGCTGTTTCAGATTTGCTGTATTGTTTTTGCTGAAAATGAAAATTACCTGTAAAAGTCATTTTATTAAATGTTTCCTTAAATATTGTTCTCTAAGAGAAAAGTCACACCATCATCATAACTCTGATGAATTAAATTGAGATGAGAGAAACATAAATGTCCACCTGTTCCTCTCTGGAATTGTCCTCGAACCTCTCTGTCTTTGTCAGAACATTTTGTTCTTGTTGGAATGAAATTGAGAGAAAACAGTCACAGATCCTCATTATGCAACAGGAGAGTCAGGGTCTCCTGTGACTTAGTTACAGGTGAAAATATGTCACGGAAGATGAGAATAAGAGGAAGTGTGGTGCACGTGAGTAACAGGGATGAGGGCTATGAATGGATAATAGAAGGATTCAGATTAAAAGTCACACAGAGCTGTGATGAACAGAAGGAGGAAATGAGGCAGGAAAAAGGAATGAAAGGCATGCTGATGCCACAGGCTATCCTCTCACATCACCACATACTGAGAGCTGCCGAAATCTCAGTGATTAACTCAGAAAACAACAAAAAAGGCTTCCACCCAAACAGAGTCTTATTAAAGGTAAAAGTCATGTGTTTCTTCTCAGAGTGAAGATTGAATCATCATGTGAGCCTTCGATCAGAATATTGATCTCATCCTGAAACCCTGATAAGCTGATCCAGGAGCTCCATCCAGCTCTCAGGTGAAGAGTCATCTGCTTCAGAAGGAAGTTGAATTGATTAGTTCTGGGTGTCTATGAAGCGTCTGTCCTGATGCTAATGTGACATTTTGATCTGATCCTCTCCTCTCACACACACGATGAAGTTCTGGATTCTTTACACATCATTTCTTTATTGTGGTTCTGCAAAACCAGGTTTAATAAGACATTTCACTTGAAAAACTAAGCTCTGATTGTGGCTGGAGATAGAAATTATTGGCTGATTTTTTATTTTATTTTATGTTTTGAAGTAACAGGTGAGCTAGGTGATGCGTGCAGGGTTTTGGGCTGAGGTTTCCTGCAGAAGAGCAGCTGAGGTCAGGCCCATGGAGGTGGGGGTTAAAGCAGGCTGGCTGAACCAGTAGCGAGCACCAAGAGAGAACTGGAGGTCCAGATAACGAAGCTGCAAACAGAACGGACCTGGTTCAGGAGCAGACAGCAAACAGAATGCTGCAGGGCAGAGCTGCTAAATAAACAGCTAGAAGCTTTAACTCTGACGGAGTTTATAATCGGGCTGAGAGGCAGCTGGAAATTTAAATGTTCATTCTTCTACTGTAGGAATATTATAATATATAGCACATGACATGGACGCTAGTTTCAGCGCCCTTCAGGTCTACTATACTTTGCACTAAAGGCTGGTTCCAGTGTGCATGTGTCCGTAACAGTGAACAACGCGTAGGTCTATTGGTAAAGCTGAGTGCACCCAGGACATGTGCAGTAGACCCCAAAGAAACAGGAAGTACATCACTCGACCTTTCGGTCTGGTAAAAAATAGTGAGAGAACATTTTAAAACTACACCTAAATGCAGATTATACACCGTACTTATTGTATATATAATGGACGGATCGTTTAGTTTCATTTTCATGTTTGTTTTTTATATTTTATGATTCCTATCCTCTTCTTCTCTTCCTCTTGGACTGGTGGGGCGGCACCCTAGCGCCCCCTATGGACGGGCCGCCACTGGAAGCAGTATGTGTGGAGCTTGATGTTGGATTAGAGCTCATAGATAGTTACAGGTGTGTCAAATTCCCAAAGAAAAACCCTGGTGTTACATTTATTTTATAAAGATGAGCAGCCTTGTATGTTCATAACAACCTCTGAGTTAATGTCTTTCAGCAGCAGCTTTTGTACATAGACTGCCTCCACCTTTTATGTCAGATTGATGAAATAGTGTTCGAAATGGTCACTACTTAATGTTCACCATATAATCTGCTATAGGGGGTAGGGGGATTTTGATTTGCAAAATCAAAAGAAACAATTAAAAATAAATAAAATAAATTTGAAAAAAGACTAACTTGAAAATATCCTCTTAATAGTACCCAATGGTTGGATTTTAAAATATAAGTGTTTCAGTGAGTGCTCTTTAAAGGGTTGAAATGCAGTAATCAGTTAAAGTTTTGGTTGGGTGTGTTGCACTTTCTGAACTAGAAAATGATCATTTCTCTGTATAAAACAATACAGTTTGATTTTATTTTTGTCAAACCTTACAACAAGCCCCCTAATGCAACATAAAGTAGTGCATTGGTGTAAAGGGCTCCTTCTTCTTGTGAGGCGTTGCTGACCCTCGCCCTAAAGTATCTGAGTTTTCTCAGGAAATTCAGCTTGTTCAACCTTTCTCATACAGCATCAGTTCCCTACCAGATTAACCTTGTTCTGGTCAGAGTCGAAGATTCCACTCCACTGTTTCCCACTATAGCTCCATGTGTTGATCTGCTGTACCACCACAGATATATCAGAGACGCTGTGTTGTTTCACCTTCACACTGAAGCAACAGAAGTTTGAAAACCTGAGGTGAAAACAGGAAGAACAAAAGGGCCGTCCCCTGAGGAGCTTCTGTGTTATTGACCTCTGCATCATACAGGAAGTTCCCCCAATCTGAGAGCCACTCAGAGGACAGACGACTCTCACTCTAAGGAGCGTCTGACTGAGGAGAAAACTTGGGATGCTGAAAGACCTGGAAAATCAAAAGGTGATGTCATCAATATGAGCCACGAAAAGAAACACCTCAGAGGATGCATGCAGAATGTTTTTGAAAGGGATTTTTTATTCATTTATTTATAAGAACCATACCAACTGGTGACATCACTCAGTGTCTCTACAAACAGGAAGTAGTCCTCTGACCTGAGCAATAGTCTTCCAATCGAACTCTCCATGAATATCGCTCCAGTCGGAGGACTACTTCCTGTTTCTAGAGATTAAAGGCTTCTTTACACTAATTGCGGTTGCGGTGCAGACTCCGTAAGGATTAAAAACCATCGATTCCAACCAGAGCCTCCACACCGGCTCTGTGCGGCTGCGGTGCGGTTGCTGAGCAAAGTTAACTTTCCGCAACAAGTCTATTTTTTCCGGACGCCGCATGTGGATCGTCATCGTCAAGTTAACATTTGCGTCAAGTTAAGACATTACGTGCGCTAAACAGGAAGTGAAACGCTAGCGGGCGTGGTGCATCCTGTGTTTTTCAACATAAAACCTTTAGCTACGTTGCTAACGTTAACACGATTTGGATATTTAAAAGACAAAAAAACCCACACAAGACTTAATTAACTATAACATTAAACTATACAGTATAAAAACGAAGTGTGCTTACCCATTGTGGAACAAGCCAAGAGAATAAGTAATCCTCAACAAAAGCAAGAGAAGACGAGTCTAGCTTCTTTTTTTTTTAAACGAACTTTATTGAACACGAGCCTAGCTTTTGTTTAGCAGCTGCTGTTTATAAACAGACTTGTTCTTGCGTGAAGTTGCGTGAACCACTGATACTTGGCGCTCCTTTGGAGGCAAAGTACCGGAAACGTTCCGCAACAAAACCGCAGCCGGTGTGGGGTAGCTACTTTTCTTGCGGCTGAATCGCACCACATCCAGTGTGAAGCAGCAGGAAGAGTTCATATTTTAAAGGAGATCAGGACTCTGACCTATAAACTGTCTATATATAAGCTCTGTTAAATTTTTGCTAGTCATTTTGACCAGTTGTAGTTTTTAAAGCTGCAGGTCAGATTTTTGTTTCTGTTCTTTTTTTAAAGATGTCATTAGAAATGTGGTCATTTTGCTTTCCTTAACCTCACGATGCTATGAAACAAATTTAAGGGCAAAGAATCTGAGGATTAGGTGATGGGATTAATATTTCGAGGTGATTTCTGATGTGATGAAGGGTCTTTCCTTTAATTATGATTTGTTTTCCCCAAATCATTATCAACTGCATTAAATTAACTAAACAAGAGAAAAGACATTTAAAAGTTAAATCGTGAGTTGAGCTAAACTCACCATCAAACCCAAAATGTGAGCCTCTTTTCCCCTCTGTGGGTATTTTGTGTCAAATAAAATTAAATGAATGAAAACAAACCAGCAGGTAGGTTACAGTTTATGAATTCTTCCACCTCCTGGAGACTGTTGATCTCCATCTAATTACAGATCCCGACTGTTAATGAGCGCACGAGTTAATTAAAGCCGTTAATCACTAGATGACCCCTCAAAACCTTTGCTTTTCTATCACAAGGTGCAAAATGTTTCCAAGTCAAAAATGTGATTTTTAATTTTCGACTTCCCACTTCTGAGGTGGCGCATTAGAGGAGGTGTGACTATTGGGACGAGGTGCAGCCTGTGAGGCTTGACACATGACGTCTGTTTCTGCTCGTCAGTCACAAGGGGAAAGATCAGAGTCCAGTCCAAAGCAAAGAGAGGAGTTTGAGGCAAATGTGGACAGACAAAAAAAAAAACAGTAAAATGTTCAAAAATTGGTTAAATCAACTCGTTAATTATTGAACAAATGTGAGTTTATGGTCACAAGATCCGGAGCAAAAGAAGGAGCTGAGAGCAGCCGTGCAAAGCTTTATAAATAAATCTGAGGAATCACCCAGGTCCAGACCTGTCAGTACAACCTGTTTGACCACATACAGGATAAACAATCTCAAACATCGATACATCCTGCTCCATTCTCAGGAAAATCAAGATTGTTAGAACGTCTACAGCCAGACAAGAGTCACTTGGTTCAGGTTAAGGTCAGAGGCCATGATTCAACATGAGGTGGATGGGGTTCAAAGAGTTCTAAAAACAGTCATTGTTATCAATATGGTCGCTTAGAGACCAAGTCATTTGTTACTGAAACGTTCTGATTGGTCTGTCAGCCTCATGGTTAAATGACTGAGTGTTTTCATAGTTTAGTAGAGGACATCCAGTCGGTAGGTTTTAACTACGGCTTCACTAGGCCCGTTTTCACTATCCAAACTTCAGGGTAATTTTACCGGAACTTTGCGGCACGCGACTGTTTCCATTTCATCGGGCCTTTTCGAGAGGGCCGTCTTCAGGGCCATTTCAGGGACCAACGGAGTCCCTGATCAGGGGCAGGTACTCGGATCGGCCCGATAGACCCGCGGAGTGGTAAATGTGGTTAACTCGTGCTGATTGGTTGTGGGATGAAGGAAAATGATGAAAGCAGACCGCGCCGAGATAAATTACCTGTGTGTTGTTGTCGGAGCTTGCAAAATGTATTTATTAACGTATGTTTATATGGAGGATTAACCCCTTGAGATGAGACATCTCGTTTTCGAGGGGGTCCTCATGACATCAAAAACAAGAAGAACAAATAAACAAGACAGCAGATCAAAGATAACAGTCAATGACAGCGTTAGCAGTGCTGTGAAATATCATCTCAGACAGAGTGTGTTCAGTCAGAGACTCCTTCAGATCTGCTGCCACAGATCAGCCTAAAATGACTTTATGAAAAAACCTGAATAGAGTAAGTTTCCCTCTGGGGTTAGTTGTTAAATTAGTAAAATAAAGTCTTTAATGTTTGGGTCACATTTTAAACATTGAACTTGTCAGGGTTCGTTTTCTTTATTTGACAGCTGCAGCAGGTTCCAGGTGTTCTCCTGGACTTTGGGAGGTTTTCAGCTTTTACTCTGAAGGTTGACTCATCCCGTGAAGCCGCAGCTGCCGGCTTGACGCATCTTCATCTCCATCCTCCTCCTCCTCCTCCTCCTCCTCCTCCTCTCCGCTGTCACGCAGCGCGGTGCCGACGCATCTCCAGCCCGCCACAGAATGACCACCAGCTCCAGCTCGAGCCCAGACCCAAACGCGCTCGTGTGAAAGTTGTTTTTGTTTTTTCGTTGTTTCCATGGAGGAGAGGCAGAGTGAAACTCGGAGAGGCTTCCGACCCCGGTGAGCGCTGAGTGGAGCCCAGACCCGATGTGAGGGAGGACTGTGGGATGTGGAGGTAGAAGGTAAGTGGCTTCAGACCGGTCCTCTGAAACATCTGGGTCCAATCTGTTGCGTAGAGCAGAGGGAATCTCCTCCTTCATTAACCGGCAGCAAACCCGGGGACTGACACCGGGTTTCATCAGCACACTCTCTAAGGCGGATCCCTCCTTCTTTAGGAGGAAAAAAAGATACAAGAATTCAAACCAGCTGATGCTGCTGACTGGACCCAGAACCAGAGATGCTGCCTCACCTGGTGGATGCTTTATTTTTTAATGTTTCCTGCACTTTTGGATAAATGGATGGATGGATGGATAGATAGATGGAGGGAGGGAGGGATGAAATGAAGGCGGATGGATGCAGCAGCTCCCTGAGACACATGCACTGTGTGAAGTTGCTGTGGGTCAAAGTGGAGGAACACAGGGCTTTCTCCACCACCTCCACCTCACCCTCCTCTCCAGGATGTCTAAAAGCCTGCAGGGGGGAGGAGGGGGGAAGGGATGGTGTAGATGTAGCCTTTTATGTGGATGAGTGCATACAAAGATATCAACTTCACACTGTTATCCTGACATTAAAGGGCTATTTGGATCATTTAAAAAAAAAACTAATGTTTTCAATAATAATATGTTCATTAAGGTAATAAAGCTAAATCCATTTGGAACTTACTACCTGTAGATCCTCCACTAGAGGGCAGAAGACTGGGACAGGATTCAGTACAGCAGGTTGTGAGGAGACTGACCCTGAATGTGGGTGAGGCTAATCCTTAAAGGGATATTTGGATTATTTTAAAGTGGCGTTCAGATCATTTTCAGGTATTTAAAACAACTCTCACGAGAGAAAACATCCCCCTAATGCGTTAGAACATCATTTATTTATTACCTGTTTGTAAACCTCTATAATTCCACATGCAACCCTTTGATTGGTTCATGGTGTTTTTGCTGCAGCATAGTGATAAGTGCATACTAAAATTGGCTGCTAATTTCTCACCGATCTGCAGCAGTGTCTCTCCTGGTCTGATTAGCCATAGGTATTGCACCAGTCAGAGGACTACTTCCTGTTTATAGAGACCCCTCCCACTTTGAGTGATGTCACTGATGGGTGTGGTTCTTACTGTAGATAAATAGCTGACAGAAGCCTCTTCAGAACTACAGAAATCCCTTTAAGTCTGAGAAACGGGACTGAATTATAAATGAGTTCCGGCTCAGGGACGCTCCGGCCCACACTCCGCCTGCCTCCCACTTCCTTGGGCTTTAATCGAGGACGGCACGGCCACGGTAATTGTGTGCAAATTAAATCTGGCCCTTCATATCTTCATAATTGGGAGCAAAGTTCAAGAGGAATAAGCAGAAACACTTTTGAGAGGCAGCAGTCGAACAACAGTCCGGCGAGCTCACCGGGAAGTCAGAGACAGTTTTGTGGGAATAGATCTGGAAAATGTTAAAAGTAGGATTTGAAGTTTTTCCTGTGACGAATGGCCGGAGCTCTGAGCGGGAGGGATGCTAATGGAGGGAGGATACTGGAGATGGAGAGACAGAGTGTGTGTGTGTGTGTGTGTGTGTGTGTGTGTGTGTGTGTGTGTGTGTGTGTGTGAGGCGTTTCCATGGCAACCTGTCAGGGGTGTGTTTGGTCCCTGGAGATGCTGAAGAACGCGGGGAGGGATGGGAGAGATGAGAGACGAAGAGAAAAGTATCCCTCATTAGGAGTGTGTGTGTGTGTGTGTGTGTGTGTGTGTGTGTGTAGGGGGTGATGGAGCAGGGAAAGGTGGGATTGCCTCGGCCCCTCCCTCCCTCCTCCCACCCACCCACCCGTTCTGCCTTCCATTGTGTGTTTTCTCCAGGTTTCCTCCTTTATTGTGTTGCTAGATTAAATCAGCTTCACGCTCTCGGCAGAGCTTTCCCTTCGGCTGATCTGATCTCGGATCAGCCTTCTCCCTTCCACTTGCAAACCGCTTCCTCAATATTTCTAGTTTCTGCCACCTGTTTCTGTTACCTAACTCCTAACATAAGCCCAGTAACATTCTCGACCCTAACAGCCTCACGTTTCACACTGAACCCAGCGTTTTTCCAGCTAGAAGCCCAAGTCGTTACCATGCCACCCGAGCAGCAGCACACGAGCCAGCTGGTCGCTTCTCAGCACTTTTATTTCCCTCGGATGGTGCCAATAATGCAGAAGAGCATTGCCAGTGATTAGGGTTTTATGAGCCGAATGTTAAGCTCTGTTTTACTTCTACTGGTTTAATTTATTGGCATTAGGTGGATTAGATCAGAAATCCATCTTAATACAAAATAAATAATTACATGAGCTCAGGAACTGATTACAGATATTATGAAGGAACAAATGTTGCAGCGACAATTGGAACAAAATTACTTTTAATAACAATGATGTTCTGGTGGCAATGGATGTGTCAGGACTCGCCTCGCCTTCTTCTGCTTTATCCAGATCCAGGTGGTGGGGGCAGCATCTCAATCAGAAAGTCCCAGACTGTCCTCTCCCCAACCACCTCCACCAGCTCCTCCAGCAGGACCCCAAGGGGTTCCCAGGCCAATCTGGAAATAGACTTCCTCCAGCGTGTCCTGGGTTGACCCGAGGGCCTCCTGCTGGCAGGACATGCCCAAAACACCTCCCAAGGGAGGTGTCCAGGCGGCATCACCACAAGATACCCAAACCACCTCACCTGGCTCCTCCTGATGAGGAGCAGCAGTTCTACTCCAAGTTTCTCCTGGATGTTTGAGCTCCTCACCTTGTCTCTAAGGCCACCCTGCAGAGGAAACTCCTGTTAACAGTTTGTATTCGCCATCTTGTTCTTTCAGTCATTACCCAAAGCTTAGGACTATTGGTGAAGACTGGCATGTAGATCAAATCCAGAGCCTCGCTTTCTGGCTCAGCTCCAGCTTCACCACAACAGACCGGTTCTGCGTCTGCATCATTCCCGATGTTGCACCTCGCTCAAGAACAAGACACTGAGATACTTAACTCTGAAAAACACATTGCTCCTCCTCAATCTGAGATTCAGCCATCGACCGGACCCTCCTCTCCAGTACCCTGGAGTAGACCTTTGAGGAGTGTGATCTCTATAGTTGGAACACACCCTCTGGTCCCCTCTCTTTAGAATAGGATCCACCACCCTGGTCTGCCACAGGAACTGTCCCTGATGACCACGCAATGTTGCAGAGACATATCAATCGAGACAGTCTTAGAACTACACAGGATAGATCTCATCAACCCTCGTAGAGGTTTGACCTCAGCAGCTTGTTTCCCAGTGATTAGAAGTCCATCCCCAGGTCTCTCAGCTCTGGTTCCTCATGTTGGTGGGATTAAGAGCTCCTCAAAGTGTTCCCTCCACCACCCAGCTATATCCCACTGACGTCAGCAGCTTCTCATCCCCACTGTGAACAGTGTGAGCCTGTAGGCTGTGGTGTTTAAACCAGGATCAGTCGGTAGAAGAAAAAACTTTAGTTTTATGGCGCCTTTCAAAATAAAGATCACATGATGTTTTACAGTTATAAACAGATGAGACAATTATACTGGTGCTCTGGTACGCTAGAGACCAAAGTGGAACAAGAACATTGTTCCCACACCATCAACACCACCATGCTGAACCACTGATACCAGCCAGGAGGGAGTCAAGCTTTCATGTTCTAACCATCTGAATGTTGCAGTTCTGGTGATCCAGTCTCTTCCGGTCCAGTTCTGGTGATCCAGTCTCTTCTGGTCCAGTTCTGGTGATCCAGTCTCTTCTGGTCCAGTTCTGGTGATCCAGTCTCTTCCGGTCCAGTTCTGGTGATCCAGTCTCTTCTGGTCCAGTTCTGGTGATCCAGTCTCTTCTGGTCCAGTTCTGGTGATCCAAATCAAATCAAATCAAATCAAACTTTATTTATATAGCACCTTTCATGCCCCAGCAAGCAACACAAAGTGCTTGACAGATTAAAAAGACCCATACAACCCACATTCCCTCCCTTTCCCACACATAGAACAATTATGACACTCTCCCCTCCCAGTCCAAAACCCATTCCCAGGCACACATACACATAAAAACCACAGTAAACACTATGTTGAGCTCGGATGGCTCCAGTAATGAGAAACACGCCATCTAGTGGGCCCTCTGCCTCGTCAGCTGTAGAACCAGGTCAGCAGCAACACACCAACCAAGGGCACCCGGGTATGGAGGGTGGCAACCCCCGCCACTGCCCGGGCCCTACCGGGGAGCGCCCGAGCCGCCACCGCCGACCACCGGTCCCAAGGCAGAGGGCTCCACAGAGGAAACACTGGAGGATTAAGATGCGTAGCATATAAAATAACGAGAACTTATATGAATAGTAAAATGACCAATAAAATCCGAATAAAAAACTAAATAAATAATAATCAGTTAAAAGCTAATCTAAAAAGGTGGGTCTTGAGTCTATTCTTAAAAACCTGAATGTTCTCTGCGGTCCTGAGGTCCTCTGGTAGCCCGTTCCAGAGGCGAGGGCCGTAATAACCAAAAGAAGCTTCGCCGTGGGTGTGTCCTGACTTTAGGGATAACTAGGAGACGGCTGCCAGAGGAGTGCAGTGACCGCAAGGGTTCATATGGAAAAAGCAGTTCAGAAAGTTAAGAAGGGCCAAGACCATTAAGACACTTAAAAACCATTCTCCGAACGATCCAGTCTCTTCTGGTCCAGTTCTGGTGATCCAGTCTCTTCTGGTCCAGTTCTGGTGATCCAGTCTCTTCTGGTCCAGTTCTGGTGATCCAGTCTCTTCCGGTCCAGTTCTGGTGATCCAGTCTCTTCCGGTCCAGTTCTGGTGATCCAGTCTCTTCTGGTCCAGCTCTGGTGATCCAGTGTGAACTGTAGCCTCAGCTTCCTGCTCTTATCTGACAGGAGAGCCACCTGATGTGGTCTGCAGCATCTTTTTTTTTTTTTCAGAATAATGAGGATGAAGATGTCTTCATGTGCTGAGAAAAAAACTGGAATAGTGTAAACAGGAAACGTACTCGTTGTAGTGCGTCCCTCCTCTGTCCAGACTACAAACCTCTCATAAGAGTCGTAGGCATCAGTTCAATTCAATTCCAAGTGAAAATTCAAATGTGTTCTCATATTTTCATATTTAGTGTCAGCCCAGCAGGATGCTTTCCTAAAGTCATTACTTTATATATATTTTTTATCTTGTTCATTAAATATAAACCCAGCAGTATGAAAACTATCCCTCCACTAGAAGCTGTAATGTCTCTTTTTTAGTTGGTGTCCCATTACACTCACAAAGCAGGAGGCAATTACCACTTTTACTGAATTAGAAAGCAGAAAGCTCTGAGTGATGTTGATTTGTTTGTTTTTATGTCTCTGCTGGCGATAGCTCGGATCATTATGATGTTTTTGTGATCTCTTCCCCATTCCATTCTTCTAAACTCAATATCTCTTGAAAGAGGATATAAAGTGGAAATGATGACATTTGATATTCAAAAGGTCAAACATCAGCTCCACTGTGACAACACGATGTTCTGCAGGAATATTTTCTCTGGCCACAGTTCAAAGGCACAAGAGGAGATTATTTCACTTTTCTTCAGATGCTGAATTGGGGTCAAACATCTACTTGATACCTGGTATTAAGTCCTCACCTCACACGGTCTGGACAAACAGGGATCGGAGCTGAATGGATTTTTCTTTCTGACTCAGCCGTTGTATACATTTTCGCTCAAATTGAATCAAGAAAAGCTCATGATTAAAAGGTCATCATAATAATAATGTATTTTGATTTAATCTCTATACGGTTTGTTTAAATAAAACATTGTTTTTTTGGTGAATTTTAAGATAAAATAATAAGTGGCATTATAGCAGTAAAGACCCACTCACTGGGACTTCATTCAAAGTGGGCGGAGTCTCTAGTCAAATCAGGAGAGACACTGCTGCAGATTGATGACATTTAGCTGCTAATTTTGGGGGATTTAAAACAGCTCCTGCTCAAAAAGTCACACTGAAGCTTTAGAAGGCTCTATTACCTGTTAGTAAAGTGATACAGTTTAAAATGAGACGAGTTCTAAGAAACCAAAATTATGGGTTGATTTCCACCACATTGTTCTGAGTCTAGCATGAAAGGTTTTTCAGATTATTCTTTTTCAAAATGTACCTTTTTGACATTTAAATCTTTTAAATGTTTTTATTTAAAAAATATACATTTTCTTTTATTTAAAGTATAGTAAAATGTACAACCACATTTAAAATTAAACACTTTATGCATACCATAAAATCTGTAGTGTAACTTATTTATTAATATTAACGGTTAGCTTTTGGGTGACTGCTAGCATTGTAGGCTTGTTTCTGGGCTGCTAACATAACCCTCTGATAAGTCATAAAAACCGTTGTTAACTGTTTAGTTTATAGTGTTTATGCTGCTGCAGCAGGACATATGGTAACATAGTAATTCAGACATTGTTCAGATGAAACAAACTAAACAAACTTTCTCATGGTTTACAGGAAAACGTCCTTTGACTGGGGCGATACTCTTTGCTAGTCTAACGAGTGGCAAATTTTCAGTATTTCAAACAACTCTTGGTCAAATAAGTCATATCGATGCATTAGAATGCTGTATTACCTGTTTGTAAACCTTTTATTCAACAGAAAAACATCAGATTTACTGTACAAACTCAGAAATACTTTGTAATCCCAAAGAGAAACTAGATGTTGCAGTGTCTCATAGTAACACGTTTACCGTATTGTTCCAAAGATGGTATTTATTCTCATCTTATATTCGGGGTCTAGACTTTCCCGTGAACTCCTGAGACGTTATGATGTAAGTGAAGTAACTTTTTACCTCAAGTTACTGAAAACAATAAAAAGAATGAAGACTCAAAAGTTGAGAGGCCTCAGGATTTTAATTCAGTCACAGACAAATCCTTCAGACAGCATCTCTTAAAACTTATGTAACACAGAAGTTTCCTTCACATCCACAATCAGTGAAAATAATGTTGGCAGCTAAATGGTTTTTGACATACTGGGATCAGGTGGGACTGACCCAGACCTGATCGCTCTCATCTGAAACACCTGGTTGCTGTTAAACAAAGATCCAGATCCTTACAGTCCTGATCTGACTGACCACGAGTACTGCTCCAGTCAGAGGAATACTTCCTGTTTCTTGAGACTCCACCCACTTTGATGGATGTCACTGGTGGTTTTAAATAATATCTAATGATGAATAACTGATGGAACTCCACTTCAACGACACAAAGATCCCTCCACCATCATAATCACCATCCAACAGCAGCTGGCTGCTTTATTTATGCAACAACTTGGCAAATTCACACACATAAACCTTAATTATCTAATAATCATCATGTGAGACTCATTTTTCTGTGACGTAAATGATGAATAAAACTCAGATGGTGGCTGCACATTAAAATCAACACAAACATGCTTTTTATTGCAGAGGCACAACTCCACATGGCGTTATTATGGGTTTCTGAGTAGCACTTATTAAAGTTCACGCTGTCAGGATGATGTTCGATGTTTGAATGGGAACTTAGTCTAGTTTTTCTTCTCCAAAAGCAGTCTGTTGAAAATATTCCATTTATTTGCCCAAAACATGCAAAAACACAAATTCTGTACATGTTAGGCATTTTATGTTTTAATTTTGATTCTTTTCTTGCTGATTTCTGTGTAAATAACAGTTACTTCTTTCTAATATTTAATGCAGAAAACCTCCTTTGCTTCATTTGACTGGAGACTATTCTTTTTGACAAACCATTACAGTTTACTGTATAAGCTTTGTTTCAGTTTATTTAAATGTATACCATCCAGATAAAAACAAGAGTAAAGAATTTTGTCCTCCAAAAAATAAAGCTGTAGCAAAAACATGAGAATTTCAAAGCACAGGATGAATATCAGGTTTTTGATATTCACTCGCTCTGAAAAACCCAGTACATAATCAACCATAATCACTTTTGCAAGCACGCTTTATTTTGTTTCAAAAATAACATTGACTTCCTCACCCTCTAAAGGCTAAACCCATGCACCTTTTTAAAAAGTCAGTGCCAGTAAAACAGCAGAACCTGTGGCTCCTTCATCAGAGGGCAGGAAACTTACAGTATAGGACTGGATGTGGCAGCTTCCTGATGAGTACAAGTACTAATCCTAATACTACATCTGTTTAAAGCAGCTATCTGGAGTATTTTTCTCTGTATCAAAGTTTTCTAAATGTTTTAAATGATATTTCAGGTCTAAACTATGATCTATGGGTTGAGTTCCACAACATCTGTCAGTCTGATGAAGGCCCTCCTTCCTCCTAGAGACCCCTTTGAATTCTTTCTGGCAGGCAAACTTTTTCAGCCAATAAAACTCAAATTTCTGCATTGTCGGCTTTCTGTCAACGTGCACGCGCTTTGAGCAAACCTGTAGCAGTAGGGGGCGCTCTCGTACAGGACGCTCTGTGTCTCTCTGTTATGTCTCAGCTGTCATGGAGGAGTCAGTCAGAGCTCATTTCTACTAAATAGTTATCCATTCCCCGGCTACTGAGAGATTTATTTTTATTTTTAAACATTTCTCCATACAGAATGGCAAGGCTTGCCAAGGATACACATTTATTTTGGTCAAGAACTTCCTTGACGACCGAGTCATTTCCGGGTTCAGCTTCACAGTCCAGCATCAGCTCACTGCTACAGAGCTACGTATCCGAAGCACAGCAGGGACAGAGAGGGCTCATCAGACCCTTGTACACGTGATTTGTGAACTGTGATTGATTAAACCCAATGTAATCGTAGTATGAGCAGGAGTCGCACAGTTTATGCCCATCTCGCAGACCGAAGTAATGCGCCGAGTGCACGCACGTGCTTGCATGCGCATGTCGAAGTGTTTTGGGAGGAGCCGTTGTTCGTTGGATTCAAAAACTGCTCTCTTGCTGAAATAATCCACAGTGTGGCTTTAGGCTAGAAGTGGTTTGATGTGAATTTGTGACAATAATCCATAAGGGGTTTCCGTTTGTCCATTAGACCTTGCTATAAATATTACAGTACAAATGACAATATTAAAAGTGCCAATGTGACACACTAACTTTACACACTAAAACATTCTATGGAGAGATGATGCACCACAGCTGCAGTTGTTTGGATCAAACAGGCAGCAACTCTAGGAAGGAGAGAAATGCTGCACCTCCTCATCAAATGAAGTCAGCTGAGATGGTCCCTGGTCCTCTGGAAGTTTTCAGGCATGTCCCACTGGCAGGAGATTCCCAGGATAACCCAGGTCTCACTGGAAGGATATGTATCCTCTCTGGCCTGGGAACGTCTTGGAATCCTCTAGAACAGAGGTGGGCTATCCTGGTCCTCGAGGGCTGGTATCCAGCATGTTTTACAGGTTTCTTAGCTTCAACACACCTAATTTAAATGCTGAATTACCTCCTCAGTGTGTCTTCAAGGCCATCAGAAGCCTCTTAATCATCAGGTGTAGCAAGAAAACCTCTAAAACATGCTGGAAACTGGCCCTCAAGGACCAGGATTGCTCACCTCTGCTCTAGAAGGAGCTGGGGGGGGGGGTTGCTGGGTAGAGCGATGTCAGGTTTGACCTCCTGGACCTGTTACCTCCATGACCTGACCTTGGATAATCAGAAGAAAATGGATGGATAGCTGTGGCAGCCATCTTTAATTATATTGACTCCAAAAATGAATGAGATGTAGATGCACACTGCATAATTACTTTCTGAATGTTTCATTAAAACCTGTCGAGTGGTTCTTGAGATATTTCGCTAACAAACACATACAGAGGGGTCAAAACCTATAGCTAATATGATCATCAGACTCAAAACACAGTTATCAAAAATAAATTCAGATTTTGGTCAAATTTAGGAAGTCTCAGTCTATTTTATGAAATTCTTGTTAAAATATTGACTGATTAACAGTTTAATAATTGATGACAAATAATTTTAAATGAGAGGGTGAAGCATCACCAAGCCTGTGATGGAATGATCCAAACAGCAGTCAGAACCATGCCTCTTTGTTCTGATTTGTCCAGCCTAACAGGACGGTGAAGGCTCCAGCCCAGCAACACATTATTTCATGCAGCGAGCTACGGAGTGCTGGCTGTTATTGGAGACAAATTCTTAGCTTGACAGCAAAGACAAGGCTATTCTACGGGGTCCTTTGCTGAAGTGTGATTAGAATTGCAGATGCTGGTTTCTGTAGGCGTCACTTTTAACAAACTCAAGAATCCCCCGTCTCCGGTGCATGATTCAAATGTAACACTGATGCGTGGGAAATTCACAAGAGCAGATCTATGCTCCAACATAGAAAAAGGGGACTATTTTCTGCTCAGGTGTATGTTGCGCCTCCTCTTGCGCGAGCTCTCCTGCTCGTTCTGTTGCACATAAAGACACACAAGAGCTCAAACCGCCATGGGATTCTCAGAGCCGGAGCCAGAATTTCTTCAAAGACGCCAACAGCTATCATTTTCTGCAGGATTTTGTTATCAAAAATTAATGTGTGAATGTGAAGGAGGATGAAGTGAGACTCAATGAATCTTATTGGAGTGGAAATGCATCGCAAGCAAGGATTCAGTCAGCTGATGCTTAATAATCACAACTGTTAGTAAACTAATTTGATCTATACCAATTATTGCACGTATTTTCATAATGGTATAAATTAGGCACATTGAGCGATCAGCCCTCCCATAGACTCCTGCTGAAGTATTGATTAGTTTAAGCCACATATGATCCATCAAACAGCTTCATGTCAGGTACTGTATTCAACAGCAACAAGCTAAATCTTTCTGAAAGCCCGTAGAATCAGGTCCATTTATCAGAAAATCAATATATTGTATTGGTGTCAACTTACTGTGTTTACCCTTACACACCTCCTGGTTTTTCTTAGTTTGTGGGGTCCTACTGCTGACATAATCTGTTTTCTCTCCCTGATGTCACAACAGCCCAACCCAATCCAACACCCATCAGAACCATTCAAAACGAGGTTGAAACCTCATCACTTGAGACGTCTAGAACCATGTCCAAAGGGTTTTGAGAATAACACAGTTAAAAGTTTGCTGCCTTAGTTTTCATGGTGGAAGTTTGCAAAAATCTCTAGAATGTTTTAAGATGAGTTATAATGAAACTGAACCCTTAGACTTAATCTCCTGATGTTGATCCTGCTGTGGGGTTGGGGAACCACCAGTACGGAGATGGCAGTAGGCAGGTGTGAGTATACTTTTGGAGGATGGCATGGTGTGTAGAAAGACTGCAGAAAGCCACAAGAAAACCATCAAGGACAGATTGATATTCTGCTAAATGTCTAGGGATTGCACTGCTGACAACTGGGGGAAGTAATTTTCTCTGATGAAGCTCCTTACTGATTCCTTGGGGGATCTGGAAGAAGGATAGTCTGGAGAAGAAAACAGGTAAACGCTGACATCAGTGATGTGTCATGCCTAAATTCATGTGTTGCTTCTCAGCCAAAGGAGCAGACTCAATCACAGTTTAGCCTCAGAGGTATAAATAAAAAATAGTACCTAAACATCCTCCCAGAGGAACACCTTCAAACACAACAGTTTGGTGATGGCGGCATGTAGCTCAGTAGGTAGAGTGGCCTTACCGGAGGGTCGTCTGTCTGATCCCAGCTCCAGCCGGGTCATTTTATTGTTGTGTCCTAAGACACTTTACCCACCGGGACTGCTGCTGGCGGTCAGGAGGACCCAGACTCTACAGTCAGTCTGCCCCAGGGCAGCTGTGGCTACAGTGTAGCTCACTGCCATCAGCGTGTGAATGTGTGAGTGAGTGAGTGGACTTCATAAAAGAATGGGCCATTTACCATTTTCCAGCATGATGCACTAGGACTAAAGGATAAAGTCAGAACTAAGTGGCTCAGCAAACAAAACATCAACATCCAGGTCTAGGAAACTCCCCAGACCTTAATCCCAGTGAGAATCCTCAAAAGCTGGGTGGCCAAACAAAACCCGACAAACAAATTCCAAGCACGGATGATGAAGAACGGCCTGAGTGAAGGTCTGGTTGACTCCCATCATGTCAGGGTGAACAGTAGAGGTCTAGAAGGACGGACACTGCAGACATCTTTGCATTCACTTCATTTGATTGTTAAGAAAAGCGTTAGAACTTATGAAATGCTGTAATTCTAGATTAGTACTCATAGAAACATCTAATAAAATGATAATTAAACACTGGAGCAGAAAGCTTTGTGAAAACCAACACTTGTGTCATTCTCTGACCTTTTAGCCAGGACTGTAGAGTTCAGCTCTTATAGTTTGTTCAAATTTATATTTCAAAAGAACTCGTTCAAAGTTCAGTTCACAAAGTTCAGTTCACAAAGATGAATGAACTTCACTTTTTACCGTTCTGAACTAGGCTGACAAGAAATTATTCACTTTCATTTCTATGTACATAGCTAACGTTTGAAAATGGGGGAAAATAGTGATGATGTGAGCTAATTAGCTTATTTATAAAGTCATGAAAGCTTCCAGCCTGTCACATATGTTTGCTCTTATTGTTCTTTGTCTGATAAAACTGCTCCTGTTCACATATTTGAACGATTTTATGCAGAAATTAACCTGAAAGTGTGGTTTATTAGAACAGTGTGTAACAGCTATCACTAACGTTTATTTTGGCACAGCATCGTCTGACCAAATCCTTACTTGTGTGAATTTAAAACAATATAAATGCTGTGAAGTTTACTTCTCAAGTAAAGTTTTTAACATTAGGCTACGGTATTTTATATAAATGAAAGTAGTTACTGCTGGCTTAGATTCAACTTTGCAGGCGTCATTTATTTTTCCTGACATGTTTCCACTCAGCCTTAAATCCCTTCTCTTATTCCTGACATTTAGACCATATTTCATGTCAGAATATAAGCAAACTTTTATCTGGTAAAAAAAACTACTGGAAAAAGCTTCAGCTTGCCACAACGATAGACAAAGAAAAAAACCTTTTTGGAGTGGTAAAGTCAAAATATATTTGAGTATCTGTCCCTCAGATGGGTGTGTTTGTTTCTCAGTGAGGTTAAGAGCACATAATAGCACACAGCCCACTCATTGGACGATAAAAACCAGCAACAGGCCAGTCTCTGGAGGATACACTCCTGCAGAAACAACGAAATGTGAAAGAGGCTTTCAGCACAAAAGAGTTTTTAGGGTTGAGTGGGCTACCTTTAGCATTAGAGCAAATTCAGAGTATCGTCTAAATAAGAAGTGTCTACATAATTAAATTCATTACTAAATTATTCTGGTTTTAAAAGGAGCTGCACATATTTAAATTCATAACAAATGTTTGCTAACAAGAAGTAGGCTAATTAATGGCTAGTTGAGTGACATCACACTAATTAGCATTCTGGTTGGAACTACTGGTTGGCTAACTTCTAACAAAAACTTTGCAACAATTAGCTAACTTCTTCTTAGGTATTTCCAAGTTTTCTAAAATAGAAACTATCAAAACCACTCTGAAACCTGCATTTGACACACTGTCCACTATGTGTCCTGGATTAGAACATGTCCATTTTGTTAGAACGTGAGTTTCAATATTCAGTGCAAATGTGCAACTGTCTCCAAACATGACGTCCCAAGGACCAAAAATGCAACATCCAGTAAGTACAGCAGTCATAGTCATTTCACCCAAGTACTTTTTTACAACTTTTAAACATAAATACACTTAATACAAAACTGAATGAGGAAAAATTGAGGTAATAGAGTGCTACACTAGTATGGTAGTATTTATGCTAAGCTAACTTGTAGCTAGCCTAAAAGTTTATACGTGATTAACAATGGAATGAATTTCTGGCCTGTGTTAACCTTTATCTAAGACTGTTTAACTGAATATGGTTTAAAAAATTACAATTTAGGAGCAAAGATGCTAAACTAGGAATGCCATACTTATGCTAACCTAAGGGACGGATAGCTTGATTAGGCTCAGACCATCCTTTACTGCACAATGTTATTTTCAGACTAAATACAAACAAAAAAAGTATTAAACATTTAGCTGAAGGCAAAAAAAAAATCTGTGCATGAGGGACTTACAGCTGTCGCATTTACGTAAAAACATATTAGCTTTAATTTGCTCTCTTAAATTTTCCTTTTCAGTTTTAATAAAGTATTTATCTGTTTAAGTTCAGTTTTATCAATCTAACATTGGTTTTATAAACTACAGAAAATATTCCATTATCCATATGAAAGGCACTTTTAAACAATCAAAATAGATATAAATGGGCTGGAAGGGATTCCTTCTCATTTGTGATATGAATCCACCCTAATGACAGCTCCAATTGTTTTGTTTTTATTTATTACTTTATGTAGCATAATGTGATAAAAAGGCATAGCTAAATGTGTTCCTCTATACTTGTTAATTCAAATAGACTCGTGTGTAATCATTCAATAACTACCTACAACCTACAAGTTTGGTCTGCTGTTTTCAGGACAAAATATATTTGATCACATTATACAAAATATAGACAAATTATTAAGGATTTTTAATGTTATCTCCCAACATGTGATTTTTATTTTTACCGGAGACTCCGGTTTCATCCCACTGATCTAAATAACATTTTTAAATATTAGGTAGCTAACGTCTAGTTAACTAACTAGAAGTCAAATTTTGTTTATTCAAAACAAACTGCTCACTATTCATGCTAGCTATTTTAGCTAATGCTTGCTAGCTCATTGTTAGAAGTTAGCGGGTGTGTTTCTCATTTTGTGGTTAAAAACCTAAACCTTCACGTTTCACAACACAAATAGGTGTCCTGTTTTTTGTAAACCACGCAAACATCATTCAGTCTCAAGAGAACTAAATTAGAAAAACAGTAATGTTAGTCACTATTAGCTCATTCATGCTATCATGCCAACCATACATAAAAGTGATTTTTTTTATTATAGTGATATCCACATTTGATTTGATGACCTATATGCATCCTAAAAATAAGGAGCTTGTTTTTTTTTTCTAAAACAGTTTCAAAATAATCATTTAGCTAAATGTTTACAGACTGTGAAACATTTCAGATTTTTGTTTCACTTTTAACTCATAGACCTGCATGAATGGCTGGTTTTTGTGATTGTAGACTATAAAAATAAAGACATGTTTTTTAGAAACCTGATCAAAATATACGATAAGAAAGAATAGAACTGAACAGCTGCTGGACAAAAAAAAAAACATTACAAAAGGTTCAGTATTCCTCACACACTTTCTATTTGCCTTAAACAGGTGAAACTCAAAAAGTTAAAATATTGTGCAAAAGTTCATTTATTTCAGTAACTCAACTTAAAAGTGGGACATTTGGTCAAAGACGATTATAAAGAATGATATGATGTAAATAAGGACACTGTCCTTTTGAGTTGTGAGGGAGACGGGAAAAGGGGCAGGAAATTAAAAAGCTTATGCTTCTTCCTGCTCCCTTTGAGCATATCAATTACATATACATGTATGTATATATGTGTGTGTTTATAAATATGTATATATAGAAAAAGATTTATTCATTTATTTATTTATTTTTATTTTTCTCATTGAAGTATTATTCTCATTATTATTGTTATTTTATTTTGCTGAAATTTATGTTATTTAGATATGTTCAAATAAAATTATTCATCATCATCATCATCAAAAGGTGAATCTAATATATAAGGAGATATTTAAAACCTTCTTTTGCTAATTTCGATGGCTTACATTACAGAGTGAGTACATTATGGCTTACAGCTCATGAAAGCCCCAAATTCAAAATCTCAGAAAATGTGAATATTACAAGAAATCAATTAAACAAGGGTTTTAAATAGAGGAATGGTGGACATCTTAAGAGTATAATCATGCATATATATATATATATATATATATATATATATATATATATATATATATATATATATATACACTCTGTATATTAGTATCTATAATACTTAATCAAACTGTCAAAATAAATAAAAACAAATTGTTAGTCTGAGTAACCCAGCTCTCTCAAACATCAGATTGAATCAGTTATAAATAAAAACCCTGACGTATAAAATCAGTATCTCCTGTTTCCTTCCTGTTATAGGATGCTGTTCTTAAACCTAAAAGTCTTACTGAAAGGAGGCTGATTAAAAATGTTTTGGGGGGTTTCGCTGCAGACAGACACACGAGGCTGGGAATTAAATGTGACATAAGCCAAGAGCCAGATTTGATCTGAGAACTTCACCTGCTGGCCCGCCGCCCTCACCCTCATCTCTCTCCAACCTCGTATTTATTTCAACAGTGAGGTCTGTAACCCTCCATCTCCATGAGTTCTGCCTGCATCTGGCCCATATTCTATCATTAGCTCCTCCGACCTCTCTCCTGCTGCCTCCTTCAATCTCAGCTTCTGCAAATTTACTTTGGCCACCTATACAGTCAGTCTGATGCGAAAGCATTCAGGCAAAATGGATCGCCTTGTCGTGCAGGTGGTAGAAGAAATAACGCTTAGGAGTGTTTGAAACTCCGGTTAAAGGAGATTAAACTGAAGGAGATTTAGCTGAATGCTCTGATGGAACAGAAATGAAGCCAGACGTTGGCAGGAGGCTGTTTTAAATGTTGTCAGCTCCATGAATGACACAGAGCTGAGTAAAGGCAACGAGGTAAAGGTCACAGAGAATTAAAGCTTCAGAGGTGACGATAATCTGGGGTTTTATTAGAATTTTTGTTAATTTCTTGATTTGTTACACTTGAAATATGACTTAGTTTTGCTTACTGTAGACGAATAACTAATAGAGGCCACCTCCTCCCCAGCTCTGTTTGATTAATATCTACAATATCTCTAATTCACAGTCTTAGAGGAAAAACAAAAAATCTAATAGAAGAACATTTCAACGTTCTGGTTGCTGTTACCCAATACATCGTGTTTTGTCTGTAGTGAAATAACAGCTTGGTACCAGTAGACCCAATCAGGCTCCTCGGCCCGGCCGGGGTGTAAAAAATGAATAGACGAACACAAATGAAACGTATTTCCTGTCACCATATGCAGAGCAATAAAAACAAGCGCTGATTGCCTGTCATCTAGGATAGAGGGAGGCTGCCTGCTGTAGCACATTTCACAACAAATATTGTTTCATTCCGAGGCGGTCGGTCAATATTGTTTTATTCACCTCTGTAACAGGACGTTCTCAGTCTCAGCTGGAATAAACGCCCTGGAACGTTTTATTTGGGATCGTCGCAGCTCCTGGTGATGGTCGGTGCCATCGGCTCACAGAGGCGCAGCCCTAATTCACTTCTCCTCATTATAAAGTGCTTCAATGAACATTAAATTGTCAGCGTAGCGCCGGGAACGCATGCTTTCCAGTTGTGGAGCCCCGAGGCCTCTCAGCTGTCCTGTTGTGTGGACGCCAACGCTCTGGTTGATCCGCTGTCTGAAAGCACACTCCTTGCCATGGGGGACGTTTGTCTGGTTGACGGCCAAAGCTGCAGCTTCAGTGGCTTTTTAGGATGACAACATCAGCACCACATGCTCTGCAATGGCTGCGTCCTTGTGTGCAACAGAAGTAGAGCTGATGTGCAGAATGAACGAGGGAAATTAGAGTTTTTTTTATCAGATGAAACAAACAGAACACTAAAGAGTTATAATAATTCAGAGGTGTCTAAACCTTTCAAGACAAGGAGCAAAATCACCAAAGTGAAAGTCCTCACAGGCAGCAGAAATGAGGTGTTTTGTTTTTGACCTTTTTGTTTTTAACAGAAACCTTAAACAGAATAATTTGATAAAAAGACAAAAGTCAGTGTTTTGTAAGAAAGAATCTGGAAATCTTTGTAGGTATGAGACGTAAAAAGGGTCTCGTACGTTTGCCTTGTTTAGTTCAAAGTGGCGTTCTATCAGTTGTTTATCTACAGGAACTGGTTACATCACTCAAAGCAGGCGGAGTCTCTATAGACAGGAAGAAGTCCTCTGACCGGAGCAATACTCAGCTAGTCAGATCAGTGATGGGATAGCTGCTGATGTTTAGGCAAATAAAGCTACTCCTGCTCAAATAAGTCATCCTGATGTTTTAGAACTTCAGACAGAGGACTACTTCCTGTTTCTAGAGGTGCTGCCTGCTTTGAGTGATGTCACCGGTGGGTGTGGTCAATGATGTAGATAATTAACTGATAGAACACCAACCCAAACATCTGTTTAATTAAAGAAAGGCATCACACTCCCTGAATTTGATTGGTCGACAGTTTTCTGGTTCTTGATCACTACTCAGTTTTGGCTTGTTTTTAGCACCCCCTAGTGTCCGTTTTAAATCACTGTCGTTAAAACAAACTGTTGCCCCCCTCCTGCTCTGCGCCCGTGTTTTCAATCAGATACAAGTTTTCTTTGTTTCTTTGGAGTCTCCACCATGATGAACACGATACAGTAGATCTCTGAGCTCATATCTATGATGTCAGTGTCTTCAGCTCGTCGGTCCTCAGCAGGTTCTGAGGTGGAAACATGGATTACCGTAAAGCGTTACTGCTCCTGGTGAGAAATGTGACTTTGTGAGACTTCAGGGCACTGGACCAGAGACTCTGAAGTTGCAAGCGCAGTATTCTGGACACAAGCAGCAGATGGGGAGTGACTTTTCATTAATCCTGTAAAGCAGGGCTATTCAATAGGCGGCCCGTGGGCCGGATGCGGCACACGACCCGACTATCTTTGGCCCATGTCATTTATGGACTTTTTGTTTGTTCGTTTCTGCAAGAGAGAGAGAGAGAGTGTGTGTGTGTGTGTGTGTGTGCTAGGTTACATTTATATTTCAATTATGACAAACTGCGGCTTTTACAGTAGCAAAATAGTTGTATTTGTACGCCCCGGTCTGCGGAGTCTCCACGGATTGTCATGTGGCCCATCCAGGTTCAGAATCGAATACCCCTGCTGTAAAGGGTCATATTAACACATACGGGATAAGAGAAACACATTTAAACATATGGAAAATTACATAGTGTGCCTTTAAAAGTCAAGTCAATTTACAGCAACAAGCATCTTCAGTGATGCTGCTGGATTTAGTCCAGTTTAATGAATGAAGTCTCACATGTCTGCTTTTAGTAAAGGTCAGTGAAGGTTAGTGGTTCTATTTACCAGGAGATTGAATTAAGAGGAAAACTGCTTCATAAAAGGCTAATACTTTGGATTGGACTTAAACTTCAACCTTTTTAAAATAATATAAATATTTGCATTTTTGTTTGTTTTTTGGTAAAAATATAAAAAAGAAAAGTTGACATCCTGCTGAAGTAAATTCTACCATTCTAGCAGCTGAGGGCCACCTAATGGCCCCTGTGCTGCACTTTTGACATCCCTGTAATAATTAGGTGCATCCCCAGAAGGAGGATCTACTCAGGATGGCTATTCCTGCTGTTTTAGTGGCTCAGACACTAAATTTGTTTTTCTATAAAGAATTGTGTGACTGTTGTTGAGTTGCAGAAAACCCGAGTGCTACTGATGTGGATTTTGTGCCTGAGTATATCAAAGGTGCCAGCCACAGCTACCGATGACTATTCATCAATAATTGTCACTTTATCTGACTGAGCAGAAAAGTTATTTACAGCATGAGACAGGCAGAGAGGAGGATGACAAAAGAGCAGCTGAATAATTTCATTTAAATTCCGTTCGCCTCCGTTTGCATCGCTGCAGCTTCAGATGCCTCAGACATCTCCGGCGAAGAGAGAGGAGCTACAGCCGAGCGGCGACGGGGGACCGTGAGCGTTTCGTATTTGAATGAGATCAGAAGGGTTGCGCATGTAAGCCTGCAGTGATTTCCCACCGCTCTGACGCACCCTGAAGAAGTCTAAACATCACTCCAGCTAGGTGATGTTTTAAGGATCTGTCAAGTTCCTGTGAAGCAGAGAGGAAGGCATGATGTTACAAACATTCACTAAAGATTCCTGATTCCTCAAAAAATTAGCAAGAAGGACATTCAGTCATCAAAATTACAAAAATGGTTTTCAGAAAATCATAAACCTGTAAAATAAATGTAGAAATTTTATTTTGGTAGAAGAGAGACAGGAAGTGGTGATTAGACAACTGTTGAGCGAAACCCATCATAAAGATTTCAAGTTTAAAAGTAAATAAGAACATTTCTGAAAGTCAGCATGATCAATGGCCTGTATTTACAACAGTCATTCACACACTGGTGGTGATAAACTACGTTGTAGCCTCAGCTGCCCTGAGGCACACTGACAGACGTGGGGATCATGCACCGGCACCTGCCAAGTCCTTTGACCACCACCAGTAGACAAGGTGGGTGAATCAGAAAAACTTTTGGGCGTGCCTATAGCAGACCTGTCGGTTCTGAGCCGGTCACGCCCACCGGGAGAACAGCTGATAAAGAAGCGTCACCATAACACCGGTGACACTTCTGATGAAGGCCGCAGTCGACAGTCGAAACATGTCAACATAAAAAGAAGGTAAATAAAAACTTGCCTACAACTTACTTACAACTGTCTGAACAAAAAGAACACTAATACTTCGTTAAAGAAAGGAAAACATAATGAACTTCTTAAAGTAAAATATAAAATTTCCAAAAAATATATAAGAAATATAACAACTTCTGTACAACTGTAAACAGAAATGGCAATAGATTAAAAATAGAGATGGAAATAAATGGCATGACCAAGGAGTGTGCAATTGTGCATATATGTGCAAATGTGCATGTATGTGCAAAGATGATTAGTCCTATGTATTGATCTGGTTTAGGGACCGTATCGCCTGCAGGAAGACGCTCCTCCTCAGTCTCTCTGTGTTGGCTTTCAGGGAGCGGAAACGCTTTCCTGATCGCAGCTGAGAAAACAGTCCGTTGCTGGGGTGGCTGAGGTCTTTCACAATCTTCCTGGTCTTGGTCCAGCACCGCTTGTTGTAGATCGAGTGCAGGTCAGGGAGCTCGGTGCAGATGATGCTCTCAGCTGATCGCACCACCCTCTGTAGGGCTCGTCTGTCCTGCATGGTGCTGTTCCCAAGCCAGGTTGAGATGTTTCCCGTCAGGATGCTTTCTGGTGCAGGAGTAAAAGTTCCTGAGCACCTTGGTGGGCAGTTTAAAGTCTCTCAAGCTTCTGGTAGAGCCTGTACACCACGGTGTTGATGTGACAGGACCATGACAGGTCCTGAGTGATGTGAACACCGAGGTACCTGAAGCTGTTCACTCTCTCCACTGGACTCCTGTTGATAACGGGGGTCTGGTAGTTCCTTTCCTGCTTCGTGCTGAAGTCCACTATCAACTCCTTTGTCTTACTGACGATTAGAAGGAGATTGTTCCTCTGGCACCAGTTCTCCAGATTTCCTCATTGTTGTCAGAGATCAGGCCCACCACAACAGTGTTGTCAGCAAACTTAATGATGGTGGTGGAGCTGGTAGTGCCTACACAGTCATACGTATACAAGGAGTACAGCAGGGGGCTCAGAACACGACCCTGGGGGGCTCCAATGCTGAGAGTGAGGGAGGCTGAGACATATCTCAGCGACCAGCTCAGCTGATTACTTTTGTTGCAAAGGAGCAGTAGCTGTAGTCTGATGATGGAGGGCCTCACCTTATCTCTAAGGCTGAGACACCCTATGGAGGAAGCTCATTTCAGCTGCTTGTATCGATCTCTTTCCTTCGATCGTGATCCTTACCTCGTGGCCATAGGGGAGGGTTGGAACTGTTGGGTTTCAAAAATCCAATATTTCAGGCATTAAAGGGTCAGAATTATAATTTTGTATTTAAAGCAGAAACCCTACTTTTGCAAACAAAATGTCACATCCAGGATTGAAACACATTTGTTGTATTTCTATTCAAGATGTTTGTAAAAGTCATGAAACTGAAAACAGGATTCAAACAGTTTTTTGAGACAGAACTAAATAATCTGAGCTCAACCAGCTGATTGGTTCATTCCCACATTGAGGTAGGAACTGGTAACATGACTGGATTTACATTTCCTGCTCGCTCTATGAGATTTTAAATAATCTCTTGTCTATATGTTTTGGCAAAATAAATATAAATGTGGTAATGCTGCAGGATTCTTTCAATCCACCAGGCAAATACTCTCAGATAAATCAAAACATTTCAGTAATTCCTGAGAGTGCGTTTGGTGAAAGATACGTTTCCTTATGAATAATATTCCAGGAACTATCCAGTGTGTAAAGAAAACAGCTGTTGGACCAGTGGCGGCCGTCAATAGGGGGCGCTAGGGTGCTGCCCGTCCAGTCTCACAGGCAGAGGAGGAGGAAGAAGAAGATATGATCACAAATAGTTTTTAAAGAACCATGAAAATTAAATTAGACAATCTATCCATTATACATACTATAAGTGCTGTGTATAATCTGCATTTAGATGTAGTTTTAAAATGTTCTCTCACTTTTTTTACCATGACTGAAAGGTCTTGTGATGCACTTCCTGTTTCTTTGGGGTCTACTGCGCATGCTTCGGGAGTAACAATCTTTACCATAGACCTACGCTATAACTGGTGCATGCACACTGGAACCCCTTTAGGAGAGCCTTGGGTCACAAAATTTAGTGACTGAATCATGCGCCGCAGACCGGAGTCTCAGCTCAGATCAGGACGTTGACCTGGAAGTTCTAAGTAGATCGTGGAGTTTTTATGATGGAAAAAACTGAATGGATATTTATTCAAAGAATCCTTCTTGACAGTTTTGTGACAACCCAGCTGATTGATTCCATCTCCTGATTTAATTAACTCGTTTGTTTCTTTTGTTTATTAACAGTGCATCGCAGTCGCTGAGATTACCCATTCAAATACACATATGAGCTAATGGCTATTGGCTAGGGCAGTGGTTCCAAAAGTGGGGGCGTGCCCCCTATGGGGGCCGTGGTGTAATTGCAGAGGGGGGCATGATTCATTTTCTTTTCTTTTTTAACATTAACAGAAAGGTTTTTGACAGGGCTAACACAAAAACACAAAGAAAATCTGCAGCAACAAGCAGGCATTGAGAAGATGAGAGAATAAATATGTTATTTTGGAAAAAATAAACCTTTACAAATTTTATTTTCATTTTGTCAGGGAGTTGTTCATGTTTTAAAACCCATTTTGCACAGAGACATTTTTTGAATTTTATATTGAGCTGTAAACATAGTTTGTTTTTTAAGAAAAGGCTGAAGATTATTTTATTGCAACCTGTAGTTTAGTGCAGTTACTTTCGTCTCGTCTCGTCTTCTTCCGCTTATCCGGGTCCGGGTCGCGGGGGCAGCATCCCAATCAGGGAGTCCCAGACGGTCTTCTCCCCAGCCACTTCTACCAGCTCCTCCGGCAGGATCCCAAGGCGCTCCAGGGCCAAATCAGAGATATATTTTCTCCAGCGTGTCCTGGGTCCACCCGGGGGCCTCCTGCCGGCAGGACATGCCTGAAACACCTCCCTGGGGAGGCGTCCAGGGGGCATCCTAACAAGATGCCCGAACCACCTCAACTGGCTCCTCTCTACATGGAGGAGCAGCGGTTCTACTCCGAGTCTCTCCCGAATGTCCGAGCTCCTCACCCTATCTCTAAGGCTGAGCCCGGCCACCCTGCGGAGAAAACTCATTTCGGCCGCTTGTATCCGCGATCTCGTTCTTTCGGTCATTACCCAGAGCTCATGACCATAGGTGAGGATTGGGAGGTAGATCGACCGGTAAATCGAGAGCCTTGCTTTCCGGCTCAGCTCCTTCTTCACCACAACAGACCGGTTCAGCGTCCGCATCACTGCAGACGCTGCCCCAATCCGCCTGTCAATCTCCCGCTCCCTCCTTCCCTCACTCGTGAACAAGACCCCGAGATACTTGAACTCCTCCACTTGAGGCAGGATCTCTCTCCCGACCTGGAGTTGGCAAGCCACCCTTTTCCGACCGAGAACCATGGCCTCAGACTTGGAGGTGCTGATCCTCATCCCAGCCGCTTCACACTCAGCTGCGAACCTCCCCAGCAAGAGCTGTAGGTCAGAGCCTGATGAAGCTAGGAGGACCACATCATCTGCAAAAAGCAGAGACGAGATTCTCCTGTCACCAAACTCAACACCCTCCACACCACGGCTGCGCCTAGAAATCCTGTCCATAAAGGTTATGAACAGGACCGGTGACAAAGGGCAGCCCTGGCGGAGTCCAACCCTCACAGGGAACAGGTCCGACTTACTGCCGGCTATGCGGACCAGACTCACACTCCTCTGGTACAGGGACTGAATGGCCCTTAACAAAAGACCATCCACCCCGTACTCCTGGAGCGCCCCCCACAGGGTGTCCCTGGGGACACGGTCATAAGCCTTCTCCAAATCCACAAAACACATGTGGATTGGTTGGGCAAACTCCCATGGCCCCTCCATCACCCTAGCGAGGGTAAAGAGCAGGTCCACAATTCCACGACCTGGACGAAAACCACATTGCACCTCTTCTATCTGAGGTTCAACTATCGACCGGACCCTCCTCTCCAGTACCCTGGAGTAGACCTTCCCAGGGAGGCTGAGGAGTGTGATCCCCCTATAGTTGGAACACACCCTCTGGTCCCCCTTCTTAAAAATGGGAACCACCACCCCGGTTTGCCACTCAACAGGAACTGCCCCCGATGACCACGCAATGTTGCAGAGACGTGTCAACCACGACAGTCCTACAACATCCATAGCTTTCAGATACCCAGGTTGGATCTCATCCACCCCCGGGGCTCCGCCACTGCGTAGTTTTTTGACTACCTCAGCGACTTCTGCCCCAGAGATTGGACAGTCCATCCCCAGGTCTCCCAGCTCTGGTTCCTCATAGGAATGCGTGTCGGTGGGATTGAGGAGCTCCTCAAAGTATTCCTTCCACCGCCCGACTATAGCCCCAGTTGATGTCAGCAGCTCCCCGTCCCCACTGTGAACAGTGTGAGCGAGTTGCCGCCTTCCTCCCCTGAGGCGTCGGATGGTTTGCCAGAACCTTTTTGGAGCCGACCGATAGTCTTTCTCCATGGTCTCGCCGAACTCCTCCCACGCTTGAGATTTTGCCTCGGAAACTGCCACTGCTGCACCCCACTTGGCCCTCCGATACCCATCAGCTGCCTCTGGAAACCCACAGACTAGCCATGCCTTGTAGGCCTCCTTCTTCAGCCTGACGGCTCCCCTAACCTCTGGTGTCCACCAGCAGGTACGGGGGTTACCGCCACGATTGGCACCGGCTACCTTGCGACCACAGCTAGCAACAGCCGCCTCAACAATCGCAGAGCGGAACAAGGCCCATTCGGACTCAATGTCCCCCACTGCTCTTGGGACGCGGTCGAAGCTCTGCCGGAGGTGGGAGTTGAAGACCATCTTGACAGGCTCTTCTGCCATGCGTTCCCAGCAGACCCTCACTATGCGTTTGGGTCTACCAGGTCTGCGTAGCATCTTCCCCTGCCATCTGATCCAACTCACCACCAGGTGGTGATCAGTTGACAGCTCCGCTCCTCTCTTCACTCGAGTGTCCAAAACATACGGTCTCAGGTCAGATGATACAACTATAAAGTCAATCATCGACCTGTAACCTAGGCTGCCCTGGTACCAGGTGTACCGGTGGGCATCCTTATGTTCGAACATGGTGTTCGTTATGGCCAAACTGCGACTTGCACAGAAGTCCAAAAACAGAACACCACTCGAGTTCAGATTGGGCGGGCCGTTCCTCCCAATCACGCCCCTCCAGGTCACGCTGTCATTGCCCACGTGAGCGTTGAAGACCCCAGCAGGACTATGGAGTCCCCAGTAGGAGCGCTATCCAGCACTCGTCCCAGGGACTCCAAAAAGGGTGGGTACTCTGAGCTGCTATTTGGTGCATAAGCACAAACAACAGTCAGGACCCGTTCCCCAACCCGAAGGCGCAGGGAAGCTGCCCTTTCGTCCCCGGAGAAAACCCCAACATACAGGCAGAGAGTCTTGGGGCTAACAGAAAGCCCACCCCAGCCCTCCGCCTCTCACCTGGAGCAACTCCAGCATACAAGAGAGTCCAACCCCTCTCAAGGACTCGGGTTCCAGAGCCAACGCTATGTGTCGAGGTGAGCCCGACTATATCTAGCCGGTATCGCTCAGCCTCTTCCACAAGCTCCAGCTCCTTCCCCGCCAGAGAGGTGACGTTCCATGTCCCAATAGCCAGTTTTTGTGTCCGGGGATCGGACCGCCAAAGCTCCCGCCTTGGTCTGCCATCCGATCCACAATGCACCGGACCCTTCATGTTCCTCCTGCAGGTGGTGGGCCCACAGGTGGATGAGCCCATGTATCCAGTTCGGGCTGGGCCCGGCCGGGCCCCATGGGCGAAAGCCCGGCCACCAGGCACTCGCTCACGGGCCCCAACCCCAGGCCTGGCTCTAGGGTGGGACCCCGGTAACCCTCCGGGCCGGGTACACTGGCTCGATGATTGTATTTCCATAAAGAGTCTTTTGAACTGCACTTGGTCTCACCCCTCCCCCAGGACCAATTTACCATGGGTGACCCTACCAGGGGCACAAGTGCCCCAGACAACATAGCTCCTAGGATCATTAGGGCACTCAAACTCCTCCACCACGATAAGGTGACGGTTCACGGAGGAGCAGTTACTTTCACTTGTTCAAATTTCTAGGTTTGAGAAGTGAAATAAACTGTAGTGGAATTCAAAAATGAGATCTGTCTCATGTTTCATTAAACAGCGACATGTCTTTGTTATCGTTGTGGCTGAATGTCAGAGGAACACTTATAGTGTTGAATACTTTGGTTCATAGCCCGTATTCAGGAGGTTTTTTGTTACTTTTCCTGTTAATGCCAAAGCAGCCTATGGTAGTTTTGTGAGTTGTCTGAAATGGTAATTTTAGTTTATTTAGCTGGGACATATAAGTGGATTTGACTTTATTTTGTTGTTAATTCACTTCATTAGTTGAGCTGATTGTCATGACTTACTTGGTTAGTGTTTGTCTGAACCGTAACATTATCTGTGTTCATTATAGATGTATGTATGTGTTTGTGGTGTCAGTAGAAAGCTGTACAAACTTATTTGTGAATATTAAGTTGTGTTTCTGACCTTGTGTAGGTCAAGTTGTTTTTTCCCTGATCTCTTACAACTTCTGTTGTGACAACATTGTGGTTGTTTTGTTATTTTTATTTGTATCTGATAATATTAATATTATTCTAAGGTCTTCTCATGAAGACTTTATGATTTCTTTACTGTTGTGGTTTTTTGCACAACTGAAAACTGACTTGCAAATATGCGCCCCACCCAAAAAAAAAAAAATGTCACCAGGCGCCACTGTGTTGAAGGGACGTTTGATTTAAAAAACATCCTAAATTAGTTGTAGTTTCCTGTTCCTGTAAAAGCTGCAGTCCTCAAGCTGTTTGTCAGCTGCTTTGGGGATTAATTAATATCAGTGTTGGAAATGGATCTGCTGC
The DNA here is from genome assembly GCA_006937965.1 of Callopanchax toddi. NCBI lineage: Eukaryota > Metazoa > Chordata > Actinopteri > Cyprinodontiformes > Nothobranchiidae > Callopanchax > Callopanchax toddi. Next base: position 777,611 of record SSNR01000177.1, read on the forward strand.
AGAAGAGGAGAGAACTTTCACTCATTTCACACTCTTGGTGTGAGATAGATGACAAACAGAAGCCAATAGAAATGTGTGTTAACTGTGTGAATGAGTATTTCTGCTAAAAAGTTATATTATTATAAATGGTAAAGGGGCAACCTGAGCACTATATTGTTATGATCTATATAGTTGTATTTAAACAAATGCCTTCAGGAATATCTCCTCCGTGAACCGTCACCTTATCGTGGTGGAGGAGTTTGAGTGCCTTAATGATCCTAGGAGCTATGTTGCCTGGGGCACTTGTGCCCCTGGTAGGGTCACCCATGGCAAATTGGTCCTAGGTGAGGGGTGAGACAAAGTGCGGTTCAAAAGCCTCTTCATGGAAGTACAATCAACGAGCCAGAGTACCCGGCCCGGAGGGTTACCGGGGTCCCATCCTGGAGCCAGGCCTGGGGTTGGGGCCCGTGAGCGAGTGCCTGGTGGCCGGGCTTTCGCCCATGGTGCCCGGACGGGCCCAGCCCGAACTGGATACATGGGCTCATTCACCTGTGGGCCCACCACCTTCAGGAGAAACATGAAGGGTCCGGTGCATTGTGGATCGGATGGCAGACCAAGGCGGGAGCTTTGGCGGTCCGATCCCCGGACACAAAAACTGGCTGTTGGAATGTGGAACGTCACCTCTCTGGCGGGGAAGGAGCTGGAGCTTGTGGAAGAGGCTGAGCGATACCGGCTAGATATAGTCGGACTCACCTCGACACATAGCATTGGTTCTGGAACCCGAGTCCTTGAGAGGGGTTGGACTCTCTTTTATGCTGGAGTTGCTTCGGGTGAGAGGTGAAGGGCTGGGGTGGGCTTTCTGTTAGCCCCAAGTCTCTCTGCCTGTATGTTGGGGTTTTCTCCGGGGACGAAAGGGCAGCTTCCCTGCGTCTTCGGGTTGGGGAACGGGTCCTGACTGTTGTTTGTGCTTATGCACCAAATAGCAGCTCAGAGTACCCACCCTTTTTGGAGTCTCTGGGATGAGTGCTGGACAGCGCTCCTACTGGGGACTCCATAGTCCTGCTGGGGGATTTCAATGCTCACGTGGGCAATGACAGCGTGACCTGGAGGGGCGTGATTGGGAGGAACGGCCCGCCCAATCTGAACTCGAGTGGTGTTCTGTTTTTGGACTTCTGTGCAAGTTGCAGTTTGGCCATAACTAACACCATGTTCAAACATAAGGATGCCCACCGGTACACCTGGTACCAGGGCAGCCTAGGTTACAGGTCGATGATTGACTTTATAGTTGTATCATCTGACCTGAGACCGTATGTTTTGGACACTCGAGTGAAGAGAGGAGCGGAGCTGTCAACTGATCACCACCTGGTGGCGAGTTGGATCAGGTGGCAGGGGAAAATGCTACGCAGACCTGGTAGGCCCAAACGTATAGTGAGGGTCTGCTGGGAACGCCTGGCAGAAGAGCCTGTCAAGATGGTCTTCAACTCCCACCTCCGGCAGAGCTTCGACCGCGTCCCGAGAGCAGTGGGGGACATTGAGTCCGAATGGGCCTTGTTCCGCTCTGCGATTGTTGAGGTGGTTGTTGCTAGCTGTGGTCGCAAGGTAGCCGGTGCCAATCGTGGCGGTAACCCCCGTACCCGCTGGTGGACACCAGAGGTTAGGGGAGCCGTCAGGCTGAAGAAGGAGGCCTACAGGGCGTGGCTGGTCTGTGGGTCTCCAGAGGCAGCTGATAGGTATCGGAGGGCCAAGCGGGGTGCAGCAGTGGCAGTTTCCGAGGCAAAATCTCGGGCATGGGAGGAGTTTGGTGAGACCATGGAGAAAGACTATCGGTCGGCTCCAAAAAGGTTCTGGCAAACCATCCGGCGCCTCAGGGGAGGAAGGAGGCAACTTGCTCACACTGTTTACAGTGGGGACGGGGAGCTGCTGACGTCAACTGGGGCTATAGTCGGGCGGTAGAAGGAATACTTTGAGGAGCTCCTCAATCCCACCGACACGCATTCCTATGAGGAACCAGAGCTGGGAGACCTGGGGATGGACTGTCCAATCTCTGGGGCAGAAGTCGCTGAGGTAGTCAAAAAACTACGCAGCGGCAGAGCCCCAGGGGTGGATGAGATCCGACCTGGGTATCTCAAGGCGATGGATGTTGTAGGACTGTCGTGGTTGACACGTCTCTGCAACATTGCGTGGTCATCGGGGGCAGTCCCTGTTGAGTGGCAGACCGGGGTGGTGGTTCCCATTTTTAAGAAGGGGGACCAGAGGGTGTGTTCCAACTATAGGGGGATCACACTCCTCAGCCTCCCTGGGAAGGTTTACTCCAGGGTACTGGAGAGGAGGGTCCGGTCGATAGTTGAACCTCAGATAGAAGAGGAGCAATGTGGTTTTCGTCCTGGTCGTGGAACTGTGGACCAGCTCTTTACCCTCGCTAGGGTGATGGAGGGGTCATGGGAGTTTGCCCAACCAATCCACATGTGTTTTGTGGATTTGGAGAAGGCTTATGACCGTGTCCCCAGGGACACCCTGTGGGGGGCGCTCCAGGAGTACGGGGTTGATGGTCTTTTGTTAAGGGCCATTCAGTCCCTGTACCAGAGGAGTGTGAGTCTGGTTCGCATAGTTGGCAGTAAGTCGGACCTGTTCCCAGTGAGGGTTGGACTCCGCCAGGGCTGCCCTTTGTCACCGGTCCTGTTCATAACCTTTATGGACAGGATTTCTAGGAGCAGCCGTGGTGTGGAGGGTGTCGAGTTTGGTGACAGGAGAATCTCGTCTCTGCTTTTTGCAGATGATGTGGTCCTCCTAGCTTCATCAGGGTCTGACCTTCAGCTCTTGCTGGGGAGGTTCGCAGCCGAGTGTGAAGCAGCTGGGATGAGGATCAGCACCTCCAAGTCTGAGGCCATGGTTCTCGGTCAGAAAAAAGTGGATTGCCAACTCCAGGTCGGGAGAGAGGTCCTGCCTCAAGTGGAGGAGTTCAAGTATCTCGGGGTCTTTTTTACAAGTGAGGGAAGGAGGGAGCGGGAGATCGACAGGCGGATTGGGGCAGCGTCTGCAGTGATGCGGACGCTGAACCGGTCTGTTGTGGTGAAGAAGGAGCTGAGCCGGAAAGCAAGGCTCTCGATTTACCGATCGATCTACCTCCCAATCCTCACCTATGGTCATGAGCTTTGGGTAATGACCGAAAGAACGAGATCGCGGATACAAGCGGCCGAAATGAGTTTTCTCCGCAGGGTGGCCGGGCTCAGCCTTAGGGATAGGGTGAGGAGCTCGGACATTCGGGAGAGACTCGGAGTAGAACCGCTGCTCCTCCATGTCGAAAGGAGCCAGCTGAGGTGGTTTGGGCATCTTGTTAGGATGCCCCCTGGACACCTCCCCAGGGAGGTGTTTCAGGCATGTCCTGCCGGCAGGAGGCCCCCGGGTCGACTCAGCACACGCTGGAGAAAATATATTTCTGGTTTGGCCCTGGAGCGCCTTGGGATCCTGCTGGAGGAGCTGGTAGAAGTGGCTGGGGAGAAGACCGTCTGGGACTCCCTAATTGGGATGCTGCCCCCGCGACCCGGATAAGCGGAAGAAGATGAGACGAGCCTTCAGGAATATATACCTTTATCAAAAACATGTTCTGTCCTAAAAGCAACAAATTGCTATATCTAATTATGTAAAACCTACAATATCCAGAGACCATGTCTATTTTATGAGACTGCAGTTAACAGCTTTTTAAAATTATTTAATTGAAAAGAAAAAGTAAAAAAAATATATATATATACATCAACTTTTACAATACAAAGTTAAATGAAAAGGGGCAGAAGGAAGAAAATATCTTATATAATCTGACACCATTTACAAATAAAATTCTTAATAATGATTTCATCTCCTAACTTTTATACAAACTCAAATATTTTCATCACCATCCTGTTCTGATTTTTCCCAAAAAAATCACAGACACTAACTTAATTTACATTTTTAAATCATCTTTTAAATACAGGAAGTAATTTCAGTGAATTCAGTTTTATATTAAAGTTGTTCCATAATTTCACACCGTTCACTGAAATGCTCAATTCCTTTGTCTTGGTTCTAAATCTGGGTTCATTAAAGACTTTATTTCCTTTCAATAAATAACTACTTACTTACTCTTCTCTCAAACATCTTCTGACTATGTGTTGACAGAGTATCTGTACTAGCTTTGTACATGGTTTGTAATATTTGTCAATTCACCAAATCATGAAATTTTATTATTTTATATTTAATAAATAACAGGTGGATCTCTATAGCGACTATTATTAATAATTCTCAAAGCTCTTTTCTGTCAAATAAACAATGGTTGTGTATAATAAATATAATTTTGTGTGAAAGCATCTGATGTTATCTCTATACACAAAAGAGTGTAGTAGGGATGGAAGTGTGTCACTTGGTAGTCTTGACAAAATAAAAGTATTCTTGCAGAATGGAATGTAATGAAATTATTTTTATGTTTAAGTACCTCTTTTTAAATTGTACTTAATTGTGACAGATTGAGACATGAGAGACTTTGCATATAAATTGCAGCAAAAAAATGTGTACAATCATTGCACTTAAGTCATGTCAGTGTTTATTTGCAGGATTTAAATGAATGAGGAATTAACAGGCTGTAAAACTCAATCAGTCACTGCCTTGGTTCCACTTTAGTAAATTCTGGTTTTCACTTTCACCACTCAAAATGTGTTTCTTATTGTAGAAGAGTTTAAACTGATAGATTGTGTTAACAGGAAGAGGGATTCTGGATTATTGTCTGTGTGGCCACGAGCTTTCTGCTTTAATGGCTTAATGGTCATGTTCTGTTCTATTTTATTGGACTTTATGCTCACTGTTTCTTTTGTGCCATTTCCATTTTCTGGCACACAGTTCTCCTGTTGTGGTCAGATGTTTCCTCCTCAGTGGTTGCTCAGCTACGTTCTCTTGGCCTGTTAGAATATGGCAAATAAAAACTCTTTGGAAAACATTCTTTGTGAAGACAATCATATTGCTGCTATATGGTTTTAGTACTCATAAAATGGAGTGGTGATGTTATTTTCTACTCCCTGCTCCTTTACCACGTTCCCATGACTACCCTGTCATGTATGCCCCGGGTCCCTCCTGGTACGACCTTATAGCATAGCTACGTCCTAGAAGATCATGGTCTATTAGCATGATGTTGTGATGGGGTCATAGTCTAGACATGAGGCCAGCGTAACCTGTCCACTTCAACCTTTTGATGACCAAGACCAGACATCAAGGACATGATCCACCCAGGGCTTCAGTTATAAACCACCGCAATTTTTCAGAAGCTCAAAGCAATCTTTAAGCTCCATGGTGTAATATGGAGCTCAGTATTCCTTACGTCCTGGAAAAAAATCTACAAGACCCTTCTAAGACTCTCCTGGTGCCTACTGCCCACCCCAACTCAGTCCACCCATGTCTCGTTTATTCAGACCTCATGACCGCCCCCTAGAGGAATTACACATCATTCATTATTTTAAGAGGTTTATCCTTCGCTTCTAATAAAACATTTATAGAATAATCATCTTCCTCCTGTTTCCTATGTGTACCACTGTTTCAGCAGCTAAACTCACTTCTAACTTTATAAAAACTAAACACGATGAAGCATCAGGATCAGGGTCAAACTCACATTCTGACTGTTTTTGCTGGTTGACACTGCTGTAGTTATACTTTCAAACAGAAGGAATCCAGAAGATCCATTTTTCAAAACTAGCCTATCTAACTTTTTAACCTGATATCTTTAACAGCAACCTGAAAACTGAGCTCCTTGCAGACGTGATGGATAAAGAGATCAGATTTTATTGGTCTAAAGACGTTATAAACGGATGATTCTACCGATCCAGCTGCGTTCTGCAGGTGCGCGTTAATCTTCTCATCCCTACATCCACAAGTAACATATGGAATGTTTTATTATCAAATAAAACTCTACATCTTCTGTACTCAGTGCTCGTGTAAAAGCTCAGGTTAACACGGTTACAACAAACGGATCACAGTTCAGGAATGTGCCTGAATCCCTGGAGTTTGGTAGAGCAATCCATGAACTCTGGTGCCTAAACTGTGTCAGCAGCTCACAGTGAAGCTGTCATGGTGCCCATTAAGACCTGGACCAGTGTCCCTTTGCTCCACATGCTGCATCTCGGGATGACAAGCCGTCAGCTGGCGCCACAGACCAGTCCGTTAGCCCACATCGGTATTTTCCATTTCCTCACCGAGGGTGTTGCAGGTCGTCTCGGCTCAGGTTTGTTTGAGCGGCGCCCTGCATCGAGTCCCTCACCGCCTGTCCTGCTAATGCAGGAGTCTTGTTGGCAGCGCTGCTCATTAATCTCAGCGGACGTCTCCTGACAGCTCTGACATCTGCGCCACCACTTTGTGAACTGGACCTTGACCAGGATCTCGTGGATTCCTGGAAGAAAGTATGTCAAGCATCACAAACAGTGGAACCTGGCTCTATCAGGCAGGTCATCTCCATCTGCACGTCACGTGGTAGCTAATAGAAAACAGATGCTTTTGGATAAATTAATTTATTTGTTAAAAATGCAGCCAGAAAGGTGCTACCAGCTTCCAACTAATGCAGCAGTTTATTTCCTGTCTCCTTGGCCTATTTCCTTGTTTCATGTCCTCTCTTCTAAACAAAATAGCTCTGCATGGAGGGCAGTGCAAACCTGAAAACATCAAGATCAAATAATAATTTATTAGAACACGTCTGGTTTAATATTTTAACAAAGTAAAACACAGACATTTTTAAAAACTATAAAAACATGATTATTTGTGCCCCCGCTCTGCAGCGAGGCACTCATCCATTTTCTTCTGTGCATTTATTGACTTTCCATAAAAATTCAGGAGTATTTTATAAAAGATAAAAAGCAGCTGTAACTGTGAGCCGGTCTGTTTTTGTGCCTTTCCAGTTGGATTTCATACAACTAACAGTCTGGTTACCTGGAGCACTTTCTTTTTATAAAGCTGTGACACAGACAGACGACCTTGAAACATACTACTTTTATTTTGTTGGATTTTTTCCCCTAAAAACATCAAATTTTAAAGGCACCAAAAAATAACATTTTTTAATCTGTCAGTTCTGTTTCTGAAAGAGAGATCAGAATCTGACAAACTCAAAATTAGTTTGTCATTGTTTCAAAACTTCACTTTTTCTCCTCATCTCAGCAGGTTGCCTTGTATTTTTTATTCTTCCTGTCAGTTAAAAGTTAATTTGTCAGGTTGTGGGACTCACTAGACTCAGAAAAAATGCTAATTAGTTTCCTTTATGAAGATTTTTGCTGCTTTCCTCACGTTTTCCTTAACTTTTCACAAAAGGATCATAAGATTTCACCAGTTTATCTGTTGCTGAGCTTATTTAAGGGTGTAGTTTTCTCTGTTTATCATCATCTTTACTGCCTCGTTCTTTTTCTTTCAAACTGTACGTTCAGTGGGCATTTCCCAGAATGCCTCTCAAGACAAAACACACCATAAAAACCTTCCGCTGCATCTACGACTGCAAATCAGAGGACGTTTATTTTCCTTGTTTCAGAGAATTCACACGCTCCTCATGTGATGTTTTATTCTGAAAGACAAACAGTAAACGTATTGACTCAGCAACAAAAGGTTAAAGAAAATGAAATCATAATTCTCTCTGGAAAGGAAGAATGTGTGAACTTGTGGACTAAAAGGTTTAAACGCTTCCTGCTACTTCTTGTCGTTAATGGATCAGTGAAGTGGCTGAAACTGGCAGAACGCTCTCTGCCAAGTCGCCTCTCGGACACGTCTCGCTCATCGGGCCTCGCTGTGATTTGGCGGTACTTTGCAACGCTGAGCATCAACTCTTTGAAATAATTGATGCTCATTTGCACTCTATTGCATCCTGTGAAAAGAGCATGAGTTTTCAGGCAGTGTTGGTGAAATAAGCGATCACGTTCACAGAAGTAATGAGGTGGAAACAACCTCATCGTTAGGGTTACAAAACCTTTTGCATGTTATTCATGAACCCTTTAACTTGACTTTAAAAAACTAATAAATACAAATAATTATTAAAAATATCAGGATGTTTGAGAAAAAATGCCCATACAGTATTATTATTACCTTTAATATTAGTATTATTGTTTTTACTTTATCACCTTACACTTTAATATACCTCAGATTACCCCAAATTTAATGAAAAAAAAGCAAATAGCATTTGTTATTTTCCTAACTCTTGGAGTGGTCATTAAGCGGTTAAGGGAGGAAGTGATTTGCCAGGTTTTACTTCTATTATTAGTTTTTTATTTCTGCCTTGATTTTCAATTAACACCAAATCCTGCGGCACAAATTTGCATGAAACTTTTTATAAAGCAAACAAATTCCTCATTTGCAGCAGAATTTTGTTGAAACTGTTGATAAAGCTCCGCCCCTTTTTGGAACATCAGTAGATTTCACACTATCTACTGCTATTGCTGCAGCAGCACAAACACCATAAACTAAATAATCAATCAATCAAAAATACTTTATCAATCCCAGAGGGAAGTTAAATGTTTAAATAACTCACTTAGATTTTTTCATAAAGTAGGGAGGATCTTCTGTAGAGATCTGAAGGAGCCTCTGACTGAAGATGCTCGGTTGTTGAATTAGGTTGATGTATTTCACAGCAGCATGTCCTGGATTACACTGCTGATCCACCTCCTTTGCTTTTCCCCTCACCTCTTGGTATTTTTGGTCAGAGAGACGTTGAGTCTGGATCTGATCCTGCAGCCACGTCTCAGTGAAACATGATATTCTGTCTGGATCCTCATCAGAGCTTCAAGCTGGACCATCTGATTCAGGACAGATCTCAGGTTCCCCGCTATGACGGATGGAAGTGATGGTTTAAACTTCCTCCTCCTCTCTCTCCTCTTTGCTCCTGCTCTACATCCACTTCTCCTCCTCTTAGCTCAGCTGGGATTGTGGGTCACAGTTAAGGGGTTTGTTGGAGCTTTTGAGGTGTCAATCAGCTCTTATCTCTTGTGAACAAGTCAGTTGTTGGTATAGTTCAACACCACAAAGGGCCAAAAAGTCGACAAGTTGCAGCAAATTTCCTCTAAGTGTGACTTTTTAGAGCTGTTTTTAAATACCTGAAAATTAGCCACTAATTTGACAGTGATCTACAGCAGCGTCTCTCCTGATTAAACTAGCCTTGAGTGTTGCTCTGGTCAGAGCTTCCTGTTCTAAAGACTCCACCCGTTTGAGTGATGTCACCAGCGGGTGATAGAACTCCACTCCAGACGTCCCTTTAAGAAGTAAAACTGCTCCTGACTGAGTCGTATTTGTTAAGAAATCCTACCTGAACTGTGTCTAATCAAAACATAGATTATAAAATCTGCACTGGCTGGAACAGCTGCCACTATTTATTCTGTCCCTTCGTGTTTCATTGATGGAAAATAGATGTGGTGCTAATGAATGTGTGCCACCCATGGTCCTCCATCCTGTCAGAGACTTGGGCTCTGCTACACAAACCCTTTTGTCCACAGCGTCTTTGTATTGATTTTCTGGCATACGGTTATATTTTTTCTGAATGGCACAATTTGTCAGATTCATAATGTCGCGACAGCTTTGCTTCTAAATGTACTTGGATTCTGCAGAGGGCAGAAAGGAATGGTTCCTGTTTCCAAAACGCAGCTGGGCTGAATGATTTTATGTGCTTTTACTCAACTGGATCGCCTTTTTAAAAGAAGTCGGCTTCTCTTGAGAATTTGTGTTGTAGGATAGATGTTGGAAACGCTGTCTAAAGAGATAACTGGGGTTATTTTTAATGCACTCTTTCTTTATAAAGTCCAGCCTCTGCAGCAGCATGAACATTTCTATTCACGCTTTGTCACAAAGGGGTTTCTATCTGTGCATAGAGCTTCTGTATATTCATGCATTTTAATAATAATCATCCTGGGATTTAAGTACATTTTGCAAACACTTAAGTGGACTAAATCTGCTCCGGTTCCCGTGAGACTTTGCATTTTCCATTCTCTCCGGCTGTGTTTGCAGGCGGCCAATTATGTGGCAGGTGCAAAAAGCAGGTAAATACCCTGTAAAAGCTTTCACTAAGCTCACACACACACTCATTTATGCCTCTATACCAAGCGTGTGGATTCCAGCACCTAAACATCACAAGAAAATAGCTTCTGTCTCAGTCGGGGAGCCTCAGGCTTCTGTCACAATCCAGGAGTGTAATTCCATAGCGGGCAGCAGTCGGGGCTTTTATTGTGGGATAGTTTCGCCTAAAAGAGCTTCTTTAGACTGTGACTGCTGCTCAGAAGAAACTGCAGTTAATCAGAGGAGCATTGCTCATGAGCGTTTCTTGTATTTTAATGAGTGTTTCTGATAATAAGATGCCATCACTTCAGTCAATAACGAATGTTTGACTTTAAATCAGTCTGTAAGATAAAAATGACTTCATACACTACAGATGGAGCTTCTATATCAAATATATTTCATTACCAGATTTATTTTCCAAGACATGAATTGTAATGGCGTAAGACTGGAAAAACTCATGGAATTTAATATCCGAACATTCACAAATTTCACACTTATCTCACGTGCCTCAAGAGATGCCTAAAAAGTTCAAACTGCATATTTTTTAAGTAACCAGTTTGTAATGCAAAATCTAAATTAAAAATTGATAAAATAGGTTTGTAAAAAGTTCTGAAAAGTGTCAAGCTTGGGACACCAGACTTTCCTGCTCCAGACTCTGCAAACGGACAGAAAAATGTTTCCTCTTTCCTTAAAAGCGTCTGTGCCGAAACAACCGAAGAGCCTTTTTTTAAAGGGATATTTCCTCCCGAGGATCTGTGCTGTAGGTTAGAAGGTGTTTGGATTTACATGTAAAAGATCTAACTGAAGTTTCTTTCAGTGCACTTCTCCTTCATTGTGGTATAAAGTCTTAAAACTGAGAATGAGGATAGTACCGGTAAATTGAATTTGTGTCTGCATATTTGCTTATGTGTGCTGCATGGTATTTATCCTGGGATTTTAGTGCATTTTTAAAACATTAATAGGGTCCAAATAGGCTCAGGTCCCTAAAGAGTTCACATTTGCCGTTCTCCAGATGTTTGCAGGCAGCCAAAGACTTCATTATTAGTATTACTAATGAGATCCAAAGATTATTAGTGGAAACGAGGCAGCATTTAAAGAAAGACCTGTTGAGTTCAAACAATCAGTCTAATAAAAGCAGATTATCAGTTTTCATGCAGAACTTTTTTCACCAGGAAGTGACATCACAGGTTAAAGTAACGTATAGAGGTGGCGGCTGTAAAGTTCGCACAGTGAAAAAAGAAGTCTGTGACTTTGTAGTGTTCCTCGTGTTTGTGCTCTAAACAAAAACTCCCATGTCTTTGCTTTCACTCATTTCAGACAAGCACAGAACTAAACTGTAAATGGCTACAAGCAATAAGACTAGAAGAGGGGAAACGTCACTGCAGACTGTTGAAGCCTTTGACTTATTGGATGTTTGTCTTAAAGGGAGGGTTTTCACCCTGGACAGGGCGCCAGTCCATACCAGGGACACATCTACAGTATGAGACATACAACCATTCACACACTAGGGCCAATTTAGAGTCTCCAGTTAACCTAAAATTAGTTTTTGGTCAGTGGGAAGCAATGACTTAAATTTGCTCTTGACATTGTTGGAGACCAAAACGGGGCATGCGCACAAGGGGGGTCGAGTGTCTGCCGAAACAGCAGGAAGTGCAGATTAAAGCAATTTGTACTGGTCCCAGTCCAGACCTGATGGCCAGTCCAGCCCGGTCCTCATCCAGACCCAGAGCAGGTGCCATCAGTGTAAGAGGTTCGGCCCGGGCCGCAAGGGGCTCGCGCCAGTCGATCCATACAGGTATGCCTCCACCCTGGACTCAGGTCTGTCCGCGGACTCCGCGCACAGCGCCACAGAACCTGGTCTGCTTGGCTTGGCTGCACGTGTTATTGGTGGGGATGCAGCGCTTTTTCTGTACCCTTGGATCAAACCCTGCATAAAGCACAGTGTGACAGACAGCCAGGTCTCAGAGCATTGTACAGAGTGAGAACATATTCATGAGCTGTGAATGATTCATCGTCGTACAGTCTGAGCAGGAGCTGGAGCTGAGAGCCACAACGCACACGGCGTGACACGGAGTGCACATGCGTGTAGAGATGGGGCAATAGAAAGCTGGGGGTGGGGTGTATTTAGGGAGGGTTCGTGATACGTTGGATTAAAAAAATGCTCTCTTGCTGAAATTCTCCTAATTTTACGTGTAAGCGAACTTTGAACCTATAAGCACAATTTAGAGACGGGGAAACCTGGCAGCGCAGCCGGTGAAATGGTAACATTATTATTAATGAAATGCACACCCCTCGCTTCTGATTGGATAACAGAAACATCACTTCTCCGCCCCATATTCAGATTACTGTATCACACCAAAATGTTGGACGAGATTCTGCCTCATGTTTTTGATCCCAAATCCAATAATGAAGGAGAAATTTTAGAGGAACGTCCTCATCTTTTGTCAATGAATGTTTCAGACTGGTAATACCTATATGTGAACTCACATTTTCTCTTAAAAGAGTAGAACGTTAGTGGTGTTCGTCATCATCAACTTACAATGAGCAATGTGAAACAAACCTGTTGTGCTGCTGTGACACCCATAGGATCGTGGGGGTTGTTATGTTAACATTAGCATGTGTGGCTAACCACAAAGACCTCAGAATAACTGCTAATATCGCAGCAAAAATATGTTACGAACTTACCCAACCTTATCTTTTACGGATCACTTATAGGAAAATTATTTAATAGGTATATGCCCAGCCTGGGACTCAAGCCCGGGTCTCCCACGTGAGAGGTGGTGTCTTAAACCTCTATTCTATGGTTCAGTTGAAGTGATTTTGTTCTGTTTCTATACATGAACGTTATGTGTCACGTAACATGAGTCAAGATTGCGAAAAATCTGCGTCGCTTACGATTTTGTGTGCCAGTTCACTTTAAGAATATTCTTGCATGTAAATTTAAATAAAATAATATATTTTTTCTGGCCAATGGGGCTCCCAGACCACACAAGGCCCCTATAGGAGTGACCAATATTAATCAGAAAAAACGTGAAAAAAAAAGTATTTCAGTAAACCACACCTTTAAGTACATTATAGATTCCACGCAAAGTTTTATAAACGAGGCCTCGGGACTGTTTCCTGAAGTTGATCCAGCTGTGAGACCAGGGCTCCATCATGGCAGCAGCAGGTGTGACAGAAAATGCAGGTCAGTGTGAAGAAGACCTTTTGGAGGATGAGCTGGTGTCAAGAAGGACATTAAAGATGTCACTTCTCTCTAAAAAAAAAAGCCCCATCAGAATAAAATGGATATTCTGCTATGGGTCCAAGGGGTGGACTGCTGAGGACTGGGAGAAAATCATTTTCTCTGATTGTTTGGACTCCAGAGCACCATCCCCCCAGAGGAACTCCTCCAACAACCCAACAATTTAATGAAGAGTGTCTTTCCCAGCATGATGGAGCAGCAACCCATGAAACTAAAGTCAGAACTAAGTGGCTCAGGGAGCAAAACATCAACATGTTGAGTCCAGGTCCAGTCAACTCACCAGACTTTAATCCCACTAAGAACTTGTGGTCCATCCTCAAGAAGCAGAGGACAAACAAAAAACCCATAAATTCTTCAAATTTCCTGATCAGGTCCAGAAGTTGATTGGGTGAACTGCAGAAGTGCTGGAGAAATAGGAGAACCAACACTAAAAATACTGACCAAAAAAAACCCCCTTTAGAACATATCAAATGTTTGTAATTATACTTCAGTCACCATAGAAACATCTGACAGAAATAACTAAAACCACTGAAGCAGAAAACTGTCAAACCAACATGTTTTGAGCTCCGCTGAAGTCACTTATCTTCTGCCAGATCTGAAAATGTGAAAATTTAGTTTTTGATCAGTTACAAAAAGTCATATTTTGAGTCTTTGAATGGAAATTCAGGTGTAAATTTGTGTGAAACAACTTACTTGACTTTTCGTCCAAAGAGTTGTAACGACTGTGTAAATGTGCATCAGAGCAGCAGTTAGCTGTACTGATTTACTGGCTCCACAGCCTGTAAACTCACCTGACCGCTGATATTCACGACTCAGCGCCGTCCGCTCCCTGCTTGGTGCCAGACGCTGCCAGAAGGAGTTGATGAAAATGACTCTCAGTCCAATGTCACCTTGGCCGTCACGCTGACTCGAATTCGTTTGGAGCTGGAGTGAATTCTCCAGCGTGACAGTGGAGATTGCTAATCCGTCAGACTGATTTGGTGACAGGCAAAAGTGCTAATCCCTAGCGTTATTCAGTTCCAGTGAAGACCGCCTAATCCCTCGCTGAGGGTCGGACATAAAAAGGAATGACATTAACTAAACATCTCTCCAGGAAAATTATCAGAAGGTCTGGGAGCAAGTTAGAAACACAGCCAGTATTTAGTGTTTATCTGTGTTTTCCTCTAAAGGCTTCTTGGTTCTCAGCCAGACTCAGACTCATTCACCAGCAGAAGGAACTGCTCTAGTTTGTGTTAAAGGGATGGTTGGGCCATTCTGAAGAGGCGTTCTATGAGTTATTGATCTACATATGGACCACACCCACTGGTGACATCACTCAGAGTGTTCTAGAAACAGGAAGTAGTCCTCTGACTGGAGCAATGCTAATACTAGTCAGATCTAGAGAGACACTGCTGCATATTGATGACAAATTAGCTGCAAAATTTTGAGAATTGAAAAAAAATCTAACTAATGCATGTGTCTAACGCTATAGTACCTGTTTTGTAAACCTAAACAATTCTGCTTGATGTTTGTTTCAACCGAACCGAATGTCTGAATTACTATGTTACTGTATGTCTGCTGCCGCAGCATAGATTACAAACGGTCTCCTGCTAAATTGTAGAAGTTTACAAAGACGTATCCTTCTAGCTAGGAATGGGAAGAAAAACTGATTTGTATTGATTTACAGACACGTATGTCCAAGATGCGCCTGTGTTGGCAAAACAGTCCTGATGCAGGTTTGGGATTAAATCCAGACACATCGGTTTGTAACATCTTAGTAGTGATAAAATCTGATCCATTTAAAGCAGCACTCGGTAATATCCAAACAAGCTAGCTATTTTACAAAAACACGTCTCAGAGCTCTCACCTCTCCTGTCGAGTACAATCCTTATGCCACGTCCTACCGGACCTTAGGGGAAGTTTTATTTAGAAGTAGTATCTCGTGCGCACCAGATACTATCTCATGCGCACCAGATACTATCCCGTGCGCACCAGATACTATCTCGTGCGCACCAGATACTATCCCGTGCGCACCAGATACTGTCTCAAGCACACCAGATACTATCCCGTGCGCACCAGATACTATCCCGTGCGCACCAGATACTATCCCGTGCGCACCAGATACTATCTCGTGCGCACCAGATACTATCCCGTGCGCACCAGATACTGTCTCAAGCACACCAGATACTGTCTCAAGCACACCAGATACTATCCCGTGCGCACCAGATACTGTCTCAAGCACACCAGATACTATCCCGTGCGCACCAGATACTATCCCGTGCGCACCAGATACTATCCCGTGCGCACCAGATACTATCCCGTGCGCACCAGATACTATCCCGTGCGCACCAGATACTGTCTCAAGCACACCAGATACTATCCCGTGCGCACCAGATACTATCCCGTGCGCACCAGATACTATCCCGTGCGCACCAGATACTATCCCGTGCGCACCAGATACTGTCTCAAGCACACCAGATACTATCCCGTGCGCACCAGATACTGTCTCAAGCACACCAGATACTATCCCGTGCGCACCAGATACTATCCCGTGCGCACCAGATACTATCCCGTGCGCACCAGATACTATCCCGTGCGCACCAGATACTATCCCGTGCGCACCAGATACTATCCCGTGCGCACCAGATACTGTCTCAAGCACACCAGATACTATCCCGTGCGCACCAGTTACTATCCCGTGCGCACCAGATACTATCCCGTGCGCACCAGATACTATCTCGTGCACCCCAGATACTATCTCATGCAAACCCGATACTATCCCGTGCGCACCAGATACTATCCCGTGCGCACCAGATACTATCCCGTGCGCACCAGATACTATCCCGTGCGCACCAGATACTGTCTCAAGCACACCAGATACTATCCCGTGCGCACCATATACTATCCCGTGCGCACCAGATACTATCCCGTGCGCACCAGATACTATCCCGTGCGCACCAGATACTATCCCGTGCGCACCAGATACTGTCTCAAGCACACCAGATACTATCCCGTGCGCACCAGATACTGTCTCAAGCACACCAGATACTATCCCGTGCGCACCAGATACTATCCCGTGCGCACCAGATACTATCCCGTGCGCACCAGATACTATCCCGTGCGCACCAGATACTATCCCGTGCGCACCAGATACTATCTCGTGCGCACCAGATACTATCCCGTGCGCACCAGATACTATCCCGTGCGCACCAGATACTGTCTCAAGCACACCAGATACTATCCCGTGCGCACCAGATACTATCCCGTGCGCACCAGATACTATCCCGTGCGCACCAGATACTATCCCGTGCGCACCAGATACTATCCCGTGCGCACCAGATACTGTCTCAAGCACACCAGATACTATCCCGTGCGCACCAGATACTATCCCGTGCGCACCAGATACTGTCTCAAGCACACCAGATACTATCCCGTGCGCACCAGATACTATCCCGTGCGCACCAGATACTATCCCGTGCGCACCAGATACTATCCCGTGCGCACCAGATACTATCCCGTGCGCACCAGATACTGTCTCAAGCACACCAGATACTATCCCGTGCGCACCAGATACTATCCCGTGCGCACCAGATACTATCCCGTGCGCACCAGATACTGTCTCAAGCACACCAGATACTATCCCGTGCGCACCAGATACTGTCTCAAGCACACCAGATACTATCCCGTGCGCACCAGATACTATCTCGTGCGGACCAGATACTATCCCGTGCGCACCAGATACTATCCCGTGCGCACCAGATACTATCCCGTGCGCACCAGATACTGTCTCAAGCACACCAGATACTATCCCGTGCGCACCAGATACTATCCCGTGCGCACCAGATACTGTCTCAAGCACACCAGATACTGTCTCAAGCACACCAGATACTATCCCGTGTGCACCAGATACTATCCCGTGCGCACCAGATACTATCCCGTGTGCACCAGATACTATCCCGTGTGCACCAGATACTGTCTCAAGCACACCAGATACTATCCCGTGCACACCAGATACTATCCCGTGTGCACCAGATACTATGCGTTGCCACAGTAAACAATAGATAGCCAAACACCAGCCGTTGAAACACTTCTCCCCCAGGTTTTTCCTCTTTCTACATCCAAATATTTTTAGTTTTCTGCTAGCTGAAAATGTGGTTTTCTTTTTGGGACTCTGGTATTTTTTCCTAAAATTGAAGCGCTAACAGCCGGCTGTTTCTGTCCTTCTCTCACTTCCGGGATGTTCTGCTGAAAAATGCTCCAGAACGCATTAATGGAGGATCCAAGCAGTGAGGAAATGCGGCGCTTCGGCGAGACAGACAGCCGGATTGTCCAATAGTTGCTTTCTGTCCCAAATGTATGATTGGCTAAGGTTTTTAGAGAACTGCAGGACAACCACTTTATTGATTTCTTTCGGGGTATTTTAATTGCCACAATATATTTATAGTTATACTATGTTAGAACGTTGTTAAGAGGCCTGAAAAAAAAAAACGTTTTAAGCTACATTGTTTACCAAATTACAGAGTACAGCTTTAACCATGACGTCATACATCTTCTAGTAGTTCAGTTTCTTCATGTTTCTGTTGTCAAATATATCAATGGATCTTCTGTAGACACTTTTTACAGCGAACAACTCTTCTTCTGCTGCCATTCAGTGATACTGAGTTCTCATTAGTGACTGCAGCATCATCTGAAAGTGATTTTGACCCTGATCCTGTTAACTGATGTTCTAGAAAATAGCTTCATCATGTTTTAGTTTTTGGAGATAGGCACCAGCTCCCCCTCTGTGGAGGATTAAGCGGCTACAGAAGATGGATGGATGGATGTTTTAGTTTTTATAAAAAGAGAATTTATCTGAGTTATTAAAGAGCAGTATGCCTAGCAGGATTTTAGTTTTTGCTTAACTTCAACTGTGAGTCATTTTATGCAAGTGTTTTGTCATTTCAAACAAGATTTGACAACTGACAAGTAGAACAAAATGATTCAAATTACCTGACATAAAATTATTGCCTTGTTTTGTTGTAATTTTGTATTAAATCTCAATGTGATGAATCATATTCACATGAAATCATTTGAGTTGTATCAAATGGTCCTGAGTGAATCTCAATGTGTATATCATCAGAGGACTACTTGCTGTTTCTAGAGACTCCGCCTGCTTTGAGTGATGTCACAGTGGGTGTGGTCCTTACTGTAGATAGAACGCAACTTTAAAACAACCCAAACATCCCATTATATTATTATTATACACTATTACCGGTATACATTAAAGTCAGAAAAAATTCATCATTAGCTGAAATTAAAACAAACTTGTTCAAACCCATTTTTAGTCCAGATTTTCTGGTTTTAAACCTCCACTGTGACGCCGCTGCAGCTTATTCTTCAGCCTGATCTGAGAACACGCTGCAGCTTTGGCACTAAACGTCCACATGAGTTCAAACATCTGTCTGATAAACTAGCTGCTCCGGAGATCCACCCAGCGTTCCGGCTCTCATCACGTTCCTCTTATTAATAATTGCTAACAGGGAGAATCACTTCCTAAATCAGTGGAGCTGAACGCTGAAACAATCTCAGGTTCCTCACTGACACACTTTCTAAGTGGGGGAGACTCTCCAGGAAACGAGGAGGGGAGGATGTCAGAAAAGAGGAATAAAAAGTGTGTGAGAAACCACAAATCCTCTGCTACAAGGGGATTTTTAATTTGGTTTCTGATAATGTTGCTTCTGTCTAACCTGAAGTAATGTTTTTGTGCTTATTTATAAAAGGATTTGTCCATATTTAAAATAATCATCTGATTATTAGCTCATTTATGCAACTGTGGTATTGTTGTCTGCCTTTCACTATAAGAATAATGCTTTTTGACTGAATAAAACGGTTGAATCTGGGAGTGAGAAAGCCCAAAGATCTGCTGTAAAGAGTTTAAAAATATGAAGCATGTGGGTGGAAATGTCAAAATAATAGCCTCACATTTTAGGCAGTGACCTACTTTACTTCATTTTGCCGTTAAGTGAATGTGATTTATATCAGGACTCAGGTTTAATCAACAGTTTAGTGAGATTTTATCTGTTGGGGCTGAAGTGACTCTAGATTTTGTGCATTTTGGCCACAGTCACATCCCTCTACCCCAACAAATTCTCTCAAAAACCCAAATATAACTCATAGCATGGCTAGAATAAGAAAATCAACCAAAGAACAAATTCAGCCTAACTTCATTTTATATTATACAGTGATTTTAATAAAAAGTAATTCAACAACTCAATAGAAAAGTATCCACAATTTCATTAAAATTATCACTTTTGACAAAGATTTTGTTAAATGTGTTACAGTGTAAATGAAAAATTGTATTTTTGTTAAGATGATTAAAGATCTGCTTGTAAATCATTAGACCTAAAACACTTTGGAGTTTTCATATCACCTGCTTCCCTGCGTACTGGTTGTGAGGATAGAAGCTCTAGCAAGGGAGACCATCCTCTCAACAGCCACCTCTGCAGTTTTAACTCAAGGAGTTCCCAGGCCAGCCTAGACATATAACCCACCAGCCTGACCTGCGTCGACCCGGGGGCCTCCTGAGGACAGGTCATGCCTTAAACACCTCCCCATGAGGTACCTAAGACCAGATGAACCACCTCTGCGGGCTCCTCTCGACGTGGAGGAGCAGCAGTTCTACTCCAAGTCTCTTCTGGATGTCTGATCTCCTCACACCATCTCTAGGGCCCCATATGCTCAACGTTATATACACAGATGCAGACAGACCTTTGTATTCATTCGTGCATTTCTTGGTTTGCTACCAGAGAGCTTGCAGATGTGTGCCTCAACAAAGCAGTTCTAAAGAAAGTTACAGCTCATGTTTGACCAACAAATGAAAAAAGAAGATGGAACCCAAGAGGCCATCTGAATGTGAACATCATGAAAACATGGCTATGATCAGTGCACAGGTGTGCGGCGCTGTGACGTCATCGGTCTCGAAATGTGTCCTCATAAGCATCCTACCCCTGAATTCAGACACAGCCCTAGTGAAGGAGGTCACCTCAACCACGTTAACGTAATGCACAAATGGAGAGTGTGTGGTCAGTGAAACTTAAGGACAGCAGCTGCTGCAGCTCCTCACCCTGTAATGACGAGCTGCTCAGGCGATACCGCACCGACTCTCAATGGCAACATGGATTTAGTGATAGAATGACAGCTCAAGGGCCAGAAGGATGTAGAGGAAACTCATTTTGACTGCTTGTTTATGTGAACTTTTCTTTTGGTCATCACCCAAAGCTCATGACCATGTGTGAGGATTGAACCATGGATCGACCTGTATAAAGTCATCCTGCTTTCTGCAGACACCGCCCAGATCTTCCTGTCCTTCTCATAAACAAGATCCCACGTTTTTAAACTCCTCCACCTAATGCAGGACCTCTCCTCCTGACCTGAAGTAGGCGTCTGCTTCTGGTTGAAACCCATGGCCTCAAATTTAGATGTATTGATCGTCACCTCAGCCACTTCACGCTCTGCTTCAAACCTCCCCACCAAGAGCAGAAGGTCACAGTTTGATGAAGACAGGAGGACTAATGAAAAAATAAAGAACCATACAGACGTGTTCACATCATTTTCATATGGAATAAAGAACAGTCCTTTAAGATCCACTTTATATGTCCTATTAGATCAAATATAGTGTTAAACTATAGTTTTATAATAGGGTCCTATCTGACACTCTGATGATGGTGCTCACCAGGATTAAGTCTCTCTGCTTGTTTGTTAACATTTTTTATTTTTATGGATAAAACACAAACACAAAGTGACCTGGTTTTGAGGCGATGCTTCACCTAAACGAGCATCTTTTTATTATTTTGACGAAGAACACCTCATGCATCTACAAAGTCTTTACATCTATCTTCTGCTGATGTGCTTTCATGTGGAAGAGTGAAAGTGAGGCTAATTCTGATGTGACTTACTGAATGTCCAGGTCAGCACTATTTTTTTCCCAGTTCCAAATCAGGTACAGACAATATGAACTGAACAGTTGTGTTCCCAAACCAAAGACATTGTTTGGATGTTGTGCTGTGAACTGGGCTGAATGCTGTGAATTCCAGCTGCCTGCAGCAGACCTCCTCGCCTCAGCTCTCCTCAACCATAATATTATGTCGTCTACTTTACTTGGTATTTTGCGCCAAGCTGAACGAGTGTTTTCCTTTTTAAGCAGACATCTGCTGCATTAAAGCTGATGTTGTGTGGGATATGATTCATTGTGAAATATATTAGGCCTGATCTTTTGTGTATTTTGAGGCTGTCATGTTTCAGTTTGTACCATACCCTGACATAAGTATATAATAATCTAAATTAAAGTTGGTAAAATTGACTGTCTGTTATAAAAGAGGCCAAACATTTGAGCTTTTTAGGAATGTAAAAGGTTTTATTTCTTATAGGTCTAAATGGTGGACTTTGGTAAAGTGCCACTACAGAATGACTCAAATATCCCTTTAAAGTCACGCCTGCTTCAGCCTCTGGACAAACAACAACTCTCAGTCTAACTAACGATTTTCATAAATTTGTCATGTCTACTAGTATTGCAGCACATTTTGTGCCATTAACTAAAACTGGTAACTGTTTGATGAAAGGCGAGCTTCCCTTTACCCTCCATGACTTTTTCTGAAGCTTCTTTTCTTTTAAACTATCAGCTTTATGTTCCTTTCACTTCTTAAAATAAATGAAATATCTCATTTAGAGAGCGCTGTTTTCAGATGATAGCTCTTCCATGGCTCTAATTTCCTCTGAAATCCCAATACGCTTCTGTTGAATTTTTAAGATCAAGCATGGACTCAGATCAATATTTAGGATCAATACGGGTACCGCATAATTGCAGCTGGCTCCTATTAGGATAGTACAAACACCTCCCATGAGTTTTGTGGGCAGCATGAAGACAACAAGAGACAATATAACGTGTGCAGGCTTTTTTTAACTCTTTTATTTTTGGAGATGGATTAGCTGTAAACCTAACAGCTGACCTTTAGAGGAACTTGTGTGTCGTCGTGGTTGTCTCACTCTGTTGCTTTGTGGGAAGGTTTTCTCAGTTCAACCTGTGCTGGATGTTTGGGTGGTTTTAATATGGTTGTCGGGCCTTCACACAAGCTTAGCCGCAGATAATCCCAACCCCTGCCCCGGCTGCAGTAAGCCTCGAATGGCTTCCGTTCAAACTGCTGAAACTTGGAGCTAAATAATGAAAGATTGGATACAAATGACACAGAAGTTGTTTTGTAGGAAATCTGATTATCAGAATGGGGGCAGGAACAACAGTGGTGTAATATGCTCAGACAAATCTCATTTTGGTGAATGAGGAGGAGACCTATGAATCAGTAGTGGTTTACTTATACCATGAAAAATGGATGAGTTCTACCTCCTGAGACTAAAATTAGACAGTAACTGAATATGGTGAGTGTCCTTCAAGTAACACTGATGTATAAACAACAGACAGACAGAGAAGGTGAGAAAAATCTGCCTCTAACAAACTCTTACTGAGGTATGGAGGACATGATGTCAGCCTGGAAATCAGATTATTCATAGTGCCGCGCAATTAAAGGGATGCTTGGGTCATTTCTATCTACAGACCATAAAGCAGGCGGACTCTCTGAAACAGGAAGTGCTCAACACACCAGGGTGGCACACGTATCTTTTTTTTCTATATGGCAAGTTGCTGTGGATCCAATAATATTTCTTGGTCACTCGGTCATTTACTTGCAGAAAAACCTGTAGAAGTACATCACGAAGACTCGCACAAGCCTTTAAATCAGGGGTGCTCAATAGACAGCCCGTGGGTCAGACCTGGCCCTCGAGCCATGCACTGTGTTCCCCAAGCTGTCATTATGTCATTTAATCAACTGCAAATTGGTGTGGCACCTCCCGTGCAGCTTCAGGAAGAAGAGCTGCTGCTGTATACAGACACATGGCCCCCCCACCCCCTGGACCCTGGACTCCTACATGGATTTTTATGTGGCCCTTTCAGGTTTGTAATTGAGTGCCCCTGCTTTAAATGCACATGTCTCCAAAAAGTCACTGGCACCAACTCTGATTTTGAGTTGGACTGATCTAGTTTATTGTGTTTATGGTGCTGCAGCAGGGGAATAGGCCTCCAGTAGCAGAGTAATCAAAGAACTACTTCCTGTTTCTAGAGACTCCTCATGTTGGAACTGGTCCCAGTATCATCTTTTTTTGTGAAGTACAACCATACTGGCATCAACACCATCTGGGATGTGTTCTACAGACACAGGACTACCAGTTAGTCAAAGTTTTCCAGACCAGAAATCTATAAAAAATGGCTACAACACACAGACGCCCCCCCCCCCCCCCCCCCCCCCCCCAAATATACACACATACCTCAAAACATCTTAAACTTTAAACAGTAGTTTATTAAGGCTGTTATCATTTATAACAGGTTTCTACTTTCATGAGTTTTAATCACCACTAAACAGCTCAACTCTGCCATCTACTGACAGATCTGTTCCCTCTGAATAGTGTTTCACAACTTTATCGAGGAATCATGTTAAATGTTCTTGGTTTTCATATTGAACTAAATAATTATAAATGTATATTTCTCTATAATCAACCAGTCCTAATTATTTTGTGTTTTAAAGCTGAGCTGAGGCAGTAACACCTTTTCTCTCAGGTGGAGTAAAAAGTGACTCATTCAATTTACAGCTACAGATTTCAGCATCTGCTTAGTAATGTTGGATTTGGAGAGCAGCTAATGGACTTGCTGCCAAAATAGATTCATTATTCAAGAAGAACCTTAATGGGCATTTTGAACTCTTTAAAATTAATTTTCAAAGACAAAAACTTCAAATGAAAAAGCTAATCTAAAAAGAGCTGCATTTATCAATTACATGTTTACATATGAATGTGTATTTTTGGACATTAAAAGCACAAAGACACATTATTGCTTTTGTTACTTAAATATTCTATATTGAAAAGCAGAAAACAAGCTCAAGTGTTTTGATTTCCGTCTGATCTGCAGCAGAAGCAACACGATTCAGTGTTAATGGTGGTTGGTAATTTAATAAAAAGTGTAATATTTTTATTCTGAGGTGATATGAAAGTGAGTGAGATGTTTTCAGATGAAAACACGTTAAAACAAACTCAACAGCTGAGCTAAATCAAAGGTTTGAAGTTGATGGTCACTTGAGATTTTCAAATTAAAGCCCTCAAGCTTGTGAAGATTGATTAAATAGGGTTTTAAAGTTTGAGAGCACTGTGAATTGTGTACATACCTTTTATAAATCTGACTTTTTTTTAAAGAATAGTTATAATAAATCAGAAGTTAATGCAGCACTAAAGTCACAGCATAGTTCAATAATTTGTCTTGTCTTGTTACAACTCCTGCAAAGGAGACTTTTATTTTGAAATCTATCAGGCTCAGATAGCTGCTCAATGTTTCAACATTTTCATCATTTCAACATCCTTAAGATGCAGTCACTGGAGACAAAATGGAGAATCTGATGTTCAGTGACTCAAAATACAACTGGAAACAAATTCAGACCAAATCGTGAGAAAATTGTCACCGTAGTCACACAATGATTGAATTTGTTCACTATTGACATTCACTGAAGTGGATAATTAGTGTGATTCCAAATTTTTCATTGATTGTGATCCACTGAGTCCCTGATCTCAGGCTCAGGGGGACAGAGTTCGGGTCTGGGGGCCACATGCTCTGTCTCCTTTGGTCTTCAGCCTGGTGCGCTGCACAACCAGCAGGCTCTGATCACCAGACCTCAGGGACCTGCTGGGGGAGGGAGGATGTAGAAGATCACTGATGTAGGCTGGTGCTTGGTCATGTAGGGTCCTGAAAACCAGAACCAGGATTTTTAATTGAACTTTGGAGTTTATGGGCAGCCAGTGAAACTGGAAGAGGGGTGACATGGGTGAATTTGGAGGACTTAGCCAGAAGCCTGGCACGAGCATTCTGGACCACCTGTAATGATCCAAGGAGGTTTTGTTCAGACAGATGAAGAGTGAGTTGCAGTAGGTCAGATGAGAAAAGATGGATAATAAAGTCCAGTTCAGAGCAAGCTGTTTTAAATATCCTAAAATTTGACACAGAAAACTTCTTTTATTGGTCTCTGACTTAGCTTGAGCTTGATGTTGAGTCAGACAATGAGAAATAAAAAATTATTATTAGCTGAGACATTTGCTGAAATATAAAAAAAATAGACATCCAGGTATTTATGCTCTTGCACTCATTATAGTTTTGCATGTTTATATAATTTGCAGCAGCTCCTCCTTTCTGCGTCTAATGATTTAATTACAGACTCAACATGTTGGTGTGCTGAACGTGATTAATGGGACACCACGTTCATGTCCACGGCCCGTGGAGCTGTTTTACATAACACATCAGTGTTTGCTCTCCCAGAAGCTCTTCACCATCCTTTCCTCTGCCCATCAACCTGAACAAACACAGACTCTGTATTAACTGGACTACTCCAAATCCAGGAAAAGCAGGTGGAGCCTGCGGCGCACATGTGACCGGCCACATGGTAGGGGACAGGGCGCGCTGGTGACGGCTCAACAAGCTTCAGAGGGAACGCGAGCAGCCGAGCAGAAAGAAGCTGTTTAATTGGCAGAAAAAATGCAGAAGCTCTAATTAACTCAGAAGAACATGGATCAACTTTTAAAAACTCAACAGAAACAGCTGACATTATGCACTTTGCAGGGTGGTCATAGAAATAGAGGATTTATGTTTGGCTTTTTGGTGTTTGTGGTGAATTTATTAGGCTGTTTATTTCTAAAGCTCCAGTTCAAAACACAAGTCATGAACGAAGCATCAGATCCAGGTCATTTCAGGTCCAGGTTCAGGACACCTGATTCCAGTGGATGTGATTCAGTGGTAACTTCAGGTGATCAGACTGCAGGGTTCTTACTGGTGTCTGAAATCCTTGAAAATTATTTGAATCTAACAGCACTTTAAAAGCTGCAGTCTGGAGATATATTTCTATATCTCTGTTTTATAACTGTTTCAAATGATCGTTCAGTCCTAAACTATGATACTGTGCATGATAGAGCTCCACAATATATGCAATTCTTCTGAAGCCACTCCTTCGTTCCATAGACCCCAAAGAATTCACACCGACTGTAGAATTTTATAGGAGCAGAATTTGAGTTTCCACATTGTTGGCTGTCAATCAACGTGCATGTGCATCATGCAGACCTGTAAAGGTGGGGCCGTGCACAGGATGTCTTCCTGTTTACAGTTCACACTGGAAGAACACAGACCTGCTAAAAAGTTAGCCATTCCCCGGCTACCGAGGGCTACATCAACTACAGACAGAAAAACAAAGAAAAGTCAGGTGACTAAACTTGCCGACAAGCATATTAGAGACCAGAGTGATGCGTGTGCAGAATTGTAGAGGTGGGGTTAGAGGGAGCAGGAGGATGTTTTAGGAGGGCCCGGGGTACGTTGGATTTATTAAAAATCTCTCTTGCTCAAATATTCCAGACTGCAGCTTTAAGACGGTTTTAAGAGTGTTAAAATTCTTGAAACTAGAGATGCACATAAAAAAACCCATTAATTACTGGAATCAGGGATCAGCTGATCTGAAAATTTAAAAATCTGATTTTTTTTTACGATACGATACCATACCAACTTTATTTATAAAAGCGCATTTAAACACAGCATGTCAGCTGACCAAAGAGCTGCACAGCACAAATTAAAACCCCCCAATAGATCTTATAAAACACAATAAAACAATAAATACAATTTAGAAACCCTTATAAACATTAAGATAAGAGCCAACTAAAAAAAAGTTTCTATCTAAAAGCCAGCTTGTAATAATGGGTCTTTAAACGTGATTTGAAGGCTGCAATGGACGATGACTGGTGGATAGTAATGGGCAGTGCATTCCAGAGGACGGGGGCCACGTGTACAAAAGCCCTCTCCCCTCTTGCTTTGTAGTTCATAGAACATGTGCAAAGTAGCAAGTGGTCAGCAGACCTGAGAGAGCGCACTGGCACATAGGGGGCAAGCAGGTCAGACAGGTAGGATGGTGCAAAGCCATTCAGGGCTTTAAAAACAAAAAGAAGGATCTTAAAAAGCACCGGTAACCAGTGGAACCGGGCCAGCATGGGGGTGATGTGGGGACGTCTGTTTGTGTTTGTTAAAAACCTCGCAGCAGCGATTTGCACCATCTGTAGCCGTTTGAAAGCTTTTCTGGAGGGAGGTGTCTGTGAACTCACAATCGCTAAACTTTAATTCATTCAAAGACTGTAGATCTCCAGATTCATGAATTTAGGTTAATCATTTGTTTTAATGCTTTCTGTTACAGTAAGTTCTTTGAGATCAAAAATCATTCATTCGTCGGTTTTGGCCCTCAAAATCAAAATCTGTGCATTTCTACTTAAAACTGTAGCTGAAATTGATCAAAGCACAGAAACCTTCACGAGGAAGTGGACATCATGTTTTGTTGATGTGTGTTCATCTTCTCCGTTATGGAAAATCAGCTTGAATTTGATTTAGTGAAGGAACCCTGTGAGCAGCAGTAGGAGGGCGACAGTGGGAAGAAAACCCTCTGAACAGAACCAGGCTCAGAAAGGAAAACATGCAACAAACAAATTAGTCACTGAAAATCTTTGAAATCAAAAATGCTACTTTACATTTTTCTTTTATAAAGTAACCTGATAAGCTGATTTATACAAAAATATTAAAATGATGAAAAATAGAGGAACAAGCTTTTAACCAGAAAGACAATCTGAAATGATTCAAAAACTGTCAGTTCAGTCAATCACAAGACAGGGACGGTGAATTCATGGAAAATGTTGCACCACCAATTATGCATCAGCCCTTATGGTTGTTAAACAGCGTGGCCTTTTCTTCTCAGCCATCATCCAGAGACTGTCATGAGTTCCTACTGTAACACAGAGAGTCTGTCATGTGAAATAATTCCATTATTCATGTGACTCTCGTATCTGGAAAGCAGAGCAGCTCATCAGATGAATGAATAACATGCACTGTTTGTGTCTCCGGTGATTCAAAGTGACAAATAAAAACTTATATGGGATATTTTTAGAAAACAAAGTGGAGGTTGTGGTGGGAGGAAACTTCTCAGTCAGATTTATGCTAAATAATTGTTATATAAGTGAATTCAAAGGCTCACATTTGAAGCCTGTGGGAGGGCGAACGATAAATATGTTTTATTTTTCCAGACGTAAATGACTGATGCTTTTAATGGGTTACCTTTCAACGTTTGTTCTCATCTCAAAGCAAAATGAAAAGAAGAGTCGGAAAAATCTTTAAAGATTTGGACGTTTATAATGCAGACCAGTTTTTAAATGTACTACAATTATGTATTTAACCTCTAAAATGCTTTGTTCCTGTTAAAGGACTGATTTATTACAGCACACACATCAGAAACAGCTGTGAGGATCGAATCACCTGGCTGAGATCCAAGAATTCTGCCTGATTTCTTCATGAATTCACCCTGAGCTCGACTGATTTTACCTCTGCACCACATCCCTTCTCATCGCCCCCCTCGCCGCTCTGTGAGATGTTTTCTGTTTTGCCAGCTGCACCTCTGGCACCAAGTGTTGCTAAAAATACGGTTAAACACAAAGAGATGATGTTCTGCGAGCGTGCCACAAAGGTCAGCATCGGGTCAGACTCGCGGCGCCGTCAGCTCTGAAAATGTGGATCCAAATTCAAGAGATGGACACAAGACTTCTAAATACTGTATTTTCAGATGAGGACTGTTGATGTCAGTAAAAGGCTTTAACCTTTTCTAAAGTGGAGTTGCTGCACGGTTTCTGTTATTTTACAGCAGCGTTGACTGAATTTGCAGCTTCGTACAACCTTGATTAAAGCATGTGATCGATTTTGGGACTCGTGCAACCTGATTAGTGGAGTTAAAGCAGAGCATTTATAGAAAAAAAACACACAAAAACCCTAGTTACTTCTTTCAAAGTAACTAGTTACTAGGGAAAGTAACTTTTTTTGAAATAAATAAATTATATTATAAATTACCAACTTCCTTGTACAATTATTTGTATGTAAAACCCTTTCGTTAAACTTTGTAAATTAAAAAAAAGTTCACAGCTGAAACTGCGGTCCTGGTGCGTTCAATTGTACTAGGAACTCTGAAATCTGGCCTTAAGATGTAGACGTAGCGCTTGTAACTCCAGGCTGTAGATGAGCTACATATGTGTTTAGTAGTCATCTGTTTTTGTAGAGTGCTGGCAAAAAAACTGTTTTCGAGAACATCACCATATTGGATTCCTGAGCTGCAGGCTGTGGGCTTCATACAGTGATGTAACGCATGGGATCCAGGCCCGATCTTTTAGAGGTGATCAATACATCAATTACATTTTTTTATTCTGCCGTTTTGACGGCCCAGTACCAAATGGACCGGTACTTCAACAGTTATCACTCTTAACTCATTTCAACTTGCATCAAACTAAAATTTTGTTAGCAAAACCGTTCAATCAAAACAGGATAGTCCTTAAATCAACTTATAGATTTAATTTAAATCCATCCTACCTTTATTCAGTAGAGCTGCCATTTTCTAATGGCTGAATAGTTCAATCTCCTCAGGAGATCTTAGTTTCCACTCCACTTTGACCACAGGCTGGTATCAGAACAGAGGAGTTGACAACACGGTTTTCAGAACCGTGGACAGCACACCTATCCAAAAAACCGACGAGCAACGACGAACTCCGACTCTTTGATCTCTAAATCCAGTAATGGTTTCACCTTCACACAGTCCAAAAACGTACAGCGACATACAGGATGCTAGCTGCTGAAACTCCAACTTAAACGAGCTCTCCAAAAGCAGCCTGCAGCGGTCCCATGAAGCCTTTTCCACCTGCTGTGTTCAGATGGCACAGCCTCAGCCCGGCAGTGAGACAGGGCACAAAGCTGATCCAAACCTCAGCAGGAACATCAGAGCTGTAGCCCACGGCCGCCTCGGTCACCTCGACAGGAGTGTTCTCAGCCTCTGGAGTTTCTGCAGTACAGACAATCGAACCATTGTTTGATCCAACACTGGTTGACATTGACGTCACCAAGGAGAGTTGCAGCGGTGTCCTCCTCACCTCCCGCTGCATTTCACGGTAAAGGAGCGCTCAAAGGTGTGTGGGGTGCGATTCACGACCAGCCGCGCCCCATCATAAGTCACACGCCCCTCTCTTTTCTTATCCTGCTGGTGCCAGGCCTGACACAAAGTAAGGAATAACGACCCTACATAAATCCCAGTAACGATAAACGCGTTCCTGATTCTAGCATACTACGGTAAGTCATTACCGTGCTCGTTACCTCAATAATAACGTAGTAACTGTAACATATTACTTAATAATGCGTTAGTTCAACACTGCTTATTACTTTACACTCTGTTGAATAAGATGAACAAATGGTAAAGAAAAAAGTCAAAAAAAGCTTTTTATCATTTATTCACATTTATTAAATAATTCATCCATACCAATTTATTTCAAGAGCACTTAATTAACTTCACATAAAGTCAAACATACAACAAAAGAGTTAAGGAACATACCAGTTTATTTTATATTTTATTTTATGTTGAAAACGGATGGAGTTATAATAGTTTTGGATTTGAACGATCTTACTGAAACATCTCATCTGATCTGTCAGCTCTGAGTGTGAAGGACTCTCAGCCAATAACGTTAAAATTCAGCTACCTGTCAAACTGACTGCATTAGAGCCATGTGTTTATTTTACTAATGAGGATTAAAGGCCAATTCATCCTCCACAAGAAGCAAGAACTTTGTTCTCGCTGGGGGTCTCCGAGAACAAAAATTACATAATTTTATTCTCGTAGCCCCAGTTTGGCAGCGCTAACAGCTAGTTCTTGTGCACATCAGCTGAGCAGAACTTTTTTCTGCAGGGCGTCCGAGAACAACTGCTGTGATTGGTCAGAAAGGGAGAATGAGCGTGGTTAGTGCGGGTAGCGGTTGACGTTGTACATTGATGTAACTTTTTCTCTGGTGCAGAAGTTAAATGCCTGCTGTGCGCGGACGGACCTGTGGAGGCATACAGGTCTGGATCGACCAGTGCTGCGAAGGGTTAGCGCCAGTTGATCCAGACTCGTATGCCTCCACAGGTCCGCGCTGGGCCGCGGCTGAACTGGGACCAGCGTTACAGGACAGATCGTTTCAATCTGCACACACACACACACACACACACACACAGCCATCTTGAATCATGTTGCTGCCAAAGTGAATGCTTGTTGACGCTCAAGAAATGCATCTCTCTTTTTTAAGAGAAGATGCAAACTTCTCCTTTTGACATAAAGACAAATCTATAGACTTTTTCTGTTCAAGTTTTGTTTGTTTATTGTAAGAAATGAATTTTATATAGAAATTTACCCTAAATGTTCGACACCCTTCAACTTTGAAATGATTTAGTCAAACTCACTTTACACATCACTAGCTTCTAGCTGTTGGTTTATCTGATAGCATCTATGTGCTGGCTTCTACCCTGCTGAAAAAACCAGCATAGACCAGCATATGCTGGTTACCAGCATATGTTGTGTTTTGGTGCTGGTATGCTGGTCCATAGTGATCCATTAGTTCAACCAGCATAGACCAGCACCAAACCAGCCTAGACCAGCACCAAACCAGCCTAGACCAGCACCAAACCAGCCTAGACCAGCACCAAACCAGCATAGACCAGCACCAAACCAGCCTAGACCAGCACCAAACCAGCATAGACCAGCACCAAACCAGCCTAAACCAGCACCAAACCAGCATAGACCAGCACCAAACCAGCCTAGACCAGCACCAAACCAGCATAGACCAGCACCAAACCAGCATAGACCAGCGCCAAACCAGCATAGACCAGCAAAGACCAGCAAACAAATCATGATGGTCTTGATTTATATGCTGGTCTATGCTGGTTTGGTGCTGGTCTATGCTGGTTTGGTGCTGGTTTAGCTGGTAGACCAACATGATTCAATGCTGGTCAATGCTGGTCAAGAGACGCCGTGCTGGCTTGTTCCTGATGCCAGCAGTGATGTTTAGACGGAATGCATCACCGTTTTTCAGCTCCTCGTAGGGCGGATTGGAGCCTCACCGAGACGCGGAGCCCCGCTCGGAGCCGCCGCGGGCAGAGTTAATTTTTAAGAACATAATTTAATGAAAACATTTAATCCAAAGAGACATTAGACAGGAGCAGGTCTGGTGGTTCAGCAGATATAGGGCTGATCTAAGTCTAAACCAGCTGATCAACCAGCCATCATCCAGATTCTGCCTCATATTGACGCGACGGAGCGTCCTTTACGCACAAGGATTCTTGTGCGTAATTCTCGTATAGAGACAATAATTGATACACACCTGATCACAAATAAAGCACCAATAACTGCCGTTATAATAAACATTTGAAGACGTCTGTATGAACAAACTGTGATCTAACTCCTAAATGCGACATACGTTCGTTCAGATTCTTTTTATTCCGTTCAGAAACGGGGGTGGAGGTGAGGTGACGATTGATTGTGTGTGTACGTGCGCGGCCCACAGTCTGAAATAGTTTCTTAAATTAATCATTTTATAACTAAGCTCACCAGCTGCAGGTTTCCCGTCTCCAAAATGTGCATTTAATCCCAAAGTTTGCGGAGAAAGTGACGCACCTTTCAGGCCTGTTTTTTTATAAATTAGGACGCTTTTTTTAGGATGATTTTTGGCGATGCTGCTGCAGTTTTACAGGTCCCAGAGGGATATATAGTTGGAATCTGAGCTTCATTTTTTAGGTCCAACCTCCGACTGTATCCCATTGACCGAACCCAGTAGTTCGAGTAGCAAGTTTCATCAAAGTGGTCGCTACAGATCCGTGAAGATGAGCTGCACTTCCAGTGCGCCCTCATCCTGCTCACTAAACGTTTCCATGCCTTAAGTGGTGGCGTTTTGGGGAAACTCGTGCAGGACTCGGACATATGGCTCCAATTTTTTTGTGCAGCCGTGCAGAAGGCATTTATACACCATTCTGACCACGAAGGTGGACAGAACTTAGCTAATCCAATTGTTTTCAACGGGAAGGTCTGGTTGTTTACAGAGACGGTGCCTCGATGAGCGTCATCAGTGACGTATGCGGAAAAACTGTTCTTCAAGATGAGACACGGGAATTTAGGCTGAATTTGTTTAATTTATGACAAATTTGCTGATCGACATGAAAAACTGATATCTGGTATTGCTCATATAAATAGTAAACTGTAGCTACAGACTATTTATACAATTTTGATGCTTGGACTGGCCAGTACCTTTAAAAGGTATTCAGCTGTGGAGATGAAGAATGAAGATAATTCTTTCAAATTAAACTAAACAGAGTTAGAACTTTGAACAGCATCCTGCTATAAGGAGCACATTAATAGCAAGTTGATAAAAACTGGGATCCAGTCCTCGGTTATCTAGACATCAGGCTGCAGCAGGTTGGTGAACTAAAGGTTTGTGGACAAAAACAACTTTGCTAAAACAGAACTAAATTTGGCGTAAAATGTTTTTTATACTTACATCAAGTTTTAGATGAAAATCTGTTTAATGTGTTAATTGTTCTAACAGACGGGGTTGACTCCAGCAGTTGTTGGGCAATTTTTTGGTAAATGTGTATTTCTCATAGTATGTAATGGGACTGACACTCAGCTACTACATCACTAAATTTCAGCTCGTTATTATTGAACCGGATCAGGAAGAATCATTCTGGGCCACCTCTCACCCTGTGGTGGGGCTGATACATGGATACAGTCATGCTACGTCATCTCCACCCTTCTTATAGCTACATTTCTTCAGGGTCTGTAAGTAAAGCACAAAGAGTGACACCAGTAGGAGGACAGTTGACTCAGTGTGTCAGATATGGATTGAGACATCAAACAAAGAGCTGCTCTTCAGAAGAATCAAAGCCAAATCATTTTCAAGGTTATGCTCTCGAACAAGAGCCGAAAAAGAATTTCAACCCAAGGACATGATTTGCAGCCTTTACAAATCAAGAATAGCTGTCTTTCAGAGGTATTTTGATCTGCAAAAGCACCAAATTCTCTCCGTTTTCTGATTTTGATTCTTATTTTTAATCGAATTTAAAACAGTATCAGACATTTTATGATGTTCCTGGTTTGATATGAGCTTAATAAGTTGGTGGTTCGGTTGCACCGACTGTCTGAGCACATCATCAGATCTGGTCCTCGCTGCAGCAGCAGACAACTGGACTGTAATTATTAAACACAGCAGCAGGCAGGAGGAGCGGCTGACGGCTGACTGATAAATACACAAAGACAGAGGCAGGAAAGTGGACGGATAATAAGGTGGAGAGACATGGAGTGGACGGGCAACAAGACAGGTGGACAAACAGCTGAGTGACGGCTTTAAAACACCTCAAACCAGCTTCACCTGTTTGTTTTTTAAACAATGTTTTCAATTTAAACTCAAAGCAACTTCACCAGAAAACTAAAACGTGATCAAACCTTCACCTCCTTTAGTCTGCTCCTTCCTGTCTTTTTTTTCCCATTAATTTGATTGGCACGCTACACGGAGCGGATGGGAGTCAGGGTTTGTAGTTGCTGTGGCAACGGCCTGCTCTTTGTTAAAGGCTACATTCCTGGCATCTGATGTGTCTGCGCTGCGATCGATAAAACCCCCAGCCTGCGGGGACTGATGAGCGGACCGGGGCTTTTGCCAGGCCAGGCGGGAGAATTGGGGGGAGAGAAGGAGTTAGGTGGGAGATGTGCGAACGGAAAGATGCCGAGATTAAAGAGAAGTGATGGAAAGAGGGGAAGAAGATGTGGAGATGCGGGCGGAGAGGTGAGCGCTGGTGGAAAAAGGGGACGAGCGAGCTGCTCCTTCTGCCTCATCCTGGCTATTTTGTGAATGTCGCTCACTTTGCTGTCAAAGTAAGGTATGTCTCCGTCGGCGTCATCAGAAAGCTTTTTAAAGGTGCTTCCCCCAACATTCCTCTCTTCTTTAGCTCATTCAGATTTCTACTGCTCACAGATGTTTCTTTGCACACCTAATTGGCAAAGGTAGCCGCGAGCAGCATGCAAATTCTATGGGTAATGAGGCAATTATGATCCGGCTCTCTGTCTACACAGCCATCTGTCAATTCAACAACCTGTGGCTGCTGGAAGGAGGTTTCATGTTTAGGTCCGTGTCTTTCCGTGCTGTGGAAAAGACTCGGCTTGTTTTACAACTGAACTCCTTTTGCTCATCACCCCATCGTTGTTTCTTCCCCCCGCCACGATCCTTCTTGTTCAGAGGCTGGAAATCTGAGCCACGTCTCAGAGGGGAAATAAAGGAAGCGCACAAGAAATTATGAGAAGAGAAAATTGACAAATAATTGCAGGATGTTCAGCTTAATCAGCTCATATTCACATGGAGAGCTGCTGAAGCATCGTTCAAACCGTCAGGCGTTGCAGAAAACATGCACAAGTGTCATCCTGCTGCACAGATCAGTTTATCCTGCAGGCAATGTGCAAATCTATAACTTTAGACTGCATTTATGGAGCAAAGGTCACATAAAGGAATATTGTTTATTGGCTTTCACGTCAGACTGTTTTGTTGAGAAATGGAGTTTTATTTGTTTTAATCAAACCTTGGAGAAAAAAGTCTCAGTTAGTGTTTAAACTATGAATGAATCACACCAAATCTTAGCTCTTTTTCTGTCAAATTTAAGGAGTTAGAGGTGTTGTTGTATTTGCTGACGGTGAAACAAGCTGACTCCAAAGTTCAATCAGTTGTAGGCGTTCCTCTTAAGATTATTTTCAGAGTTTTATTGAATCTGTCCAGTGGTTTAGGAGGTATTTTGCTAAC
Organism: Callopanchax toddi; assembly: GCA_006937965.1. Taxonomy (NCBI): domain Eukaryota; kingdom Metazoa; phylum Chordata; class Actinopteri; order Cyprinodontiformes; family Nothobranchiidae; genus Callopanchax; species Callopanchax toddi. The sequence continues at coordinate 813,594 of SSNR01000177.1, forward strand.
ATACAAACAAGGTTGACTCCAATGAATATTGGGAACATGGTGAGATGTGTAGTGTTAAAAGTCTGTGATGTCAGTGACTCTCAGCTAAGGTTTTAGCCTGATATTTATACATTTGGCTGAGTTTCTGTTTTGGTAAAACTGTCTGGAATTAGCTGTAACCTCATCAGCTTGACTTCAATCTCAAACTTAAAAAAAGGTCTTGCTAGATTCATTAGCACTCTGAGGATGAGTGCTGAATGACTCAGCTACTAACACCACATTTTAGCTCAACATTTGTTTATTTTTTTAGTCATTTGTGTGTTTGCTAATTTTGATTAGCTGTGGCAGCCATCTTGAATCAGGCTAAAGCTAATCAGGTGTGGATTAACATTAACATAAGAGTTTCTTTTAAATTCATCCAGTGGTTCATGAGACATTTTGTTTAAAAATCATCAAAGATTTATGGGGAACATTTTAAGCAAAGAAGTTGTGAGAATGTAGCTCAATAAGCTGACAAAGTTACAGCCATTTTAGGGATTGGCTAAGACTGACTTTAAGTCAAAGTCAGCTTTATTGTCAATTCTGCTGTATACAGTGCATATGTATAGAGAAATGAAATTTCGTTTTCTCTCAGCCCGCATAAGAGAAAACTAAATTTTGATTATGCACTGTATAGCAGAACTGACAGTAAAGCTGACTTTGACTTTAAATTAGCTGTGACAGCCATTGCGAGCTCAAAGCTGTTATTATTTGGACTAAAAAGTATAATTACATCAGTAATATCATACCATAAATCAGGGATCGTCAACTGGCGGCCCACGGGTCAAATCCTGCCTGCGGCCCCCCCCACTGTTTATTTATCTGACCCATGTGTTTCCCTGACTTTTTATTTCTGACTGAAGTATTGTGCATGTGGTCTTGCCCTGTCCTTTATCAGTAACATTTAAACACATAATGAAAATTTGGTCAGGGCCAGGGATTGAACCCAGACCCTCTTGATCTAAGGTCAGTGTCACTAACCACTAGACTACAGTGTCTGACAAAAAACCATTGAAGTTACAATGGTTATAACTTTTCTTTTTCAGCCTTTCAAGGCTGACACATTGAGAAGAAGACTGAATTACATTTATATTTCAAACAGTTTAAACATCATCAGCTCTCTGCCTTTAAAGTCAGGTTCTATGTGTCTCATTACTTTAAGCACCAACACCCCCCGCGTGCAACACCCCCACCCCCCCCCCTGCGCGCGCACCCCACCCCCACCCGGCCCGCGAAAACTCCTGGGAAAATGAATGTGGCCCTCAAAGGTTTTTAGTTGATGACCCCTGCCATAAATCATAACTATTACAACATTCATAACAATTACATCAATGAAACTTAGATGTCCCTCATAATAAAACATATATAATGAAATTATAATTTCTGTTTCTTTATCAAACTGTTCTTTAAATGAATCCATAGCATCACCTCTCTGACTGAAACATCAGTCCTCACTGGAGGCTGTTTAAAGAGAAATTCTCTTTACTGTTTTTACTATTTTCAAGTATTTTTGAATATTCACAACTAATTGTTGATTTTTTTTTTCCTACATCATTTGGGATGATTGAAAAGTCAACCCAGTCCTGAAACTTTAATGCCTTTGATGGTTCTCTAAAATTAATTTTATTAATAATCCTCATGGCTCTTTATTGGAGAATACAAACTTCAGTGTTTTCATGCCTTCAGTTCATAAATGTATCAACCTGTAGCTTTTTCTTGTGAGTTGGTTAGTTTCACACAGAAAACTGCAAACAAACCAAAATGGATCACTACAACCCACAACGGGAACATTCAGCCTGCTTATTGGTCAGATGTGACTGGGGGAGGGACTACCAGCAGTAAATACAGGCTGAGGGTTCTGATCCACTACAGCGGGGGTGGGGAATCCTGGTCCTCATGGGCCACAGTCCTGCATGTTTTAGAGGTGTCCTCTCCTCAACACACCTGATTTAAATGTTGAATTACCTCATCAGTGTGGCTTCAAGGCAACCAAAAAGCTCCTAATCACCCACTGATTTAGATCAGGTGTGTTGAAGAGAAGAAACCACTAAAATATGCAGGACTCTGGCCCTCGAGGACCAGGATTCTCCACCCCTGCACTACAGGGTCTAACCCCCTCCCCCTGGTTCACATGGCAAGATTTAAAAATTGTCAGAATGTTTTCAAAACATGAGAGACCCCACACATGGCGATTAAAAAAAATCACAAATATCAGAGTTTGGATTCTACAGTGTTTGGTGTGTGGCCGCACAGCAAAGACAACACACCACACACAAACCAGTTTGACTCATGAACAGTGGCGTCTCTGGCATCATATGTTAGCTGGGGCACAACTCAAATATATAACTGTTGCACAAACTTTCACATTAAAATGCAATGTAATCTAAATCTAATTTAAGAAAACAACTATTTTATACATGAAATTGCAAATAAAGGTTCACTCACCAGCGTTGTTCATTTCTTTAAAAGAAAAGATGCAAATCATTTTTAAAAATCTACTTCGAATTGTCTTTTTGTCCTGGTAGCTTATGAGCTAAACAACACTAGATTGAGAAGCTCTGCTTTCCCACCGAACGTGAAGGTAACGTCACGTGTGATATTCCAGTGTTTTAATTGGATGGTCTGGGTTTGGGGCCCAGCGCTTCGTGCCCCATGTGTGTGTCTATTGAGAGCGTGTTGCGCATGCGCACAGTGATTTTCAGATGCTCGTCTTTTAGACGGGCTGCGAGGGGCTGGCCCGTCGCCAGGACTTCAAGAGGATTTAACCTCCTTAGCTTGTCAGTATCAAAGCAAAGACTTAGATATGATTACACAGATATTTATAACAGAATATCTTGGTAACAGAATGGGTTTTTATGCAGTATTAGTCTAAAAACGAACTATTCTTTCCCACTGATCCCCACAGTGCCATCTGGTGGCTGGTGGGGCCGGGACCTACCGGCCCTACATGACGAGACGCCACTGTTTATGAACATTCCCAGGTCAGACAGGAAATCTTGCTAAAACCTCTCGTTGTCTAATGTGACTTTTTGTCTTCTGGACTTTCTGGTATATACCCAGGGGTGCACACAATATTTCATCAGAGGTTCTCAAGGGAGAACCTGGCCCTGGTCTCTGGTACGCGGGTGGGGTGGGGGGTCGGGGTAATGATGATGATCTTGATTGTAAGCTGTCGCTGTCGATTGTGACCCGTTGCACCCCTACTGGGCATGTGTGAGTTGTGCGTGTCAAAGGAGCTGTGCATACCGGTGTGGTGCCATGCACATTGGAGATTCTGTGAGTGTGTGTGTGTGTTGGTCGGAGGTCCTGTCATGTGTGTCCACTAGCTTCAGAGGTCATGTGAGCACTCAGTCGCTGCGCTGCAGCAGGATGTGAAGCTCGTCAGATCAAGGGGTTCCCCATTGGGATCGCACAGCGCTGGTCCGCAAAGGCGTGTTCGGGCAGTCGGTTCTGGTACGCATGAATGAAATCTCGGTCTCTTGCGGACCTGCAGTCTAGTTATGTGCACGCCTGTATACTGTATAACCGCTGTTTAGATTTTGGATTCCCTTTGTTCCGATGCAGCTGGTTTCCATCACCTCGCATTCTGATTGGCTACAACAGGCTTGTTTGTCCTCACACCACAGGCGCTGCAATATTGGGTCAAGACAATCCAACATGTTGAATTTCTATAATTTGTGATTGGTTCTTCCGAGCGGACCAGAGCACTATAAACACACCACACACTGCAGGACTATCTTATAAGACTATATTTAGAGTCATTACGGTGAAAAAGGCATCCTTAGGGGAGAATTGGGTCGAAGATCGGTATAACTATCTTGCCATGTGAACCCAGCCTTACTGAACAAACTCTTCAGGGTTTATGAGTTGGAGCTGGTAAACAGTCATTTGTCTCAGTATACCGGGCAACGGATCTCATTCTTCATCCAAGTGAGCCATGTTTCAGCTAGCTAGCAACCGAGGTTTGTGCGCCATCCCACATCCCAGAATGCAATGCAAATCTGGTAGGCATTTTGCTCTAAAGTGCCTGGTACTATGGTGTTATCGGGTCATGGTCAGATTAGGTTCACACGATAAACGAACCACCTCCAACGGGTCTCTGTACGGTAATTTAGTCCACCTCCTAGAGCGATTACTGACTTCACACCTGCACAAATGAACCGCATCTAAAACTGACCAGGGCTCCAGTTAAACTGACTAAACACTGCAGGAGTGAAAATGTGCTGTTAATGACTCTCAGCAATAATAAAAAGTCAAATGTTTCAATATCTTTAAAGTTGACAGTTTTAGTATTGTCGTGTTTGCTGATGCTGATGAACTTTGGCAGTAATATTTAATAGGGTTCACTCCAAAAATGAATCAGTTGTACTTCCAGTACTTTCTGAGTTTGATTAAAATCCATCCATCGCTTCATCAGATATTTGGGTACCACTTTACAATAAGGGCACCCTCATAATGTGATTGATAAATGCCTTATGAATATGTCGTTGATTAGTTTGTCAACACCCTTTAAACCATTATTAAGCAGTTTTAATGAATTAGAAATGATCTTGCCAAATAGTGAGCCAACATTTTATTGAAACTCCCCATTTAAATGTTTATTACTCGTCAATAAAAGTACTCAATAACTTAATTACAAAGCATTTATAAAGGTACCCTTACTGTGTAATGGCTCTGCTCTCATTCTAACAAACGCACACGAAGACACAGGCTAAACCATTACTGCCTGCCTTTGCCTTCCAGCAGCAGCTGATAAATATGCTATAAATAGACTTGGTATGTTTACAGTACAGAGAAACAAAAAGGCAATGAGTTGACTGAGTGTGTTGATTACGTCCTAAGTGGTGTTATATCTTTATTTCTAATCATCCTGATGGGGTGACAGTAGCTGACAAGTGTGCTGTAAATTCTGTGGGTTTAATAATAAAATAATTTAGTTTGTGTTTTATTTTTAACACTTCTCACATTTTCCATCCTACCGCACCCCCTCAGCAACCAAACAGCACACTCTTATTCATCTCTGATGCAAAAACTCACACATGTCCTTCCCCAGCCGATCCACACGGGCATTTAGTCTGGCTGCAATCTAACAAGGGTTATTTCTCTCCATCGGTTTAAAACATCTCCACTTAGCCTGCAACCTTTTGTTCTAACGCAGTGATGAACGTTCACACTTTTCTGCAGCTGATATTTCCATTTCTCCCAATGTCTCACCCCGCTGTGACATTAATTCCATTATATCCACTTGGCTGAGGAAAGCGATGGCTCATTAAAAGGAGAAAAGACACGGCAGTTTAAGGAGACATAAAGTGTTAGAGGTTGTAAATGAAGAAGGTGTATAGGGTGCAGACAGCCCGAGTTAAGAGTTTTTACCTGATTTCTTGTGTGTTGTGTCTTGCAGGGCTTGTTCGTGATGGTGCGCTGTATGGGAAAGAAGTTGTGCCATGACAGAGGGCATCGTGGGTAAAAGAGACATGCGACAGCCAGCCCCGCACCACTGCCACCTCTTCCTGGGCGGGGCCTTGCTGCTTCTCCTCGCCCGCTCGGCTCTGAGCTGCCCCGCCCGATGCGAGTGCTCTCCCCAAACCAAGTCAGTTAGCTGTTACCGTAAGCGCCTACCCAGCATCCCTGAGGGTGTCCCCATCGAGACGCGGGTCCTGGACCTGAGCAAAAACAAGCTACGCATCATCACACCGGACAACTTCTCATCCTTCCTGCAGCTGGAGGACCTGGATCTCAGCGACAACCAGATCAGCGTGGTGGAACCCGGCTCGTTCCGCTCTCAGCTGGCTCTCCGCTCACTCAACTTCCGCAGTAACCTGATTCAGCTGGTTCCTGCTGGGGTTCTGTCCGGCCTGACCAACCTTACCCACATTGATCTCAGTCACAACCGGCTTGTAGTTCTTTTGGATCACGCTTTCCAAGATCTGCGCAGGTTGACGTCCCTGGATGTGGGTGATAATGAGTTAGTCTTCATCTCTCAGCGGGCCTTCACTGGATTACTCGGACTTCAGAGTCTGACTCTGGAACGCGCCAATCTGACCGTGGTTCCAACTGATGCTCTGGCACATCTCCACAGTCTGGCTGAACTTCACATGCGCTATCTGAGCATAGGTTTTCTCAAACCTTTCTCCTTTAAGAGGTTAACTCGTCTTCGGCACCTGGAAATCGATTTCTGGCCGTGGCTGGAAACGCTGCCTCCTTTCTCTCTGCACGGCCTCAACCTCACCACATTGTTCATAACTAACACCAACCTGTCTGCCTTCCCTGGTGCAGCACTGCGCAATCAGCCCAGCCTCACACACCTTAACCTGTCCTACTGCCACATCCAGCATATCCACCAAGGAGAGCTGGATCAGCTCCAACACCTGGTGGAGCTTCGCCTCCAGGGGGCTCAGCTGCTTTCCATAGAGCCTTTGGCTTTTGTGGGCCTTAAATCTCTCCAGCTTCTGGATGTGTCACAGAACCGCCTGGACTCTCTCCAGAGGGGGGTGTTTTCCTCAGCAGCATCCCTGCAGAGGCTGTGTCTGGGTGGAAACCCATTAGTGTGTGACTGCAGATTGCTGTGGCTCCTCAAAAGCCACAAGCCCCACTCTCTGCAGATCCTGGACATCCAGCCTGAGTGCACTGCACCTGAACACCTCCGGGGGAAAACCCTCCGTGAGCTGGAAGAGCCTCTGGTTTCCAGGTACATGACCTGCACGAAGCCACGGATTGGACCAAACACAACCCAGCTGCTGATGGCTGATGAGGGTCAGCCTGCCCGTCTGAGCTGCATGGCAGACGGGGCACCGCGACCCACTGTGGTCTGGATTACACCTCACAGGCGCTACGTCACAACCAAAAGCAGCGGCAGGGTGGCGGTCAAAGCAGATGGCACCCTGGAGATCAAGACAGCTGAGCTGCATGACAGTGGGGTGTACTGGTGTATTGCCAGTAACCCTGCTGGCAACGCGAGTCTGTCGGCATCTTTAGCTGTGAAAAGTCTCGGCACTGGGGACAGAATTCACTACAGCAACAAGAGCTCAACGTACCTGACGGACTCCAACAGCACCTGGGGGAACGGAACTGTTCTGTACAACATGACGGTCCCTATTGACATAAAGACCATCATCATATCTACAGCTATGGGCTGCCTGTCCTTCCTGGGCGTGGTTGTGTTCTGCTTCCTGCTCCTGTTTGCGTGGAGTCGGGGAAAAGGACGCCATAAGAACAACTTTGACATCGAGTATGTCCCCCGGAAGTCCAACGGTGCCGCTACAGACGTGGCAGAAACCAGCGGCCCACGACGGGTCAACATGAAAATGATCTGAAACTGATTCAATACATATCAGCTGGAAATTTAAAAAAATTAAAAAGTTTGTTTTTTATGACAAAGTGGATTTGTGACAAACGAAAGTGATGTATTACTGTAGTGGGTGTCGGTTTGACGGTGACCTAGTGATTAAGTGGACTTGTGAATATAAAAGTGATCTATGAAACGTGTTTATATGACATCATGTCCTCATACAGATAATAAAACTATAACCAACATATCAATACGGGACAACCCCAGCGATGTTTCAGCGGTACGGTGGAATCAATGAGGCAAATCTTCGTGTGCCGGTACATCAGGACTGAACTGTCCAAAACCCATTTAGCTGCAGCGTGGAAGGTGTGTGTGTTGTGTTCACGCGTGAATGTGAGCGTGCATCGCTGGGCACGTGTTGTGTGTTTCTTTGTGCATGTGCACGCATTGCCTTTCTCGTGGGAAAGAACGTTTAACGTCGGGGTTCGAAGCTTTTTTAAGGCTTTTATTTTGATGTGTTTTGTTATTGTAACCACAGTGACGTCCCTGTTGGTTTAAACAGAGGAGTATCTATGTTTGTATGCAAAATCATAATTAATCTCTCCTAAAGAAATGCTGCATAAATTTTGAAATCTTTTCCCCCTTTTGACTTTAACATTCGATGGGGGTTTTTATAAACTGATGTAGTTAGAATGAGACCAGAGTTTTGTCTTTTTCAACCTGCTTTTCCTGACAAACTACAACAACAGTGGCTAACGGTGTTATTGCCACAGAAAGAGCATGTTAACCCTGTTTTATAACGTAATAAATCATGGGCAGATTTTCCTGCCAGACAAATCCCCTGATATGATATAAAAAAGTCTGTGTCCAGACACAGCGGCAAAGATTTACAGGCTGGCGTCCTTTTTGAACGAGACAAAGTTGAGCTTTACAGATCTATGTGCTAAACCTCCCCCCTTCTCTCATTTTTCTTTGATCGAACCATTTAAAGTTAGCGTGTCCGGGTTTTCCTCCGGGGAATAACGAGGGGCTTCTGGCTGTTTCGTAGAAGGCCATTTTGGAATTTGTACTCGATTCTTGTGTTTTTTATTTCTTTTTGTTTGCTCTTTTTTGTTTGTTGGCAATGTTTTAAATGTTTAGATAAAAAATTAACCGTAAAACAATTAAGGGCAACTCTTTGTAATGCAGGGATGTGGGTGTTACTTTGTGTGATCCTGTTGTGATATAATGTTCAAGGTTGTATAGTCGTTTTCATACATATGACAAATTTATGGGTATATTTTCAAAAATGAAATAAATCTTAATCATACCCCAAACATCAGAGGTCCCACAGCTGATTCTTTTGTCATCCAGTGATTTTTACTTTTTAATTTTCTCAGGTGCAGAAAATAATAATAAAAATATTAAAGGTGTATTTCATTTACCGTATTTTGAAGTGCTGTTCTATCAGTTATTTCTCTGCAGTAAGGGCCACATCCACTGGTGACATCACTCACAGGAACAGGAAGTAGTCATCTGACTCTGTTCTTATGGGTGCTTGGGATTCCTGCAAATATGTAAATCTTTAATAAAGTTCTTGAAACTAGAGGTGCAGCAAAAAGATCCACTGTTGATCAGAATGAGGGACTGAATGAACTGAAACTCAATCATTTGATTTTTGTTTTTTGCTGAACGCTAATTCATCCAAAGAAATCTCCAAAACAAACAACAAAATCATAAATGTTTAAATTAATATGAATAGAAAGAGGCATTCTGTAAATTAAAGTTCTGTGAGATAAATTGGATTCATATGTAAGATCTGTATCATCAGATCACAACTGAACTATAATCACTCTGGTTCTTAAATGTCCAGAGATCATAAGTAATATCAGTCCCATACGGCAGCAGCTTGAGGGGCTCAACAACTCAAAAGATGGGTAACAAATTAATGACAGATGTTGGGGTATTTAAAACAGCTCTTGCTTAAAAACATCCATTTAGAGGACTACTTCCTGTTTCTATAGACTCTGCCAACTTTGAGTGATGTCACAGGCGTGATTGGTCCAGGTGGGGCGGCGTGTAGCTCAGTTGGTACGTGGTCCGGCTGGCAACCAGAGGGACACCGGTTCAATCTGGTTACGTTGTCGTTGTGTTCTTGGGCAAGACACTTCACCCACCTTGCCTACTGGTGGTGGTCAGAGGAACATGGCGGGCGCCGGTGCATGACATCACCGTCAGTGCGCTCCAGGGCAGCTGAGGCTACAACGTGGCTGATCAGCACCTGTGAGTGAGTGAATGGGTGAATGAGCAGCGCTTTGGGGAGGGTAGAACACTCTGGAAAACACTCTATAAATACAGGACGTCGTTTACCATTATGGAACAGCACTTCAGAGCGACCCAGTCATCCCTTTAAGACCCTTTTAATGTTTTATATTGATCCTTTCCTGCAAAAAAAAAGCCTTATTAAAATATTTCATTTTCATTCATAACGTTTTTTGAGCAGCACAAATAAAAATAAAGAAATCAAATTTTTTGGGCCAACCAAAACTTTTAATTTGGTGATTTTGGCCATGAAAAGTTTAGACCCCCCTGCTACGGAACCATTGATCCCACCACTTTTAAGCCTGACTGGGAAGTCTCTCTGCTGGGAAGGAAAACCTACAGATGAGGACTGATTTCAAAGTTTTGCACTGGACTGTAATATATTCATCTCCCAACATGAAGCCCTGGTGTTAGTAAAGTCATTATGAGGCTGCCAGAGGCTCATCTGACTGCAGCACGCTCGTGTTTGGTCCAGATCTGCAAACTGTGAATCTGAGCAGCATTTTCCTCTTTGCAGGGATCAGAAAACATTCAATCTGGGCCACGTGAAGGAAAACACTTCAGAACTGGGACACTGAGCCGCCGCAGAGATGAAGCTTAAATAACCTGAGAGGAAACCAAAGATTTGTCAACTAAACTTTTCATGTTTTAAAAATTTAGAATGTTCCTGCTCATTTTGCTCCATGAACAGTTTAATTGGGTGAAACTACGTTTCAAGCGGTGAATGATCTTGATGTCATCACTTAGAGTGAATGAAAACACTTGAGGAGTGTTTGTTGTGGGGGAGTTCTCCGTCTTTGTGAATGAAGAAAGTCAGACATCATAACGAGTCTCCACGAAATACCTGTCGCTGCATCAAAGAGCTCAAATCAAAGCAGCCTGAGTCTTTGAGGCTGCTGCCTCACGTTGAGTTTACGCTGCTTGTTAAAGGAGGTCTGACACAAAAGAAATGAAGGTTTTCAAGGGTGGATGAGTAATTTTTAAAGTGTGACCTTTGACCTGGACATAAATCGGGCAGTTGAAGCAGATTTCTGCTCACTCAAAACAATAAATTTAGACGTTAAAAACATTGATTCTAGTGTGAAAATCAACCAAATGTCATTTTTATTTAGGTTATTTTTAATTTTAGTTCAAACAAACCTGCAAAAGTTCTGATATAATTACATTTCACTACTACCAGTATATATATATATATTCATTATATTACACTCCAAGAGTTTCAGGGCTTATAGATAAATATCAGTAACAAAAGATTTGCGTTAAAGTCTCATTTTTCTCAGAATATTTTCAGATTTTGAGACAGAAACCTGTACTTTGTTCTGCTTTTTCTTATTGAGAAACCAAGTTTGTACCTCTGGCTTAAAACTGAAGCATTTTGTTGTTTTAAAAGCAAAATTTTAAAGGGTGAGCAATTCAAAATTAACTAGATGTTTTTCCCCCACAGTTCTTCTAAAACTTGCAATCATCTGATAGTCCTTCTCCAGAAAATTGCATTAGTTAACCATTATTCTTTAGAAAATATAAATTCTTTGACAGCCCTTTATGAGTATGTGACAAAGCTTCTTCAGAAAAGATCAATCATTTGACAATCAGTCTAAATTAAATGCTAATAATTTAGCAGTCCTTCTGCAGAAATAGTGAAATTCTTTGACCGTCCCCTGAAAATGTGCAGTTCTCCAGAAACATTCAGACTTTTGTCCCTTTCTTTCCAGATGCTGTCATCCTTTTTGATGGTTCTTCTCCAGAGTCTGTCAATTCTTGACATTTGTCTTCAGAAAGTTTTAGTCCTTTCATAAATCTTCTCCAGAAACTGACATTCTTTTGACACTCTAATCTTTTTCTGACAGTTTAAACATTTAATTTGAATCTCTAATGTGAGTAAACTCTTGATAAAGTCCTTCATTTACTTAAAGGATCACATATCACCCGTTCAAGGACAAAATGTTGATTTTAAAGGTGGGGAAACACAACTGTCTTGAGTACAAGGGGGGCGGGGTGGGGGGGTGCAGAAGTGGAGAAGATGGGTTTGAACTGTTTAAACAGAGCCGTGATCTCAACCCTACACCTAAAACCAACAGCCAGTATCCATTAATAAAGCGAAACGTTGTTTTTAGATGGTGAAACTTCAGGGTTCAAACTGATTTTTAAAAAGGGCAGGGGACATGTCCCCCCTGCACCCCTTTAGATTACGTCCATGCACCCGTCCACTGTCAGACCAGAGGTTTACACTGGGGTCACCTTATTGGAGTTATAGATCTTTTATTTTGAAAATAACATTTTGTTTGATAACATGCAGCAGATCCCATCTGGTCCAGGGTGAATTGTGACTCCAATAACTTTTAGCTCATGTGTTTTTCTGCTAAATCTGATTAGCATCAGCACCCATCCTGAACTGTATGACTCCAGAAATGACTCAGCTGTAGAGTTCATCTAGTGAATTCTATCAGTTTCATTAAACCCAGTCCAGTGTACATGAGATGTCCCATCAGTGAGCTCCGGTTGCCATGGTGATGATCTAAATCAGATTGAAATTTAATTAAAACTTTGTGCTGTTTTATTGTTTAAAAAAAAGATTTGTAGCCTAAGTTTTGAAACCAGTCACTTCTGACTGTGACTTCATGTTTTTCTGGTTTAATCAGTGTTGAATCAACAGGAAGTTTTAATGATAAATCTTGTTTACCATTACAGGTTAAAGAGAAGCTGATTCAGGATGATGTTTTTCCAGATGACTTGATTATTTCAGACATGAAGACAAACGCAGGGTTCTTGAAATCCTTGAAACTCCTGTGTGATGTTTTCATGTTTGAAAAGTGCCTGGAATTTTACTTAGGTGCTTGAAAATAACAATAACAATTAGAGGGCTCACTGAAATGCTTTATTCAAAGCTTGTATTTAGTCTTATGTCTTATTTTGTTTCAGGTGCTTTTATTTTTCAGAGTTACACAAATGATTGTTCATAATTAGTTACTCGTTTTGAGCAGATACCGTCCTGAAAATGCTTGAAAAGAGTTTGAATTTGATTTGGGGGAAGGTGTAAAAACCCTGAACCAGATGAAGTGCAGGTCTGATAAAAGCTATATGTGTTAGTGGACAAAAGAACAAAAGCTCATAGAAATCCCAGCATTGATTAAAAACATAGACGAACACATAAACAATCACCAGCATCCATAGTGTGACTTTATGAATCCATCCGGATGGTTTGAGTGTCCTCAGACAGCAGCCTGCCTCAGCGCTCTGAGAGACTAAAAGAAAAGGTCAGTCCCTGATCGAGGTGGCAGCTTAGATTGCAGGTTTGTGACCTTTGACCTGATCTGTAACCTGGTTTGGATGGAGCTGAAGTTGGGTTTCTCTGACTGAATCTGGACCTTTGTGGCCATGAAGCAGAGGTTGTGCTAGAACTGTTAGTTGTCTGTCTTTTTGACAGGCTGTCATTTTCTAATCCTCAGTAGCTACATTTAAACAATAGAGTAAAGAAGTTCCACTTCATGAACAGTTCACCTGCTGTGGTCTGAACAGTCTCACAGCTTCCTCCTGGATGTAAATCACCCACCTGCATAATCAAATGTCTCACGTGGAATCACTGAGGGGGATATTCTTGAGGTTTTGGACTTTTGCCTTGGACGGACGACTTCTCATTTGTTTGTCCTTCATCATCCACCGTCCACAGCAGTCCCTCTGTTATCACCTCTTGTATCAAACCGTCCTTATTGGAAGACACTTCAGACACTCGGCTGCCGTGACGTTTTTTCTAAATGAAGCCGACAAGGTGATGCATCAAGAGAGACAACAGCTGATGAATCTGCTCACTCGCCACCAAGTGGTCAGGGGTGTGAATTACAATCTGTCAAAATTACGTTTTGGAAAAATTGGTCAAAAATGGAAAATATTCAGTTACTCCTGTCATGAAGGAGAGGGTTAGAGATGCTGCTGCAGATCAGTGCTAAATATTCAAGTTTTTAGAACTCTTGTTCAAAAAAGTCGTCCTGATGCGTTAAAACTCTTTATTAGTCAACATGAGACCATTTGTTTTAACCAAATAACGTCTGAACCATTACATTTAGAGGCCCCGCCCACTCTGAGTGATGTCACCAGTGGGTGTGGTGAATGAATGAATTCTCCTCTACATTTAGCTGATAAACACTAAAAGAGCCTCATATTTAACTCAACAAGCAGACGGTGACATCAGACGGCGTTTCTATTCGGAGGAGAGTTTAGTGCTGTTAATGGTTTAAGCTCATCAGTGAAACAGATGGAGTCCCAGATTTATAATTTTGTTTACAGCTACTAAAGTTGCAGCTTGGCATCGCTCACAGCGGGAAACATTTTCATCTGAAGCCTCCATATATCTGTGCAGCAGGAGATAACAGAAGTGTCTTTTTTATTTTATGAGGCTGTAGGAATCATTCACTCTGAGCTTCTGTAACTTTTGAGGGAAGAAATAACACAGTCGTCTTCTGACGAACGAAAACGTTAAATTATAGGTAGCAAATTAGAACGTGGAGCATCCAGTAAATCAGATACATATCAGAGGTATTCATTCCCAGACCTGCTGGTTAAGATTCTTGAGCTGGAATGAATTACTGGGTTAAAATAGACTGCCACCTACCTGAGGTCGGGTCATGGAGGTAACAGGTCCTGACCCCTCCTCAGCAACACTCTCCACCCCTTCCTGGGGATCCCTAAGTGTTCCTAAACCAGAAAACCAGAGAGGATACATAATCACTAGAGGATCTGGGTCTGACCCAGGTTCCTCCCAATGCCTGGAAAACCTCCAGAGAGCAGCGACCAGGAGGCGTCCTAATCAGTCCGCTGACTCCTTTTGATGAAGCTCCCTGAATTTAAAGCTCCCCTTTAAATGCATTTAAATGTGGCTAAATGTAAAATGTTCAATGTGGCTACATGGAGCTATTAAAATATAAATAGCATCAAACTATTAGGATAGCATATGATATGATGTGGGTGTAGCGTTAAAAACTCTTTAGTTTTGCTGCATCCTTCTGTAAGATCACTCTTTAGCTTTGTTGGTTTTATACAGAGACTTTGCTCAGATACCTTGGCATACAACTAGTGTTTACAGGAATTTCTAGACTCTATTGAGAGAGATTACAGTGAGTAGATTACGTACCTTTATATTGACGAATGGAAACTGAGTCAGGAATAAAGACTTTACAGAATTTATTATATAAGAGACGGACGAACAGTTACAAACAGATTAGCAGAGGTAGCAGTGTTTAAGCTTTTGTCAACACGATGGTCTGGTGTTCTAAGTTGATCTTAATATAAGATTTAATGACCTGAGTCTGTGATGTTAAGACTAGGGGCATTTTCTCTTAATTTAGTTTGGTTGGAGGAGTTACTGGTTGGAGTAAGCTAAGCTGTTAGCTTTATCAACAGGCCTTTGGATTACCAGAAAGTGGGTTCTTACTGAGACCACCGGTCCGATGGATCGTAGTCCGGCAGGGATTGAGGACCGTATGGAGGTGGAGTGTCCCACCCCGATCCGTCTTGGCCGTCGGGGACCGTTGGGCCGCCGGCAGGTGCCTGGCTGCGTCCGAGGGTCCGAGGCTTAGCAGAGCCATTTCTGGTTTGTAGCATCAGAGGCTGGCGTCCCCATGTTTGGCGAGGAGGGCAGGCTGAAGGTGTCTGTCCTCAGAGGGGAGCAGGGATCATCGGCTCAAACGGGGGTTGGTACCCGTTCAGGGGAGCCGGCAACTTAGGAAATAGCTCAGTGTGTACCAGGTGACAGCTGAGCTCTCGTCTCAGTCAGGCTTGTCTGAGAACTATTGTCTCCAGGAAGTTGGAGAGAGCTTAAAGGAGTCGTGTGTCGACGTGGGCCAATGGGAAAGTTTCTATCAAAGTCACATGACTCAGGCCTTTAAAGCTATATTACCTTAGTGAATGAATATTCAAGGAATAATATTGATTTTAACCTTTTACCAAAGTAAAAATATGAAATAATACTGAAGCTGGATCAAACATTTATAATACTGTGGGAGAAAGTGCATTAATGATATTAAGACATTTCTGGACAGTGGATTAAAAGTAGTGTCGTTTAGAAAGAGACATCAGGAAGCCTTTGAGTTTATTATTACTAAAGAGTCCTGTGGAGGTCTTCCGGAAAAACGATCTGGACCTGGAGGAATGTTGATTCAGGTTAAAACATGATAACAGAGTCATTGTAATCCAAGTTATTGGGAAAAAGATGATTATTGTTTGTGTGATGGTCAAGGGGTCAGAGGTCAGAGGTTATAGCGCATTTGGTAATGCTACATGGGATATAGGGAACACACAAACATGTACACTTTTCAAAATTCCAGATAGCTTTTGATCAGGTTTAAAACAACAATAATCATGTTTAAGGCATTATACAAAAAATGTTTTGTGATAAAGTTGTGTACAATATAAGAGGGGTATTACATTTAAAACAACAAAGATGAGAATGTGTACTACAGTATGTGGGGTGGATTTAGGGAACAGATTGGGTGAAGATTTGAAAAAAGTGATAATATAAATCATTTTGAAATAAGCTACAAAAATATCTCTTAGATAATCCTGAGGAAAAGCTGGGTTAATGGGTAGTAGCCTATAAGTTGACTGTTGAATTAAGTTGTTTTGTTGTTCTTCTACTTGTTACTTTGTTTTATTTCTTTTTATCCCTCGTTTTTCTCTTTTTATTTATGGTTTAATATCAGTTGATAAGAATATATAAGAAGGTGGTAGGAATGTACTTCTGAAGGCACTTCTGCCTACTCTTTTTTGGACTTTTTTGTTGGTTGTTGTTTCTATATAAAATATACAAAAAGTGTTGTATACAAATGTTTTATGTTTGTTTGAAATAACGAAAAAAAATGTTTTTTAATGTTAACTGTGGCTAAATATAGCTCTTAAGATGCTAAATATAAAGTAGCTGTTAAGATGCTAAATGTAGCTGTTAAGATGCTAAATGTAGCTGTTAAGATGCTAAATGTAGCTGTTAAGATGCTAAATGTATAGCTGTTAAGATTGCTACATGTGGTTAAATGTATCTTTTAAGATGCCAAATGCAATAAAATATAGCTGTTAAAATGCTAAACGTGACAAAATGTTACTAAGATGCTAAATGTGTCAAATTGTAGCTGTTGAAATACAAAATTTAGCTAAATGTAGCTGTTAATTTGATAATGTATTACTTTACAATCAGCATCCCATACAGTAGGCTAAGAGCAGCACTCGTTTCATTTAAACTTCAGGTATTAAACTTTCATCATGGATTCAGCGTGGGATTATCTCTGCCTCATTCTTCCTGTTAGTAATTGCATTTACCCCACAGATCAGCTGTCACTCATTCTGTCTAATTAGCTCTCCTGACCCCTCAGAGTGGACGTGACCTCTTCATCAGGTAAAGGTGCTGACTTCTCTTCTCTTTGACTGCTGGCTCACGTTCAACCAGTGCTTCCTGCTGGATGGATGATATCGGACCAATTCGTGCAATCAGAGCAAAGTTGCACTTTTTAGTGAATTGAAAGCATGCAGCGAGTCCCATTCTTCTGTTAACACTTGTAGTACAAGTGATTGGTATAAACCAGACTGCCACTGGTCTGCCCTCCAGAATACAACAAATTAATTGGTGTCTCAGTGACGTGCACACTGCCGTGAAAAGACAATTGTGTCTTGTGAGAACGAATTTCAGCTGAACAATGGGCCTATTTAAAGCTGACCGGGAGGCTTGTTGTAAGGAGAATTAATGTTTGAATTAATCAGCACCTAGCTTTGCTTTTCTTCCTCTGTGATTTAGTATCTGCAGGAGAAAACAGGACAGGGAGTCATAACTCCCAAATTAATCATTTATAATCATTTATCTTGCTTGCTGTGAAACGGTAGCGCAACAGTAAAAAATGAATTAACATGTGCTGCTGATAAGACACGGTGATATGTACACTCGTGTTTTCCTCCATCTTTTATCTCTCAAACGGAGTTTCAGCTCCGGGTTTCACCGAAGTCCCGCTGAGCGTATGAGCTATCAGACACTTAGCTGCCTGCAGCGTTGGTTGTTCACATGAGCTGCAAGTGAAGCCTGGAGGACATCTCATCTGCAACTCTCCACGGCCTCAGCACCGCGTGCCTCCAGACACACAGCTGTATGTCTACTCTAGCATGGAGTTCTGCAGGGAAGGTGTCTTCATGAGCTCTTAGTCCAATAAAACTAAGAAAAATGACTTTGAACCTTTTCACCACTTAGTTCACATCCTACTGATGCAACGTGGTGCTTCTTTTCTCTTATTGCACTCATTTTCACACTATGGCGTCGTAGACGTGCCACGAGCTGCGTGTTAATGGGGCACTCCCACAAAGATGGCAGTATGGTACTGGGATCAGACCAGAACCAGCTCAATCAGAAGGGATGTTTGGGTCAGTCTGACGTGGCATCCTATCCGTTATTTACAGTGAGGACAAATTATCAGCTCTAAAACACTTTCTTAAGAAATAAAAGTGCAGACATTGCTCTGGTTTAGTCGTATTTTTAAAACTTTGACTGCTGATAATATACAAACAAGTCTTAGTGTCACATTAGCTGATGTGCTAACGCTTATATAGTATAAACGTGCACAGTAAAGGGATTTTCAGCCACTTTGAAGTGTTTCTGTGTAAGAGCTATAAATAAATCTGATCTGTCATCAGCGTCCTGAACAGCCTCTGTTCAGAGAAATAGTTTATGGACTGATGAGCGAACAGCCAAGACCAGCCTTCTTGTCTGTTGATAAAAGCTCCAACGTTCTTTAAATTCAGACTTTCATTTATTATATTCAAGTTTCATTCAGACTTTATGTGATAAAATACATTTCCTGAGTGGCATTCCTTAAATATAATATTATATATTAATAATGATATTCTGAGCAGCACTGTTATATTTGTAAAAAGCTACATTTCTATCAGAGAGTTGACATGATGCAAAGCTGCACCAACAATCAAATAATCTGCCCGATGTCACACAAGATGACGCCTTGAAAGTTTTATTGTAAAGTAAAAAAAGTGCCATCTGCAGCTAAATATACAAACATCCTGTCTCAGCAGGGGCTGCAGGAAGACTTTGATTGTCACTTCAAGCACTTATCCTGGTAAAATCTGAATTTATTGAGAGGAAATCCTCTTGAGATGTCATCTCGTTTTCAAAGGAGTCTTAGAACACGTACAGAATACCAACGCTCCTACAAACAACTTTACACAATAAACACAAAGATAGGGGGCCTGAACATGTTTATTTTTATTCATTTATTAGACGCTTTTATCCAAAGCGACGTCAGGCATGTTGTGATCTGTGGAGGAAACCCACGCATGCATGAGGAGAACATGCTAACTCCACGCAGAAAGGCTGAGCTTACGACCTTTTTACTGTGCTAACAACTGCACCACCATGCAGTGTCGGCTTTTTATATTTTATTTTATTTATATTTGGGTGTTTTATCTCATTCTCTTTAAAACATTTCGATAGGCATTGACCTGTTCTGTCAGCTGACAGCTTCCATTTCACTGTGCATTACAAACAAAGCATGAAGAGAAAAATCCAGATGACTAAAGGACACATCAAACGAGACTGGAGCGCTTCATGAAGCAATGCTTCATTCTCTGCTTTTCAGCCCCTTCTAGAATGTTTGTCCCTGTTTGAGGCTGGATCTTTAAGAAGTTCCTCCTCAAGGTGTTTAGCCCAAGAACTTCAGATTCATAGAGTTACTAGGTCCCTTTGGATAAAAGCGTCTGTTAAACACATAAACAACCTGGTCTCTTTAAAACATTTAGTTGGTCAATAACTTGTTGGGTCATCTCTGTTGAAATGTTCCTGTTGGTTTGTTGTCACTTGGTGAGCCTGAACATCCATCCTCCTGTCCCTAAACAAACAGAGGATTACATTTTATTGATCCAAAATAAACAACGACTGAATGTGTTGTTCAGACACATGATCATAAGACTAGGAGATCATTTCACTAAACCCAAGGAAAATTCTTGAATTTTCAAAAAGCTTAAATTAAAAGACGTGTGGGAATTATTTTAGAATTCTTGAATCTAAGAGAGATATTTTCTGTCTGAACGAATGCAGTAATACATTTAGGATTAGTGTTTTGTCACAAACATGTTGGAAAACAAGTAGAACTTTGTGAAAATACTTTTAAGATTTGATCTGAGTCTAGCACCAGTTCTTTTAAGGTACCGCAAAACGTATTTTCTGAACATTTAAAATAAAAACAGTTACGTAAATAAAACCAGGTAACTCAATCTAACCCTAGTAAACAAGATGTCTGCTTTAAATATAAGCAATAAACCATACAGGCCTTTTAATTTAATCTATTTTAAGCATATCAATAAAATGTATTAATTTAGTATTTATTATCAAAAAGGAAATCAACAAATAATGAAATTATATAATATAAATTAAACAGTGTTTCTATCAAACCATCAGAATATTTAAGTACATTTTTAAAAATGTGGTGTAAAACTAAACTAGCAGTCTTATAATGATTAAAACTTTTTAATAGCCCTATAATAATACAACTGTAGCTCGACAGTGTGGAAATAAAACCCAAATGGTTAAATCTAGTTTTTATCATTTCCGTCTTTTAGCTAGAGTTAAGTCCTGCTTCAGTTTTAAAGACACTACACGTATCGATTACTGTAACTCATCATATACAGTAAAGGCATCCATCAGTCGTCCATGCACCGCCTGCAGTTGGTTCAGAACGCTGCAGCTCGGCTTTTAACAGAAACACGGAAAAGTGAGCATTTAACCCCGATCTTAGCTTCCCTTCACTGGCTCCCTGTTTGCTACAGGAATGATTTTTGTCCTAGTTTTTAATGGCCCCCCTCCTATCTATCAGATCTTCTAGAACAGCGCTCCAACTCCAGAACACTCAGGTCAAACCTGTTCCTTTGCAGTGTCGGCTCCAGGGTTGTGGAACAAGCTTCCTCTGCAGGTTAGATCAGCTCAGAGTTTGGGAGGCTTTAAAAAGCTCTTAAAAACTCACTTTTTCTCCAGCAAGTAGAGCTTGTGTTTGCTCCTTGTGCTGGCTTTGTTCTGATTGTTTTAATCTCTGGACTTTTATTATCTCTTTTTTTTTATCCTTGCTTTTATGAACATGTTTTATTGCTATTTCATTGTTTTAATGTGATTGTTTTTATTGTTGCTGTACAGCACGTTGGTGCAGCTCTGTTGGGTTTTTTTAATATAAATAAATTGACATTGGCTTCATAAGACCTTTTGATAAATGTATTGTTTGATCAAATTAAAGACCAGGTTCACTTGGTTTCCTTTCACACCAAATGTTTATTAATCACCTTGTTGCTTCAGAGGAAAAGGAATTCCATTCATTCTGACCACGTGTTACTAATTTGAATTCATACAAGAATATATTTTAAATGCCTTTAATAAAACTGTCTGCATTAAGATACAATTTAATATGTATATATATATAGGAATCATAAGGGAATTTACATTTTCATTTCCCACAACCATGTCCTAATTCTACTAGAATCACAGCATTTCCTTTATTTAATTCATGTTAAACCACTTAACTTTAATATCCTACAGAATAATAATTGCTTAATAAGATTGTTTATTTGAACAGTGGCAGAGTGACACCTATAAATGTGGAAAACACTGATTAACATTAAAAGCTAAAGTAAGACTGCGTGCGTCATTTGAAGCTAATAGTCGTAGAAAACAAGGCTGCTGTCAACTCGACCTCCTCTGAAGCAGAATGATCATTACAGCCGGCTCAGCTTTTTTACAAAAAGGCAGAAATAAGCAGATGAGGTATCGCTGCTGAATATTTCATGTTGTCACTTTGATTGTTTGATCCTGAATAAAAGACGCACTGGAAACCCAGACGGCTGTCTCTGCTTGGCTCGCCTCCAAAGAAACGACTGGGAGTCCCTTAATGTCTTGGCAGAGAATAGGAGGGACGTCTGGAGGAATTTAAATCTGCAGAAGACGAGGGCTGACACTTAACAGTGTCTGCAGGCACTGTGGTAATAAGAGCAACAGGGCATAAATGGACCCCTGAAGACAAATTTTAACACATAACAAACGAGCTTTGTGAGTCAGAACACTTGTGTGTGAAAGTACGACAGATTGTTGAGGTTCTGATGTAACTAACTCTGACCTT
Organism: Callopanchax toddi; assembly: GCA_006937965.1. NCBI lineage: Eukaryota > Metazoa > Chordata > Actinopteri > Cyprinodontiformes > Nothobranchiidae > Callopanchax > Callopanchax toddi. Next base: position 835,335 of record SSNR01000177.1, read on the forward strand.
AATGTGGTAAAACTATCAAAAATAAGTCAAAGTGTTCATAAGAAAGCACATGAATAGCATGAAACCCTAAAATATGTTAATATACAATGTTTTTAGATGACATTTCTTCAGTGTTCGTTTTAGGACAACCTTAAGAAAGCAGCTTCAGATGTCAGACGTAAAAGTTTCTGGTATAAATAAAGAAAATCCATTTGTTGTCAAGAATGAAATCCAACAGACAACAAACATCAGGTATCAGGGGGAAATCCTTTAAATTAAAAGAGCACCAGGTTATGAAAAAGCATCTTTTACACAAAAACCAGGACAAATACTTTGGTGAGGTGTCAAGACATAATCCATGTGACAAAAAAGAGTCGAGTATCAGTCACTCAGATGAAAAAGCATCAGGTATTGAGAAATAAAAGAATATGGAAAAATTAGATAAAAAGCATCAGGTCTCATGTAAAATCTGTTCATCCATCCTGAAAGGTATCAGGGGAAAGTTGATCAGATGGAAAAGCATCAGGAAATTATCCATCAGACAAAAAAGCATCAGGTACAAAGAAATCCTCCTCAGGACCAGAATTAGATCAAAAGCATCAGGTACTCTCTGAGCTCATTACCTTCATCTCTTTGTGGTTACTCCTCTTTTTCTCTTCAATACTGTTGGACTAAGATCTCCTGCGTCGTGTGCTCATGGACCTTCTCAGATCTTAGTTTTAGAATCAGATCATGTCACTGTGCACTTGGAAGTGTTTTGCCTGTTTGGTCATGAGAAGAAGGGTTTGATGGTTAGCACTGAGCTCCTGGTATTAAACCTTCTTTCCTCCAGAGCGTTAAACGAGTCTCAGCTGTTGCAGGATAATGATGTCCTGCATCATCAGCTTGCAGAGAACTTCCTCCTCATCTGTCAGACTTTTAATGAGCTGCTGGTTCTTCAGTTTGGTCTCTGAAGGAGCTTCTCTTTGGTGGTTCAGCTCCTGCTCTAGAAGTTCTGCTTGTTGGGTTGAACTCTAGTTTCCTCTGATGACGTGAAACCAGGAGAGCAGCTGGTGGGATGTCACTGACTTTTTGCTGTGTAGCGTTTTAAACTGTTTAAAGTTTGTTTAGCTGCACACTTCTGTAATGTTAATCAGTTAGCTCTGTAGGTTTTATACGGACGGCTCAGCGTCGGAGACCACAACTGATGGTTTTACAGGAATCTAGGTTCTATGAAGTCACAGTGAGTAGATTATGTACCTTTTTATTGACGAATGGAAGACTGAGTCAGGAATAAAGACTTTACAGAATTTATTATAAAAGACTGACGGAGCAGAGGTAGCAAGGTTATTAGCTGTGTCAACACGATGTTAAGTGTTCTAAGTTGATCTTAATATAAGTTTAACGACGGGAGTCTGTGATGTTTAGACTAGGGGCATTTTATCTTAGTTTAGTTTAGTTAGAGGAGTTACTGTTGTGGTAAGCTATGGTGTGAGCAGTGTTGGGAGCGTTACTTTAAAAAAGTAATTAGTTATAGTTACTCACTACTTGTTCCAAAAAGTAACTGAGTTAGGTACAGAATTACTTTATAACAAAAGTAACTAGTTACAGGAAAAATAATTTTTGCGTTACTATTTTTAAAAAATAGTTGTGTTAAATCAAAGAATTAGGATTTTTCTGAGCAGTTTTTATGAGTAAATTTAAAAGAAACAGAAACTCCTGGACTTAATGACACCTCACAAACACATTCTGGTCTTTTAACTCAATCAGTTTGAAGCAGTGGATAAATCTCCACCTTGAAGATGAACACTTTTCATCCTAAAGCTCCAGACTGCCCTGCTCCATCGCTGGCATTTGTGTGTGTGTTTGTGTGTCTGTTTGTGTGTGTGTTTGTGTGTGCGCGGCTGCTTGCACAAGCAGTTTGTGCATGGGGACGGTGCGTTCGGATTACACAGTTTATTTCATCAATTCATACCGTAATAGTCTGGTTATCGTTTGTTCTGAGACTATGCTTGGAAGTTGAGACGCTGCTGTTTCTGCTTTGTGTGAAAACAGCGAGAGGCGCGTGAGAACAGCTGATGGTTAAACGGGGCGGAGCGCGCTTGTGTGTGAGAGACGTACTGCTGCAGGTGTGACAGTCAGAGAGCAAGAAACAGCTCTGTTCGGTTGTTTTTAACAGTTTTAGACTGTTTTTGGTGTCGCTACAGCCGACAGCAGCTCCTATTGTTCTAAATAAAGCTCAGAGGACTGAACCTACGGACACATTGTTGGAGAGAACATTATAAAAGTAACGCACCGCATTTCACGCTCAGTAACAGAAACGCCGTTCTCATGACGGAAACGGTATTCCTGGTTATTCCCAACACTGGGTGTGAGTTAGCTTATCAAACAGGCCTTGTGGTTACCAGATTATGGAATCTTACTGTTCGGCGTTCCTGGATTGCATCTGGCAGGTGGAGGTCGACTAGGAAGCGGAAGATCCCCCCTCGATCGATCCGGAGGCCCTCGGAGGTGGAAAGCAGCCTTGGGCCGGCAGGAGACGTCCTTGGATACGACCGTCAGTAGATCCATTTCTGGTTCAGCAGGACGAGGCTCATGTTGGATTAGGAGAGAAAACGGAGTGTTTCCTTCCCCTGAGCCAGAGGTGAGATCAGCTGTGGGGGTTGGTACCCACACAAGACGAGGCCGTCTCCAGGAGGAGGTTCACTGGTAGCGGTGCAGTGAAACCGGCTTGTCTCAGTGTTGAGGCTGAGAGACTCCTCTGTCTCAGGAAGTGGCGAGATAGTTGAAGGGAGTCGTGTGCTGATGTGGACCAATGAGAGAGTTTCTATCAAGTCACATGACTCAGGTCTTTAAAGTCATATTCACCTTTTGAATGAATATAAAATAATACTGATTTAACCTTAGCAAGGTAGAAATGTAGAAAACCAGATGATTTAAGATTTATATAAAATAATCCTGAAACAGGAGAAACACATTATAACACCGTTTGAATGTGTTAGTGAAAAAACCTTGTAGCTGGAACATTGTGAAACACTTCAACTGTAAACAAGATTAGACCAGCAGTGTCATAAGAAAGGGAACACTTTAGACTCTGAATTTATTATTCAGAGAGTCTTGGGTTTATTATAACTAAGAGAGTCCAGTTGAGATCATCTGGGAAGGTGGACACCTGAAAGTGGACGGTTGGACACCTGGAAGATTGTTGCTTCAGGTTAAAACATAATAAAGAGTCATTATAATCCAAGTTATTGGGAAAAAGAGGATTATTGTTTGTGTGATGGTCAAAGGTCAGAGGTTATAGCGTATTTGATAACGCTACAGCTGTGACATTTTATACTTTCGGTCCTGAAGATCCATAGTACCTTATGTGGTGTTTTGAGTTTCCATGGAAACATAATACGCCAAAATAAATCAGCTGACACACCTGGGAGAGACTAGAGATCTGCTTAAAACTTTGTACTGGTTGGACATCGACGTGTTTTTAGTCAGAAACACTATTCAGGGACTCTACTGGTCACAAGACATCAGATAGATGCTAAATTCTAGACTAGAGGTTAACAAACAGGCAGTCCTCTGACAGCTGGAGGGTTGTTGGTTCAGCTCCTGCCAGGTCATGTTGTTGTTGTGTCCTAAGACACTTCATTCACCTCGCCTGTGTGTGAATGCTGGTAGTGGTCAGTGGACCGATGGTGTCACCTGGCCTCTGTCAGAGTGCTTGAGGCTACAGACACTTCCCAGTGAGGGTGTGAATAATGGATCATCTGTAAGACACTTTGAGAACATATAAAGTGGTATATGAATCAAACGCATTATTATTGTTAATATATCATTCTAATGCAACTTTTGTTCAAAAGTTGCTTTAAATTCCTGAAACTCAGCTGCTAACTTGTCACCGATCTGCAGCAGTGTCTCTCCTGATCTGACTAGCCTCAGGTCAGACGACTACTTCCTGTTTCTAGAGACTCTGTCTGCTCTGAGTGATGTCACCAGTGGGTGTGGTGGTTACTGTAGATGAATAACTGATAGAAGTCACTTCATCTCCAACATTCTTTCAGTCTGGTCGGATCGATACGAGCGGTCCACTCTGGGTCTGCTGAGCCGGGTTCTTTCTTTCCTCCAAACTTTCTTCTCTTTTTTTTTTAGCTCATTATAATGATTGGCCCTCGGCAGAGAGGCACAATGCAGCTGGGCAGCAGAAAATGAGGTTCTTTGAAGTTCCCCCTTTGAATGGCTGCAGATCGTTGTTATTGTGCCTGTTTTTAAACCTGGAGCCTGCTTTGAAACTGTACAAATAGATCAGGCTTATTATGGGCCAGAGGACTGGGCACGCTCTGAACAAATGACTGGAATCAGACACGATTTGGATCTCCATGCGTCACCTGTATTGGTCTGGTGTTTTTTATTGTTTTTACAGTGTTTCCTGCTCTCTATAGTGTTTTTTATGGAGCCCGGGGTGTGTATTATAAGTCGAGCTGGGATCACAGAGACTGATCTCAGAGCAGTTCGGTCTCATGTTAGTGGAGAGGGATTGATGGATGCTGGACATTAGGCTGCTGGTCTGGATGGGATGAGTGACAGGAGCTGGTCTGTCTAATGTCACAGAAGAAGACCTGCTGCTCTCAGTCTCCTGTCTGAGCTGAAACACTGATCTGATGAAGTGAAGCGCAGAAACACACTGTGACCTCAGAGACCATCCAGTTTGGTTCCATTAAAACAAAAACCCACAATTTACAAAAAAACTGTTCATGAGGTGTGTATACTGATCCCAGATGACCTCCAGTCCAGGATCACGCTGTTATGAATGCTGTTTGTGAATCATAAAATCTGCATTTTAAGACCAGGTCTGAGAGGTCCTCCCTCAGGGGTGACTTTAAGTATCTCATGGTCTTGTTTATGAGTGAGGAGAGGAGGGAGTGGGAGACCAACAGGCGGATCAAGGTCTGTAGGGGTAAAGTAGGGGCTGAAAGCCACATTCCAGTCCTCATCTGTGGTCTTGAGCTTTGGGTAAAGAATGAAAGAATGACATCACAAATATGGTCGACTCAGAACACGCTGGAGGGATATATAAATCCAGGCTGGTCTGGGAACGCCTTGGGTCACACCAGAGGAGCAGGTGCAGTGCCTAGACCAGGTTCTAAATCAGTTCTTAGACCAGATCCTAAGACAGTTCCCAGATCAGTTCCTATTTCTACACCAGTCTGTTGAACATCGGGACACCACACACCAGATTAAATTACATTCTAATATTTTTCATCCTCCTCATTAAACAGAGCTGTTTAGTATCAGATTAACCATCAGAAATCATTGTTTTCGTTCCAGAAAAACCTAAATTTCATTTAGATTTTATCTCCTGAAACCTCCAGCAGCTGGTCCTCCTGATGTTTTACCATCAAATATCTGAGTTCAGTCTGCAGCAGGTTTATGGAGGACCAGCTATGCTGCTGTTGTTTCTATTTACAATACATCAGCTTCTCCTCCTAATAAATAAACTCCTCCTCCGTCTATAATAATGCATGAGGTCAGCGTGTGAATCACATCATTAGCATGTAGGGCAGAGCTGGTCTGTGGACGCTCCTCAGAACGTGTGAAGCTGTGAACATATTCTGTATGTGCTGATTTCTCTTTTCATGATAAATTCATACAGTTTGCCAGAGGAGTTTTTTGATTATGTCACACTCATCAGATTGAGCTGTGAGTGCTACAAAGGCTTCACACACACATATGTGCCTCCCCCTCGCTGCAGCACATATGGAGAAAGTGACAGGTGAAGACAATACTGTGCAAAATGTCGGCTCTGCAGCTGGAATTATGAAAACGGAGACGTGCCGGTTTAAAATAAACCCCACCAGGAGGACGGAGCCTGTGCTGACAATATACGGAATTTAGAAACGCTGGAAATAACTGAGATGTTAAGATGGGAGACAAAAATACCTGGGAAGTACAGGATGCTGGGAGATGTTATTAATACTCTAAAGTAGAGCTGGGGATGGGGGTTTATTCAGAATTATTAACAGGGGGTGAAATCCTTTAAAATGCTTGATTTTTAACATTTAAGTTTTTAAAAGTGCTTAAATCTTTACTTGAAACCAGAGAGTCAGCTGGTGACCAGAACCAACAAAGACTCTAAATGTAGATTTAAAAAGTATTTATTATTTACTTCTGTCAGTGAACGCACCATCGCCAAGCAGCGTTAAAATATCAGACATGATTCTGGTCTGTGAACTCTCTCAGCTCTAATTTAACTCCATGTGGATGTTGTTACTTATAAAATCATAATTGAATTAATCAGAAATATAAGAAAAACATATTGTGGTATTTGTAGTTCTTGGTATCAGCAGGTCAGTGCTGCACAAAAATCAGTCATCAGTCCTCATTACAGAATCATAGCAGCAGCGGTAACGCCCCACCTGTGATAGTAAATCTGTAAGGCTTGTTTTTGGCATTCAGACATCAATTCTGATCACTACACTGCCAGACAGGACACCGGGGAAAGTATCAGCCCTCAGAACCAGTGAATCTCTGCTTGAATTGGTAATAAAACAATGTTTTTAGCTCCGTAATATTTACTTTTATGAGATGAGAAAATAAAATAATAGTTTTGAGAAGAAATTAATCATTGATAAGTCATCTGCTGCTTTGGTCTGATGTGGTTTGGTTTGTTCCAGGTTGATCTGGTTTGGTCTGATTTGATCCAGATTGGTCTGAGTTGATCTGGTTTGGATTTGAATAGATCCGGTTTGATTCAGTATGTTTTGTTTTTTTTTTTTGGTCCAGTATGGTCTTATTAGATCCTGTTTTATCTAGTTTGGTGTGATTTGATCTGATTTGGTCTGACTTGGTCTGGTTGGGTCCAGTATGGTCTGATTTGATCTGATTTGGTCTGGTTTGGTCCAGTATGGTCTAATTTGATCTGATTTGGTCTGGTTGGGTCCAGTATGGTCTAATTTGATCTGATTTGGTCTGGTTGGGTCCAGTATGGTCTGATTTGGTCTGGTTGGGTCCAGTATGGTCTGACTTGGTCTGGTTGGGTCCAGTATGGTCTGATTTGGTCTGGTTGGGTCCAGTATGGTCTGACTTGGTCTGGTTGGGTCCAGTATGGTCTGATTTGGTCTGGTTGGGTCCAGTATGGTCTGACTTGGTCTGGTTGGGTCCAGTATGGTCTGATTTGGTCTGGTTGGGTCCAGTATGGTCTGACTTGGTCTGAATAATTATGGGGATTGCTCCAGTCAGAGGGCTTCTTCCTTTTTCTAGAGACTCCGCCCACCTTGAGTGATGTCACCGGTGGGTGTGGGCCTTACTGTAGATAAATAACTGATCAACACCTTAGAAGGACCCAAATATTGCTTCAGTTTTAAAATATTCCAAAGTTACTGAGTCTTTGAAAACTGATCTATCAGCAGCTTCTGTTGCAGTCAGTTGTTTAATCACATCAGTGAGGTGGACTGAGGACATTCAGCCTCCAGCCAGGAACCATTGGTTCTGACTCCTCCAGCAGGAGTCTCTGGCTCCTGTCCACACGGTCCGAGTCGGCTCCAGAAAGAAGCTTTTAAAGTGATTTGTTATTCATGCAGGTCGGAAGCATTCAGTCATAAAAGGACAGGCAATAAAACCAACACTGACACCAGTCACAAACGCTGGAGCGAGGAATCTTTCAGGAGGAGGACTTGGTGCTGGATGTAATTTCAGACTGACTAGAGGGCAGTAGAGTCTTTATGTAACGAGATTTCTGCTGCGGAAAAATCAATCACACCAAAACTGGAAGTTTTTAAAAACACTGCTTTTGGGGAAAACGTATATTTGTTTTCTTGTAGATACATTTCTCTGTAAGTCAGATTTTATTTATTTTTATTAGAATAAATCAATCTTGTACTCAAGTTTTAGCTATGAAAGTAACGTTCTCCTATGATCATCATGGAAATGACCTAAAAACTTTTGATTAAAAAATGTGTTTTATTTTGAAATTATTTAGGTAAAAGCTAACCTTTAATGTTCTGGTCAACCATCGGTGTTGTCATAAACTCACATCAGTGTTCAGATGAGTATCAGGATTAGTACTTTCATCAACAGCCAGTCCTAAACAGGTCTGCTGCCCCCTGGTGGAGGATCTATAGGGCAAATTTTATTTATTTATTACTGTTTTATTATTATATAATACCAATAACTATTAAATAAAACTGATGATTATAAAGTTGTTATATTAACTATTTAAAACCTGAAATATAATTAAAAAAAATAATAATCTTGTTTCAAAAAATTGGCCTATTTGTTGTTTAATGTTAATATTATTACTATAAAATCATCTGAATTATTTATTATGTAATTATATAACATTATAACAGTAGTAAAAAAAAATAAAATTGGCACTTTTCACCAGCAGATCCTCCACCAGAGGGCAGTAGACATGCATAGCAATGGATATAAAGAAAGTTATTAGATGAAGGCACTAATATTAATCTCCATTTGGCTGCTTTAAGGCCAGAAATGGTTTGAGGCTAATTTGTCATGACGGGGTTAATAATGGCCAATAAATATGTCAGCTTTAAAAACTGGATTTCATAATATATTTCATTTTTCAGGCTTTAAAGAGTAACAAGAGGAGCATTCTGCTTTCCAGGCAGGTGGTTTTGGAAAACTATCACATTTTGCAAACTGTGAAAAAAAGATTATTAAATAAGAAATGTCAAAATGAACACATATTTAAATATATTTAAAATATGTATAAACAATTTTTAATAGTTAAATACATGAATAAAAATAAAGTAAAATATTTTCTAAATATCTTCAACATTTTTTTAAAAACATATTATAAAACAATATTTTTTAATTCTTACATTAAATAACAAAATAAAACATCTAAATAAACTATTTAAAATATTTACCTTTAACATGAAATAATAATAAATTGTTAAAAATATCTGTCAAATATTTACGATTACAATATTTTAACATGTTATTATTTACTTATATTTTGTATAAAAATGAACACATTTTGTTATAAATGAGCAGTTTGAATCAAAGGAAACAGACCAGTATGAGCTGATGACTGTGAAGTGGACTGGAAGCAGCAAAGACCTGCTGATCAGTCTAGTGCAGCTCATCAAACTGTTTACTGAGGGGAGCTCGCTGCAGGCGGACCACACTTCTCCAGCAGATTGGACTCAGATACCTGGAAAGCCCAAAAGATCATCGATGCCTGATCATCTTTGCCTCTCTATTTGGGGTTTAGGCAGTGAGATTTACAGTCCTGGATCACAGAAAACCCAGTAAAGTCTCAGAAGAAATTGAATACCAAGCTAAGACTGACTGGTGAGAACAGACACCATCTGTTGTCCAGAACTGAAGACAGAACAGCACCAGAATAAAGGGAGAAACCAATAAACAATGCTGTCTTGATCTCTTCATTTGATTGTTACATAATTTGAGCTGTTTTGTTTGTTGGGCTGTTCAGTCTCTGAGCCATCCAGCCTCAGAATTGCTGATGAGCCATTTAAAGCCGGTAGCATCAGCCATCTCCTTCGGTACCATTAGGAATAATATTGAGCATTAGTATGGATGCAGCGTGTCGATGGATACACAGAGCAGAATACAGGTGTGAGGCTGTAATTCCTTTCTGAATGTGTGAAGGAGGTTTCTCCTGCAGCGAATGAGCTTGTCCCTGAAGTGGAGAGAGAATAATAATGTTTACATTTTTAAAAATTTTAAATATACCTTCAAGGAAAAGTGAAACCGCAATTATAGAAACATTTGCTGCAGTTGGAGTTTTCCTGGAGGTCTGCAGCCAGGCTCTCCTGGGAGATATGGAGTCATTTCCAAAGGGAGGAGGGAAGGAAAACAAATCAGTTTACTGAGCTGAAGTGATGTGTCATTAATTTAAAGTCAAATAATAGGATTAAAGCACAAACACAGCTTGTGTCGCCTGTAGATTCACTCGTTTATGTGACCAGGATATTATGTAAATACATTTAAATACCTCATTTTCAGCAGGTGGCTGCTTTTGTTTAAAAAATGACATCATTGACTCACTGGTCACTTCCAAGGCTCTACCGCTAGAGGTCGCTGTATGTGACCAGGGGTATACGTACGTCTGACGTAAACGGAAGTGTGTATGGAACCATAACAAACAGCAGCAGGCTAGTCACGATGAAATTAAAATCTGTGAGACAAATTCAGTGGCTTCTAATCAGTTAGATTTAAATACTGCTATCTTTAGAAGCGCGGACGTTTTTTTATTCGACGCAGAAGAGAGCGAACAACAAGTAAGTCGTTACGATGTTAATTTGACAGCAGGACCAGTTTGACACATCGATATTTTGTGTCTTTTTACCTCAATTTATTCTATTTAGTCCAATTAACATGATGTACACAATTGTAATTTTCGTTTACGGGTAACTCTTGTTGTGCACAGCTACATATTAGCATCTCAACAGCTTTAGACCCTAACAGAAATTAATCTGGGATACATTAAACAATATTATTAAAAATCAGTCCAGACAGCACAGTTATCCAGAACATTTTATTGATAATAATACTAAGATAGAAAATATGCATGATATAGTCAATGGTTTCAACAACTTTTTTGTCAATATTGGGCCGAACCTGGCAAAACAAATACCTGATGCTCCGAGTCCGTCAATGGAAACCAGTAACAATCATCTGATTGATCAAACTCCCAGTTCTATGTTTCTCACAGCAGTGGAAGAAATGGAGATCATAGATCTAGTAAATAAATGTGAAAGTAAAACATCAACTGATTATAACGATATCGACATCAAAACTGTGAAAAGTGTTATTGGGGGGATTGTAAAACCACTTACTTACATCTGTAATTTATCATTTCAAACCGGAACATTTCCAAAGCAGATGAAAATAGCAAAAGTGGTGCCACTGTTTAAGACTGGGGATAAACACAACTTCACTAATTACAGGCCTGTCTCATTACTTCCACAATTCTCTAAAATCCTAGAAAAACTGTTTATTAAAAGACTGGATTCATTTTTAGATAAACATATGATACTAACAGAAAGTCAGTACGGATTTAGAGCTAATAGATCAACATCACTAGCATTAATGGATTCTGTTGAGGAAATTACAAACGCATTAGACCGTAAACATTTTGCTGTTGGTATTTTTCTGGATCTCCAGAAGGCCTTTGACACAATTGATCACAACATATTAATCAATAAACTGGAACGGTATGGGATCAGGGGGATTGGTTTGCAGTGGATAAAAAGCTACTTGAGTCACAGGAAGCAGTTTGTGAAGTTGGGACAGTTTTCCTCTTCATACTTGGACATTGCTTGCGGTGTACCACAGGGTTCAGTACTGGGTCCAAAGTTGTTTATTTTGTATATTAATGCTATTTGTAAGGTTTCAAAAATATTGAAATTTGTAATGTTTGCTGATGACACAAATATTTTTTGTTCAGGGCAAAAACTAAACGAGTTAATGGAAATACTTTCTGCAGAAATGGCTAAAGTGAAAAAATGGTTTGATAAAAACAAATTATCATTGAATCTAGAAAAAATACATTCATGTTATTTGGGAACCATAAAGTAAACACACAAATTGTGATGGATATTGATGGTGTCATTATTGAAAGGGTGAATAATTACAAATTTCTGGGAGTCATAATGACTGATAAAATAAGCTGGAAACAACACATAAAACACATTCACAACAAAACTGTAAGAAGTATTTCCATATTAAACAAAGTCAAACATTTCCTGATTACAACATACTTCACATGCTATACTGTGCACTGGTGCAACCATATCTGAATTATTGTGCTGAGGTTTGGGGCAACACTTACAAAACTACATTATCACCAATAACACTATTACAGAAAGCCATTAGGATCATTAATAAAGCTGGTTATAGGGATCACACTAACAACCTGTTCTTCAGTTCACGGCTACTAAAGTTTACTGACCAAATTCATTTTTTGACATTACAAATAATTTATAAAGCTACTAACAAACTACTTCCCGGTAACATACAAAGACATTTTTCACATAGAGACAAACATTATAATCTGAGGGAGGAAGGGAATTTAAAACAGCCGTCTGTGCGAACAACAGTTAAAAGTCACTGCATTTCTGTTTGTGGAGTAAAATTATGGAATGGATTAAATAATGAATTAAAGCAATGTCCAAGTATGACCCAGTTCAAAAAGTGGTACAAAAATATGGTTTTCATGAGGTACAGGGAGGAAGAGGGATTCTGATTGGACGAGATCCAATGATTGGTGTGGGGGTGTTAAAATATTTGTATATATCAGTGTATATACACATGTGTAAAAGAAAATGGGTTATGTTTGTAATTGGGTGTAGTGGTGAATGTTTATTGCTGTGTGTGGTTATAGGTGGGTAATGGGAAAAGGGATGCTCCAATATTCTGTATGTAAAGGTGTACGTGGGACATTTTGGTCAAAGACAATTATAGAGAATGAGGTTGAACTGATGTAAATAAGGACACTGTTCTTTTTTATTTGTGAGGGAGACGGGAAAAGGGGCAGGAAATTAAAAAAGCTTATGCTTCTTCCTGCTCCCTTTGAACATATCAATTATATATACATGTATGTATATGTGTGTGTTTATAAATATGTATATAAAGAAGACTTATTTATTTACTTTTATTTTTTGTCATTGAAGTATTATTCTCATTATTATTGTTATTTTGCTGAAATTATGTTATTAAAGTTCAAATAAATCATTCATTCATTCAATCTTTAGAATGTTTGTTGCTTTAAAAAAAAGTTAAATATAATGTAATGTTAAAGCCGAATTCTTCACAAGACTAAGTGTCCTCAGGGTCAAGTTTTTACAGGTGTATATTTTACTTAAAATTAGTGAATGTGAAATTAGAGTTTTTTTCCATCGAGTTTGTTGAATATCACTCCTCTCACAAACAGACGCTCGTTTTAGAGTCTAATAATAATAATAAATAAATAAAAAATATTTATGGCAAAAATGAAACCGAATTGTTCAAAAAACGTATCCCCTTCAGGACTCAACACTTTGTGGAATTACGTCTTCTTTTCAAAGAACTTTGGAAAGAGGGTTAAAATTAAACAAAAAATGAAATTAATTCAAAATTCTCCAGAAGAGTGAATGCTTTCAGAACAGAGTTTTTACAGATGAGCAATTTGCAAAAAATAAATAAAATAGCTAATTTGTGCTAACATATCTTTCATGTGGAGGTTTTTTTTTTTCACTTATAAAATAATATGCTTATATAATATGCTTAATAATAAATATGCTTTTCAGAAATATACAAAAACATATTCTGGTAATTGTAGTTCTTTGAGATAAATTAGAAGATGCCAAAACCTGTCATCACCAGTGTGAGGTGCTGGGAAATCCTGAAATCGCACCTTGAAAAGTGCTTTATTTTTATTTTCACCCATGTGTAAGAACCCAGTGGTCAGCAGTAGAGCCGAACTCTCCAGAAGGCTGAGTGATTTTTATGTATTTTGTGGGAAAACAACTGAGTGAAAGTGGAATTGCTTCTTTTTCTTTGAACTGACTGTTGGTCAGGAAATGAGAAGTAGCCTTTTGGTTTCACTAAGGAATGTCAGCTGATTTATACAGTATCTGGAATAAATCACATTCACTTCCTCTGGGAATCTTAAAGCTACAGTCCTAAGTATTTATTTATGTATTTGAGTTTTATAAATGTTTCAAATGATAGTTCAGTTCTAAACTATGATATATGGGTAGAGGTCCACAACATGTAGCTCAGTTGGTAGAGTGGCCGGTCTGGCAACCGGAGGGTCGCAGGCTCGATCCCAGCTCCAGCTGGGTTGCTTTGTCGTTGTGTCTTTGGGCAAGACACTTCACCCACCTTGCCTACTGGTGGTGGTCAGAGGGACTTGGCGGCCGCCGATGCATGGCACACTCTGTCAGTGTGCCCCAGGGCAGCTGAGACTACAAAAAAGTAGTTTATCTCCACCTGTGTGTGAATGTGTGTGTGAATGGGTGAATGACTGTTGTGTTGTACAGCGCTTTGGGGAGTGTGAAAAAAGAAAAAAACACTCTAGAAGAAGTTGCTCTATAAATACAGGCCATTTACCTTTTGTTATTTTTCTTAAGACCCTCCTTCTTCCCATAGACCCCTATGAATTCACACTGACTAGTGAATCTTTTAAGCCAATAGAATTTGACTTTCCGCATTGTTGGCTGTCAATCAACGTGCATGCCCATCACGCAAACCTGTAAAGGTGGGGCTGTGCACAGGACACTCTATGTCTTCCTGTTTACAGTCACCACATTGGAAGAGAGCGGTCATGGAGAAGTTGGACCAAATTGCTAAAAAGTTAGCCATTCTCCGACTACCAAGGGCTACATGAACTTCAGAAAGAAAAACAAAGAAAAGTCCGGCGACTAAACTTGGTGAAAAACGCTTTAGAGACCGGAGTGATGCGTGTGCACAATTGTAGAGGTGGGGTTAGAGGAGCGGGAGGTGCTGTGGCATGTTGGATTCACAAAATTCTCTCTCGCTTAAATACTGTAGCTTTAATGCATGGCAACAGAAATAATAGAATTCTTGTACTTTTTCATTGTGCAGAACAGACTAGTAACTAACCATGTTTTGTCTTGTTCCATAAAGTGTTATTTTCTGTTTTTATGATGCAGGTTTGATAAAAGTCACTGTTTGGAGGACTTCTCAGGGCCAATCCAATGTCTTCTGGCTGTCCACCTCAGTCCCCTGCTGTGGCGAAGTCTGAGGTAGCTGTGGAGGGGGAGTGTCCCCTGCTGGCTGCCACCTTCGCCTACTGGGACAACATCTTGGGTCCACGTGTGCGCTACATCTGGGCACCAAAGGGAGACCAGCTGATGTTCCTCAGCGATGGAGAAGTTACATTTCTGGCCAATCACACGCTCAATGGGGAGATCCTACGGAGTGCGGAGTGCGGCGCAGTGGACGTGAAGTTCTTCGTCCTGGCAGAAAAGGGCGTCATCATTGTGTCTCTTATCTTCGATGGCGAGCTGAAAGGAGACAAGAATACGTGTGCCCTGTCCATCATTCTGCCTCAGACGGAGCTGGCCTTCTACCTGCCGCTGCACACCATCTGCGTGGAGAGGCTGAAGCACGCCATCCGCAAGGGACGCATCTGGATGCAGAAGGTATGCTGCTGGGTTTATTTACAGATCTCCAGCTTTCACACTAGATGAGATTAATTATTAGACCATATAGCTATCTATAATAAAGTACTCTGACTTACTGATTTGGAATTACAGGTACATTTGAAAATACCTTTTTCTGCATATCAGGTTGATTATTACATTTTAAATTGATGTTTGGGTTCTTCAGAATTTTACTAATCCAAGGCCAAACAAAAAAAAAAATTAATTATTAAAAATGTTGTCTAGTTGCCTTTTATTAACCACGTTTTTTCATTTTAATTTAATATCATGATAATGATTTTTGTTGCTGCTAATGGACAAAAATTTATTTTCAAATCCAGGAAATTAGAAAACAGTCTCAGGAAGGTGATGCTTTTCTTTATATAGGCAGACTCATTTTATGTATCTGCAAAGATTTACAGATCAATTTCTACAAAATAAAGAATAAATAGATTTTCTTCTTTAAAATATAGTATGTTTAATTTATTGAAGAGCAAGTAAAAATGGAAAAAATCACATTCAAAATATTTTAGCTTTTTTTTTATGATTAAAAAAACAAAAGAAAAATTTCGTGAACCTTGAGTCATTTCAACTTGGAGATTTTGGACCTCGTTTCAATCTAAAACTAAATTTTAAGCATCATCATTTCTGTCAGGAGTAATTAGATAACTTAGACCTTTTACCCACTTTTAGTTTCTAAAATTTTAATATTTAATGAATTTGATTAATATTTGTTGGGCAGTTTTTATCTGGAAAAGCTCAAAATACAAACTGTGACCAATAAAAATGTAATCTGTGATCCTGACTCTTTCAGCTCCCCTCAGAAAGACCTAGAACAGAGTTTCAAACTGGTTTTCTTGCTGTGAGGCGACCACTCTAACCCAGACCACCGTGCAGCTGAAACTTTGATCTGATGAATATTAAAACTCCAGCAGAGATGATTGATTACATCACTACTTAGCCTTTTCTACTAATTATGAGATTAGATTTTGTAATTGAAATATTTTCTTTGTCATTTGAGAAAATGAGTCATATTACAAGAAAAGAACTCCAGATCTGTTTTTCTCTTTTAGGAGGGCAAACAGCTTCTGTAATGGGCTCCTTTTCTTTTTATCTATTCAGTTTTCTTTTCATTCACATGATTATTGAGTCAGAAAAAGATTCTCAATATAATTTGCTGAGGTCCTAATCAGGTCAGTATCCATCTGGGATTCAATACCAAGGTAGTTGTATAACTGGTGTTTTTCTAGTTGAATTATCTCATTTTAGACAAAAAACTGGAGCAATAATAACTTTTTAGTTTTAAAGTTTGGTTGACAAACAACTTCTGATGATAATGTGTAAATTTGGGCCCAAATCAAAATGCTAATCCCCCCCAAAAGGTAAGATTTTAAACTTTTAATGAGATATTTTGGGCATTTTGACACAGTCACTTCACTCAGCTGATCTCCATTCCACTAATTATGAGACTACTAGCACCAAATGGCTGGACCTGTGTTCGATTATTAGATCAGTCACTGTAAAGGGGGTGGACATTTATGCAATTACTTATTTTATGTTACAGCTTATTTGTAGAAGTCAGTTTTCACTTTGACTTTTTTTTTTTTTTGTAAAAAGAAGCCAAATAATTAATAATTTATAAAAGCAATAAAGAGGTAAAACATCCAAGGGATGAAACCTTTAATGTAGTTTGTTAAAGACTTTGTAGATGGATGAGTGTTTTGATATAAAATAATAAGTGAAGTTCTAAATGAAATGACAGAACTAATGCTTTCCATGTGGTGATCATATCATGTTATACATCGACCACACTTTGGTCCAGCTGTTAGCTCATCAGTCCTAAAGAGCATCAACTCCATTTCTCTGAACACAGGCTGTTCAGGAAGCTATTTACAACAAATAGGATGAGAATTATTTATAACTTTTACACAGAAATGCATTTCACAGTGGGTGTAATATCCCATGCTGCGTGATTTGAGTCTAAAACCAAACTGAGCTGAAAAACAACACAATTTACCTTCAAATTCTCCCTAATTTAGATATTTTAAATGTATAGGATACAAGAAAAAGTTAAATATTTTACAATAAGAATCTTAAAACATGAATTTTGTTGTAACATTTTAATATTTTATTTATATATCAGATGAAAACCATTTCATTTGTTTTTTAGAGCCACTCCACCCCATCCCCCACCCTAAAGCTTTCTGTTGGTAGTCTTAGAATTCTTTATTTTATTGTAAATAAACACTCACTCTGAAAAATCAAACTGAAAACCTTTGTTATTGGAGGAAGCAGGCTGAGAGTAGCCTGGTAAACTAGACCGTCAGTTTTGCTCTGCAGACTTATATATCCACCTATAGTCTGGCTGAGAGGACAAATGGAAACATTGATTTTACTGGTTGATTGTAGCTGTGATGACTTTCATTTCTGTGTCCATGTCTTAAAATTCTGCCATAACTTCTTTGATTGAGTCTGTCAGGGTATCTGCGGGTCCTTAAAAAGCCTTAAAAGGTCGTAAATTTGCATTTCTAAAATTAAGGCCTTAAATATCATTAAAAATTACAAATTATCCTTAAATTCAGTGTCCAAAGGTCTTAAGTTTCTAGGGCCCCTATGATTTCTGGGTTACAAAGATCTGAAACTCAGCAGTACACCAGACCTCAAGGGTCTAGAAGGGTCTAGGTCACTTAAGGCTGTTATCTCATTAATTCAGGGGAAAAAAAGCTTTTAAAATTATTTTCAGGTATATGCAATATACTTCTGTAAGATATAATGCAGATCAATCTTTATCTTGATGTTTGGTTTTTTTGTACTTTCAGTTCCAATAAAGGTTTAGTCAGAACAATTTGTAAGGTGGTCACATCCTCTTTCCCATTCCGTGAATGTAAGGTCTTAAATTTGGACAAATCGGCCTTAAAACAGGTCTTAAAAAGTCTTAAATTTGGCTTCCTCAAACCTGCAGATACCCTGGTCTGTGTTGTGTCAAATGAAGAAAAGCTCGTCTAAAGAGTTTTAAATCCAAACCTGGTAACAACAAGTGCTCCTGATGGGTCTCCTGACCTCCACCATGTGGCTGCTGGACCTCTTTAATCTCTCCTTTAACTCCAGGGCTATAACATCATCTCAGTGCTGAGCCTGGAGATCGTCCCCATCATGGAGCTGCTGGCCTCCATGAAATCTCACAGCGTGCCTGAAGATATAGACGTAAGAAACACGCACACACAAAAAAACTTAATTCAGTTTATTACACTAAATGAATGAAACGACCTGAAAAGGAGAAACATCTTCTAATAACAGCTGGGTTAAAGTTTTGTAATAAAATCATATTTTAAATGTTTAATCTTTTCATCAGATCAGGAGAGACACTGCTGCAGATTGGTAACAAACTGGTGGCTAATATTTGGGTTTTTAAAAGAATTCTTGCTCAAATAAGTCAAATACTGATCCATCATAATTACCTGTTTGTAAAGGTGGAAAATATAAGTATCATTCATATTTTATCTTGCAGAAAATCTGACATTAGAAGCTAAGATAAAAGCTGAAAATATACCATACTTAGTTGTTTATTCTTGAGTCTGTTGAAAAGGGTTGAACAAGGGCAGAATTCCTGTAGCAGCATTCCCCAGCTATCAGGTAGGCCCCAAAGGAGAGTCGGTATAAAAGTCCTCCCCACGCTGCTGATTGGTGGAGCAAGAGAACTCCATAAGCCTCCCTCCAAAGGTGGGTGAAGAACGGTGAATGGACAGGAAGAATCAAGTGTTGTAATGCATCTGTATTATGTTTTTGAGTCAGGGTTGTCCTAAATACCTGATCATTAGCCACTAATTTGTCACTGATCTGCAGCAGTGTCTCTCCTGATCTGACTAGCCCTGAGCATTGCTCAGGTCAGAGGACTACTTCTGGTTTCTAGAGACCCCGCCCTCTTTGAGTGATGTCACCAGTGGTTGTGGTCCTTACTGTAGATAATTTAAAGAACGCCACCTCAAAGTGACATCTCTAAAAGTATAGATTTTTTCTTAAAAAGCACTTTCTTTAAAAATTGAAGTGTAGAAACTTGTAAATCTTTGAATGCGTGTTTTAAAAAATTTGATCAGACATGCTGACAATATGTTAATGCATCGAAGCATCTGATTGGTGGACGTGTTAAAGTTATATCAGAATAAGACATGCACATTAAAGGGAAAAGTTATAAATAAAAACATCAAAATGACTGAAATATCCCTTCAGCGTTTGTTTCCAGAAACACAAACCCTTTGAATTTATTAATTTTATGGCATGTTTTGACTTTTAAATATTCTTTTAAGTCAGCACCTTAGACTTGTTGTAGACGTGTTCTAACAAGGCCTCGTTTGTTTCCATCCTGCTGAGCAGATAAAAGACACGGTGCTAAATGATGATGACATCGGGGACAGCTGCCACGAGGATTTCCTCCACAAGTAAGCAATCCGCTACCGACAAATGGAGACAGATGATGAACAATGGCCATTTAACAGCCGTCAGGCTTCCGATGATGAGTGATGGCTCTCCGCTTAGCTGAAGTTAGCTACAGAGAAAGGATGAAGGCTAAATCACAGGCTGTAAAGGTCCAAATCGCTCAGCGCTCAACAGGATTCGTTAGCTCAGCCTCTCCTGATGATGACAAAGAGTCTGTACCTATCAGAGCTCATGCTTTAGAATAACAGACCCACTGGGTTTTATTTGGTTTAAAATGTTGCTTTTATTTGAGTATATTTCCGAATATAACCTTTAGAGCTGTGAACAAGTATTTGCCCCTAACAGGTTTCTTCTCTTTTTGCTTTTTTGTCACTTAAATCTATCTAAACCATTCCTGTGTGAAATCTTAGCATCCCCCTGTGTTAAATCGTGAATTACTATAATCAACCACATTATTTGTAAAGCTGTCTGAGTTCAGCTCCACCAGCCACACCCAGCTCTGATTACTACCAGACCTGTAGGATTAGAAAACTCTTCAGTAGAACCTGTCTGACAACATGAAGTAGGCTAAACGATCTAAAAAAGCAACACATCACACCCTGTCCTAAAGACATTCAAGAACAAAAGAACATCTAACAATCTGCAGACCTCCTGCCTCCTAGAGTTCCAACCAGTTAGAAGGTTTAGGGGGACGTTACTGCTTCACACACATGGTCTCACACAATTAGATTTTGAAAAGTGCATTCTATATTTACTTTGATATTAAAACATGTTTCCTGATCTGAAATTTTAAGTGACAAAAAGCTAAATAAATCTGAGTCTGGTTGATATTAGGATCAGATGTTTTCCCTGCTTTAGATTCAGTTTCTTTATCATGTCTTTTTAACCCCTGTATGTTAAATCTGTCTCCTGAAACCTTTTAAATATACTACTGTTGCATCTGAGGTGCACAAGGGAACGTTATCGTAGATCCTTTTTCCCAGTAGCTTTTAGACTCTACAACCGTCTCTCCTCTAAACAAACTCAGTTAGTCTTTACATCCCTGCTGTTGTACACCAATTTATTGGCACATGTGATAGAGTTTTTTACTACTCTGATCCTATTCAGTTTCACATTTCTGTGAATCAGAATCGGAGTGTGTCATTTTTAACGATTGTACAATATTTAATTATTTTTTGTGCTATTTTTAATTTTTATACTGTCATTTTACAGTATTTTATTATTTTCTGTTTTTTGTTGTTGTTGTTGTTTGCCCTTGTGTGTATCTGTATATGTTGACTTGCCTGTCACTTTGCTGCTGGTGCAACTGAATTTCCCCACTGAGGGACAATAAAGGCTATTTATTTTCTCTTCTCTTCTATTCTATTCTAATCATTAGAACACATCTTTGTCAGCTGATGTGTGTGTGTTTGTGTTTCAGAGCCATCAGCTCTCATCTGCAGACCTGCGGCTGCTCCATCGTGGTTGGAAGCAACCCAGAGAAAGTAAATAAGGTAAATTTCCTGTTGGTTAGTCTTTGCGGTGTGTTTTGTGTCAATATTCTGAATCAAATGAGCTCCTGTGGCTTTTTCTATTAAAAAAAAGTATATGTTGTTACTGTGTTGGGCTTATCTCCAAAAAGGGACCTTTTTAGGATTTTTTTTTTACAATGAAGCAATAGTTAGAAGCTCTTTTGACACATTTTATTGAAAAGTCATCTATAAAACCACTGATTGATGTGAAAGATGACCAATAAAGCTGATTTATGTAAAAACAGGAGAATGATGAAAAATGAAGACAAGGTTTTAGCCTGACAGCAACGATATTTTAAATAAATCAAAAAGCTGTTTCAATTGTGTAAATGTAACACTTTTTAAAAATCTTATTCTTTATATTTTTCTGCATTTATCTAAAAATCCTCTGAATTATTTGTGGTTTTATTTGTCTAACAGCCAGTTTTTGTTTTAAATCTAAATTTTCCTAGACTTATTATTGATGGTAGACCTAAAAGCCTAGACGAATTGAAGCAGCCTTCTGAGGTTCTTTCTGCAGATTGTTCGGACTCTCTGCCTCTTCCTCACCCCGGCTGAGAGGAAGAGCTCTCGCCTCTGCAGGTCCAACTCTTCCTTTAAATACGACACCGGCCTGTTTGTCCAGGGTCTGCTGAAGGTAGCTGCTGTCTCTGGTTGTTTAGTAAAACATGACTGGACTTAAAGGGACATTTTAGTCATTCTGAAGAGGCTTTTATCAGTTATTAAGCTACAGCAAGGACCACACCCACTGGTGACATCACTCAAAGTGGGCTGGGTCCCTAGAAACAGGAAGTAGTCTTCGAGCAAGGCTCAAGGATGCCTCTTCAAAATGACCCAAATATACCTTTAAAACCTAAAAAAAAAGTAATTTATTGATTTCAAATAAATGATTATAAAATGTTTTATTGTGATAAACGAGTTCAGATTGGAGTCTGTGTTTTTGGTGACCTTTAGGACTCAACAGGAAGCTTCGTGCTGCCGTTCCGCCAGGTGCTCTACTCGCCGTACCCGACCACGCACATCGACGTCGACATCAACACGGTGAAGCAGATGCCGCCGTGCCACGAGCACACGTATAACCAGCGGCGCTACATGCGCTCTGAGCTGAGCACCCTCTGGAAAACGGACAGCGAGGAGGACATTCCTCCAGACACGATCATTCACACTGACGAAACCTTCACCCCGGACCTGTAGGAACACACGGAGGACGGAGATCTATCCTCTGGAACTTAAGGTTTTAGAGAACTGATGTGCTTCTTTTTTGTTTTTGTTTCAGAAACATTTTCCAAGATGTAATGCACAAAGACACTCTGGTCAAGTCTTTCATAGATGAGGTGAGGAAGTGTATTATATCACTCGCGTTTGTGCTGGATGTTTTACAGAACCTGTAGTCACTGGATGAACATTTAGTCAGTGGAGCTGCTGCTTTTGCTCGTCAAACATTATTTAGGTAAAAACTGTTGAATAGAAGCTGTTTAATTGACTGATTTAGGTGGTACTGAAACGGCTCTAATGTAGTTGTTTCTAATCTGGAAACAGTCAATAAAACCTCTAAATCACCAGCAGGGATGTGAAGGAGGGTTTTACGACACGATGCTGTTAACGTCAGATTTACCCACGAGGAACATCGTATCGCTTCACTAACAGTCAGTACAACGTCCAACTCATCGAGGACTTTAACAAAACAACGAGGTCATCAGGCTGAACAATGTCTGCTCAGATTATCAGTGTGATTCTGGAGGAAATTAAGTCAGTTTTCCCCAGAAAATCAGGATGAGTTTAAAAGTTGTTACAGAAAACATTTATGAAAAGTTTTCATCAGTCAAAATGATTTTTGTAGCAAACAAAGTACGTCCTCATCATAACACCACCTCATATCAATGAAAACAGGTTCCAGGAAGTGAAAGGAGGTTTTATTTTATGTTTAAAATGAATGAACCCAGTGTGATCGCTTGGTGTTCATCTGTAAAACACCACAGGCATGAAGGCTGATTTGTGATTTCTACAAAAAACATAAAAATGATCAAAATGGAGACGTGTTGTTTCGTCCCACCAGCAGCAGCGTTCATGTTTCTCTGAATGAAACCTGTGAGCTGTTAGAGCTCCGCAGCAGGAAGTTTCATTTTGTTCGTTAGCTGCTCCTGAACTCCTGACTCGTATTCCTGTCGCACAGCAAACACCAGAAATCTGTGCTCCCATAAGGCCGCTGTAATCTCCAGACACAAACCGTGGAGTTTATTCCCGGGGGTCACAACCTGCCGTTTGTTTCTGTGTTGGGTTTCATTTCCTCACAACAGCATCAGCAGCATGCTTCCGCTTCAAGGTTAGGACGGTGGAGGGGGGAGGGGGGCTGTTATTCCATGTTTATGTGAGCAGAGCCACGACTCGGACTACTAATTGACATCCTGTGTCGTTCCCAGGTGTTCATGCTGAAGCCGGGCCTGTCCCTGCGGAGCTCCTATCTGGCCCAGTTCCTGCTGCTTCTCCACAGGAAGGCGCTCACGCTGCTCAAGTACATCGAGGACGAAACGTAAGAGACGCCGCCCGTTAGCATCCAAACGTCAGGAGCAGATCATAAACCACAGAAATGATCAGGTCTGAACAGCAGAGCGTGGTTTGATTCTCACTTTGAGGTCAAAATAACCAAATATTCAAGGGCTACAGGTCTGAGTGTATGCTTCGCTGCTCATGACGGATTGAGATGTACAGAAATAACAAGTTGGCTTCAACAGATGATTAGGTTAAGATGACGAGAACTTTTTACTGGAGTTCAGCTCTGGAGGTGATGTTCTGCTGATAACCTGATGTGATCAGAAGATCCGTCCTGCAGAGAGCTCTGATCGAGCAGTGACCAGGGAGGAGCCAGTTTTTATCATTTGGCCTGTAGTGTCGTGTAATCGGCTGAATCAGTCAATCAGTCTGAAACTAATCATCAAAAAAACACCTTTTCCAATCAGATATTAAAAATCCAACCTTTATACCAGTCCCTGAACTCACCATGGCTACGTGCTAAAACATAAACTTTTAAAAAGCATTGCATGACTTGAGACTTGACTCAAAACGTCCATGTCTCAGGACTTGTTTTGACTTGAGACTTTATCACACCTGGACTAGACTTGAGACTTGCATGTCTCAGAAGTTGACTTTAGACTTGCATGTCTTGGGATTTGACTTGAAACGGACTTGTGACTTGTAGCCTCTGTAAAGTCGATTTTTGTTTTTATCGAGCTACTCAAGAGGATTCTCTGTCGTTTAGAGAGAAACTGATGAAATGAAAAGCAGAGCTTCAAAAGCACCAAACACACAAGAACTGTGTGACAGACACACACACACACACACACACACACACACACACACACCGCATCAGACCAGTGCTTTTAAAGGATTAATAATTGATAAAGACTAAAAGTAATTTCACCCCTAATTTGAGTTGGGCGTGAGCTCAGAGGAGATGAATCCTCAGCATTGAGTAACAGTGGAGGCATCTTCACTTTTATGACACAAATAATAAAGTGTTTCTCGGCGCGCTGTGAAGCCCCCAGAGAGCTCAGGCTCTGAGAGGTGCCATCACCATTATCACCATCAAAACACTAAATGGAGTTTTTACGATCGTCGTTTGATCACCGACGACTCGTCTGAAACCCCCCCCACACACACACACACACACACACACCCCCGGACCTGAAAGGATGCAAGGTGACCAGCAGGCATTCTCCATCACACACACACTCACACACACGCACGTGGGCTTTTAATTTAATCAGACATCAGAGCGTTAAACTCCAAACTTCCTGTCATGAATAAAGCTACTCTTAGCTGTATTCAAATCATGTCTGGTCCCATCGGACCATCCCAGTTCTGGCTCGGCTCCAGATGCTTTCATGTCTTCACGGCTCCTCCTGTGGTGACCTGGTCATCCCTCCATCTGGACGTCTCCCTCTGCAAACAGTCGTCTTCATCAACCATAGCAGTCATTTTCCTGTCCTGCTGTCCGACAGTCTTAAAGGGATGTTTGGGTCATTTTAAATCTGTCAGTTATTTTGCTACAGTGAGGACCACACCTACTAATGACATCACTCAAAGTGGGCGGGGCCTGTAGAAACAGGAAG
Source organism: Callopanchax toddi (assembly GCA_006937965.1). Lineage (NCBI taxonomy): Eukaryota > Metazoa > Chordata > Actinopteri > Cyprinodontiformes > Nothobranchiidae > Callopanchax > Callopanchax toddi. The sequence goes on from SSNR01000177.1 coordinate 860,475, forward strand.
TAGTCCTCTGACTGGATTATTCATAGAGATCATATATAAAGGTTAGATATCTTACCCGCACTGTTCGCCAATAGACTGTGACGTAGCAACACGGCGGCCATCTTACTGCAGACAGCTGCCCCCTTCCATAACATTGGTGTCAATGGTGCCTGTGCTATTAAACACCTCTAACTTGCTCAGTTTTTAACTGATTTTCAATCGGTTTACTTTGTTATAAATATCAGAGACATGGCTGTGAAATATATTGGTAATGGACGGGTAACTCATAAGCTGTGATAGTATCCCGTATCAAACCTATATATAATAAGGTTTTAAGAAAGCAAACGATTTGTAAATCTTAATATTTCATCGAGCTAAGAGTGTTTTTAGTTAAGTTGATCACTCACTTTCCATCTGCTACCGCAGAGAGCAGAACGTCAGCTGTCTGTGGTAAGATGGCCGCCTTGTAGCTACGCTGTTGAATCCCAGATAAGGCATCTAGCGTTTATGTATGATATCTATGGGAGCACTACTCATAGCTAGTCAGATGGGTAGAGACATTGCTGTAGATCAGTGAAAACCTAGCTGATGATTTTGAGGTACCGTATTGACCTGGATATTATTGGATGAGGACCTGCAACTCTCAGGACTTGATTTGAGGCTTGTCTTGACTCGAGACTTGACTGAACTGAGGACCTGCATTTTTGGGACTTGACTTGAGACCCACATGTATCAGAACTTGACTCGACTGAAGACCAGCAGGTCTTGGAAGACGCTGCTGCTGGGATTTTAAACCAACTCCTGCTCAAAGAGGTCCTGCTGATGTGTTACAACTCTGTATTTCCTGTTATGAAAGTTTGTTTAGTTTGTTTCAACAGAATAACGTCTGAGCTCTTATGGTAATCTACATACCACCTCAGTATGAACACCATAAACCAATTAGAGGACTACTTCCTGTTTCTAGAAACTCCACCTGCCTTGAGTGATGTCACCATTGAGTGTGGTCCTTACTGTACATAAATACATAGAATGAGCCAAACATTCATTTATAAATGATTCCAGACTAATTGTAAATAAAACCTCCCCTGAGATGCCACTGAGACCACGAGCAACGCCATTATTCGTGAGCGTTAACGCCTCCTTGTTTATGATGCTGCCACCGCTCTGAGGTCTAAGGGCACATTATTTCACAGAGTCATCGACAGGATTCTTTATGCTCTCCTCCGATCCTGTAGCAACATGCATAATTCAGCGTGGAGCTGCTTCAGTGTGCACGGCTGCTCCTGACCCCGAGCTGCTGACAGTTACAGAGCATCTCCACGTTTCTCTGTTTTTACAGGCAGAAAGGAAAGAAGCCATTTCGGTCGTTGCGTAACTTGAAATCGGACCTGGACCTGAAGATGGAAGGAGACCTGAGCATCATAATGGCGTTTGCTGAGAAGCTGAGGGCGGGACTTCACTCGTTTGTGTTCGGGAAGTCGTTCTACACCAGCGTTCAGGAGCGAGACGTCCTCATGAGCTTCTAACAGGAAACTTCTGTCATTTTTTGTTTCTATGTAAAGGTTATAAATAATTCCTGCCTTATTGTGATCCCGAAAGGCCTCCTTTCAGAGAAATAGTTACTTCAGGGGTCTGCTAAAAATTTAAATTACATTAAGCTAAAAAACCAACTTTATTCTCAAAATCAAACGTTTAGCTGATTCTGCTACTGAAGTGATGAGAAGCTGCAAACAAACACTGTAAGAAACAGGTTGACAAATAGTGACCTAATGATTTTTAAAGTTTTTGAATATTTCTGTTTATCCTGATGCAGATTTTAAGCTTGCACAATTTTTGACTTTTTTCATCTCAACTTTATTTGTTTTGTACTTTTCTCATTTTGACTTTAATACAGACGTTGCTTTTTCTCTCAACATTTTGACTTTTTTCTGTTTTGACAGTGGTCCTGGTATTTTGACTTTTTCCTCAACATTTTCCCTTTTTTAAACTTTTTAAAATTATTCCTGACATTTTTACTTTTTTCTCTATATTTTGACTTTTGCCCCCACGACATGTTGACTTGTTTTTCTAAATTTCTTGACTGTAATCTTGTTTTTCTTTTTCCTCACTATTTTGACTTTAATCTCAACATTTCAAATATAATCTCACCAGAACTTCATATTTTCATCTTGTCAGTGGCCATATTGAGCCTTTGTAATTGTGTCCCTTTAATTAATGAACTTGTAAGATTCTATTCCCACAGGTGTCTCTGCTTGTTTTTACAGTAACTCTGGTGCCTTTGGTTGTTCATTAAAGTTTAAGGAACTCCAGTAACTCCGCCCACAAGCTTAACCTATTTAATGTCTGTTTATGGAAAAATGTTTACAGTCATACATGTATGAAGGTTACATGGACAAAAGAAGTTTTGTTTCCTACTGACTGGACTGGACATGTTCCAGTGCCTGCATCCAGACTCCTGCAGATATTGAGGTCTTCCTAATGAGCTCAAACCCTGGATGACATGGAAATGCTCCATTTAGCTGCTGCTGCTGGTACATATGTCTGTAAATAACAGCAGAATTCCACTGTTTAATGTAAAACCGATGGTGATGTAAAGGTTTATCAGACTGACTAGCTGTTAGCTCCTCAGTTCTAGCCTTTATTTCTCTGAACAGAGGCTGTTCAGGAAGCCACTTCAGGTAAAATAGGAATAATTTAAAACCTTTTGCTGTGCCGCCCTGCCTGTTGATGTTGTGTTTCTGTTCTGATGAAGACCCACAGCCTGGTTGTGACTGATGCTCTCAGCCATTAGAATCACATCCATCTCCCTCATCAGCCATAAGTGTGACGCCAGTTTTCAGACGCATGAATTATTCATGAGCTCCCAGTCAGTCGTGGGTCCAGATTAATTTATGGTGTATAAATTGGCTGAGGTGACATTTGCAATTTAATTAAGATTATATTTATTGGAAGATGAGCTGGTGCCCTGTGGTTATGGAGCAGCTGAAGCTTTTTAAACCCGTGAACGTTTTTTTTGTTGTATTGTTTTAAATAAATATGCTGACTGTACCTCTTGGTGAAATTATAAAATAATCACTAAATACTTTGGTTTTTTCAGGATAAAGACAACCTAAATGTGTGAATCTGTCTGAGCGCCGTCATTAAATATGTTCTATTTTGTAAATGAATGTTCTTTCCCTCTCAGCCTGTTCTTGACTGCTCAGATTACAGCGCTTAAATGAGTTTTATCTCCAATCTTTAGTGTTTTTCTGAGATCAAAGCCCGTTTATCAGGGATTCTTTACCCTCTTCTCTGTGTGTCTACATTGTGTGGAACGCTGTGAGACCAGCTGATGAATAATAAATGCTGTCTGCGCTGATTTCTACTGCTTTAAACTAACTGTGGCTCAGATCAGTATTAAAGGTGATGAATGTGTAGCTTCATAAAGGAGCTCTAAAGGTCTGATAAGAAAAACCCAATCAGCTGAGTTCTGACTCAGATGAGGTTAAAACACGTCAGAGGCCCAGACTTTAAGTTTAATGAATAAAACGACTCAGTAGCTGCATGGTAACTCATCTTAGTTAGATGTTAAATACCTTTTTTTTGGCTTTCAGTTCAAATCAAACTTTTCACTTGTTTCGTTGTAATTTACCTACTTGTTTAGAAAATGATGCCAAAATTTGGAAAAACATTAAAAGTTGTTTTTTAAATCACTATCACATGTCAGGGGTTTGACAAACAGCAGCTTGTGAAAACTCCTGATCCGGTCCTCCTTTATTTATTGTTTTTTCTCCAGCAGCCAAACCTTCCCACAAGCTTCTAAAGTGGTTCTGGATCAGCAGATTTACTGAAGGTCTTTCAGATTTTTTATTATTTATTTATTTTTTACTTTGGCTGATTCTTTACTATGTCTCAGTTCTTATTCCAGAACATGGAAAAATATGTTTTAGGCATAAAATAACTCGTCTTTTACTCTAACTGGCAGGTCGACCAGAGCACAGGATCCTAGTCCTCGTTTTATTAAAACATTACCAAAAAAGGAACTCAAAACAAAAACTACTAAACTAATAGACATTCTGAAAAATAAGATGTTTGAATAAAAAGTCAAAACTTATTACCTAATGACACATTAGTGTCATTATTTTTTTTATCATTAATGATGTACCCTAATGCATCAAATGAATAAAAAATGTAGAAGAGATGATTTTTCATTGCTTTTTTATTGGTGTGGAAGTTCAAGTGTTGCTTAGAGCACATTTTAAGCACTATATATTTTAAAATGGGCACTAAACTAATGTCCAAAAATATTAAAGTTAAAATTATTTGAATGAGATTTTTATATTATTACTTAAACATTGTCTTACATTATTATTACCTTATTGTTATTAATTTCATCAATAATTTTCATTATATTAAAACTCTTATTGCACCAAATAAAAACACGGTGAAGTAAAGGAAACATTGACATTGCTTTTTCTAAAGTTAGCTGGAAAAAAAATGACTAAAATAAAAGAAAATTTAAATATGGAAACGTTTTAATACAAATGAAAAAAAAACATAGCTAAATAAGGAAATATTGTCAGTATTGGCATGAAAAAAGAGTTGACACATTTTTTATACATGAGCTTTGCTGAAAAAATGCTACTAAAGTTTAAAAAAATCTGAAAAATATTGAGATTTTTAAATAAAATTTAATTATTACTAGTGGGTTTTTTCTTCCTCAATAATATTAGACATTATTATAACCATTATTGCACCAAATGAAGAAAAATACACATTTTTGTTGGTTTTATGGATTGTTGTGGCGGTTGAATGGTTAAAGAACAAATCCATCAAAGACCTGATCCCGGCCCTCCGTCGATGCATCTTCAGCTGCTCTTTGTCTATATTTTACGTTTTTAGTTTGTTGGTGCTAAAAATAATAAAAGATCAAAGACCACTTGCCCTGTAAAGAGTTAACCTGCCAGTGTTCATGTCCAGATGCTGGGTGACAAAATAATTGCATATAAATGTGAGGTTTTTTTTTCCATTGATCTGTTATGTGTTGATTAAATATCTTTTTCCTGCCTTTTCTCATTCATATTTTGAAAATATCTCTAAAAACGGTAAAGAACAAGAACTGAAACTAAGTGAAAAATTTGCAGCTAAAGTCCAAATAAAACATATCAACAACCTTCAGAAAGTCTGGAGAACTTTTGATCTGAAGACTAGCAGATTTGACTAGTTGACTTCACAGGATGACTGTGTGAGTTTGTGAGACTGTCATGGAGGACATGTGTCTCCCAGTTGTTAAGAGTAGGGAATGGATGCTGAGGTGTATTTATAGACTGACTGCATCCTGCATAGAGGTCTGTATTTATTGTTTGCAAAACAAAAGCCTAGAACTGAATCCTGAGCTGATCCTCCCTCTGCCTCAGTCATAAAACAGATATGCATCTGAAAACGATAGAATCTAAAACTCCTGCTTTCCCTAAAGCCCTGCTTTAAAGAAGGCAGTTTGAAGATCTTCGCTCATCTATGATCGCCTCCAGCAGGAATATAATTACGTGTCCTCTGAAGGGCCTCAGAGTGGTGCATATTTAAAACAAGAGAAAAAGAAGCTGTTAATTACTTAAAGGATGCCTTCAAGGACTGCACCAAAGATGTCCTTCAGGAATTCACAAGACAGAAATTCTTTTAAAGTCTCAGTAAAATCAGGCAGCTCCTCGGAGGAAGGTTTGATTGGCAGAGGGTTTGAACCTTTTTGTTGGGAAGATTTTTTACCTAATAGAACTCTGTGAGTCCGTTAGGGAGGATTCATTGTTGTGATTGGAGGAGAGTTTATTAACTAGCTCCTAAAAAGTACCCTAGAGTCTCAGGAAATGCAGGAGAAACAAAGCTGCTTCTGCTGGTTTACGCTTTGACCTGAAATTGTTTTTCTGATAACAGTGAGATGGTTTCTCAGGAGATGGGACACAAATAACCAGAGGTATCTCATTGGATTTAAGAGTTTTGTGCTACAGTTAAGGTCCTCTGACTTATTAACTTCTCCATCTATCTGCTGTTTTAAGGTTTTAACTAACCAAAAATGTGTTTTCACTTTTGCCAAATGTTGTGTTCAGAATCATCTGTGTGAAGGATGTACATGAAATAGTTTTGATAGCTAATTATTAAAAAAGAAAAAAAAAACCTTGCCTTCTTACAGTGTGATCTTTGACTCAGTGACTGTTTTATTATGGTGGTGCAACACTTGTAGGGAAATATTTTATTATCATAAATAAAAATAGCAATAACAACATTAATAATAATAATAAATGTAATACAAATAATGCTTCCAAGCAAGATATAATTGAATACACAACTTTAACCACAACTTTAAATCAGATGTTATTTATTTAAAAATTTTTTTTTTTTTTTTACAGAAGAGAATAAACAAAAACAATTCATTTTGGTCAACTGCTTTTCATACATTACATAACTATTTTCTTTAACATACAATCTAAAATAGTTATACATGAAATTTATCTTTTACAGGTGTGGTGTTAAAATGTAAAATATTTTAGTTTTTATTTATTTTTCTATGCTATTTCGCTAATTCCTAATAAACAAAAAAACCTTCTGATTAGCAGAAAACACGTATGTTAACAATGGGCGTGGCCTCGAACAGCTTTCTGATTTAATTGGTCAGTTTTAGTCTCGCTATTTTTCCTATTGGTCCATTCCGTGACGGCACTCGACAGAACCGGAAGAGAACGGCTACCTTCCATGTAAATATTGAGCAGAGGATGCTAGCTGGATCCGCGTTCTAAACGGAAAAAAGGGCAGCTGCTCCGAAATTACCGGGGCAAAGATGAAACTACCTGATCTATCAGCGATATTACGGTATGTCACACTTAATGAAATACTTTTATTACCGTTATAAAGAAAGAGAAGTCCTAAGCTGCGGCCTGCAGTATTTAGCTTACTGGCTAGCTTCGTTGCTAACGATATCCAGCAGCTTTCTCATAACTTAGTTATTACAAATAATAAAGTCCTTAAACCAATACACTGGTTGGGCTTAGTGGGCGGGTTAGTGTTCTTTTGTAATAATGTTAAAAATGGATATAAAGTTAAACGTTTATATAGTGTTTGTGTTTGCTAAAACTGAGGAAACTACAGCCCTAAACCTGGGATTAGATTGGTCTCAGGTTAGTTTCAGGTGGCTCTTTAATTCATATTTCAGGTCTTGTCTTCATATTTTATGTCTGAGATTCTAATTTACCTTACGGTTGTTAAATGGCCAGTTTTAAACAGTCATTTATAAATCTTCATGTGTCTATTATGAGCTGTAAAGCAACACAAAACATCTAAACTTCACATTCATTTAGATTAAATCTTCAAACTCAGTGAAGACTGTTCAACAACGCAGTGCTTTGTCATTAGATAAACCGTCTACATTCGGTGTTTTCAATTTTAAACCCTGAGTAGAATTAGCATCAAGACATTTCATCACAAACTTTTCTCTTTATAAGTCACGATGCAGCGTAGAAATGGATGAAAGGGTTTAAAAAGATCTTAATATTAGTTTTTGTTTTGAATACATTTGATTATTATGTTGATATAGTTTTGTTCCAGTCTCCATCTGTTTTAATACAAACTGCTCAAACTTCCCAATATGTTTTTAATTATAAAAATACTATGATGGTATGAAATTAGTTTTATTTTCCTTTTTAAATTCTGTGTCTTATTGTTGTTTTTGTGCTTAATCTTTTTTTTTTCACCTAAAAGTGCCTTATTATGTGGTGGATGAATTTAACTTTACCATTTCTAAATATAAATTTTTGTTTTTTTACCCAAAGGCCTGCTGTGTAGCTTAAAGCTGCAGCACAGAGTTACTTAACAGATCTATTAATTTGTCAACGCTTCATTATATTTTAAAAATCTCGTTAAGGTCCTCCAGCTTCAAAGTCTTTAGTATATATCTCTGCTTCTGATGTGTTTGTGGATGCTAGCTGTAAGTGAGGCTAACACTAGCTCACTTCCTCTCTGTTCTGAGTGAGACTGATTGGTTGTTCGGGTCAATGCCATGGTGTGGAGGGCATTGAGGTTGGTATCAAGAGGATCTCATCTCTGCTTCTTGCAGATGTGGTCCTCTTAGCTTCATCAAGCTCTGACCTTTAGCTCTTGCTGAGGAGGTTCACAGCAGAGTGTGAAGCTGCTGGGATGAGGATCAGCACCTCCAATTTAGACCATGATTTTTGGCTGGAAAAGGGTGACTTGCCAACTCCGGGTTGGAGGTGAGGTCCTACCTCAAGTTGAGAAGTTTAAGTTTCTCGGGGTCTTGTTCATGAGTGAGGGAAGGAGGGAGATTGTAGACGCTGAACCGGTCTGTTGTGGTGAAGAAGGAGCTGAGCTAGAGAGCAAGGCTCTCGATTTACTGGTCAACCTACGTTCCAATCCTCACCTATGGTCATGAGCTTTGGGTAATGACCAAAAGAACAAGATCACAGTTACAAGTGGCCGAAATCCGTTTCCTCTGCAGGATGTCCGGGCTCAGCTTTAGAGATAGGGTGAGGAGGTCAGACGTCCGGGAAGGATTTGGAGTAGAAATTCTCCTCACATCGAGAAGAGCCAGTTGAGGTGGTTCAGACTTCTTGTCAGGATCCCTCCTAAATGCCTCCCTGGGGAGGTGTTTTGGGCATGTCCTGCTGTCAGGAGGCCCCTGGGTTGACCAGAACAAGCTGGAGGAAGTATATCTCTGGATTGGCCTGGGAACGCCTTGGAGTCCCACCGGAGAAGCTGGCTGGGGAGAGGACGGTATAGGATTCCTTACTCAGGATGCTGCCCCCGCAACATGGAACTGGATAAGTGGAGGAAAGCGAGGCGAGCGGTCAATGCATATTTTCTGCAGTTCTGGTCGATCATCTGTCAGCAAAACTTACTGAAAGTTTGTTCTCCTAAATCACAGGCGTTGTTCTGCTGTAAACCTTGTACTTTGTGTTAGATGTGGTGAGTGCTGCAGTCTCATGTCACACACACACACACACACACACACACACACACACACACACACACACACACACACACACACACACACACACACACACACACACACACACACGGAGGCTCCTATTAAATTTTAAAGCCTACTACTATCATGGTTATCATTTTATTGCCCAGCACTTGTCCAGGGGTTGTTTAGTTGGTTTAAATGTGTTGTAAAGTTGGTTGGCATGTTTAGAAACGGTGACTAAGTGAAGTACAGCTCACACTGCTCTTATATCATCACCAATAAATCAAATCAAAACTGAAACCAGGTGAGGCGACAGGTGTAGCAAGTCATCTCTACACGTTGTTTGTAGTCTGAACTTGATGGGAATTCTGTGGTGAAAGAGAAGTAGATCAAATCACAGACAGTAACTGTAGCAGAAGTTACACCTAACCAGTCCAGAAATAAACAACCAGTAAACAAACTGACAGGAAGCTGGACTTAGGTCTGCTTATGGGGCACAGGTTCTGTTGTTTCTTTAATGTAATAACCCGCTAGTAAAATGTAAAAATATATTTTTTAATTTCTTTATTCACTCATAAGCATAAACATTGAACCACAAATACAAAACTCAACAAAATGATGAGTAACAGAGAGCAGGGAGAAGACTCTCAGTAATTCCCCAACAAATTACAAACGGTCATGTTTAAATAAACACAATAAACTAAAGTTCAACAGGAAAATCATCATCAGCTCTAGTGTTTATAAATAAATTCACAACATTTTATGATTCTTTTCTGCAACTGCAAAATGCTACTTTTCAATAAAGAGAAAAAATATTTTCTTTCACAAACAAGATGGTCACAGGTTACAGGCTCATTTTGACACTTTTCTTTAAAAAGCCCTTCATGAAACCACAGGACGATGTTGACCAGTAGAGGTGAAAAGAACATGAGAATGTAGATTCAAGGTTTTCACAAAAGCATTGATTAAATATTTAAAATAATATTTGAGCAACTCTGAAAATGACAGAAGTGTTTTCAGTTTGACAATCTGACGTTTATATTAAATGCTCTAGGATCTGACGGAATTATGATGATGAAAACCTTCTGTTCACAAGCAGCTTAGGAGTTTAGTCTCTGTTACCATGGTGACATTTTGTATTTCAGCCCTCTGGTTCCTCCTGCTGCATGTAAACGATCGCCTGTAGATTCAAAACGTTCCATCATGATAAATAAATGATGATGGAGCTGTTTGTGTTCATGTGTTGTGTAAAGTGTTAAATCACTCATCATTCTGTGACGTGCTTTTTCATATTCTGATCATTTATAGCAACTAATCAAAGACAAGATTGCTTTATTTCTTCCCTTTTCATCGATTTATTACATTTTCTATTTTCCTGTGTTTCAAACCAAAACTTTGAGCAACTTTCAACTTTCAGCCTCAACTCTGAACTTTGTTCCAGTCAGTTTGTTTCATTTCACAACCGTTTTTTTTTTTAATTTTTTGTTAGCACTTGTTTGTCAGCTGAGAGTCTTTCAGTTCCTGTTTTTATTTGTGCTTCTGAGCTTCTGATCTTGCTGATTGAGGGTCATAGCTGAAACTTCAGTTTGGGCTTTTTAGTTGTGGGTTTAGTTTAGGATCAGGGTGATTTTATTCCTGCTGTCTGTTAGCTTTTTATTAATTAAATTATTGTTAGCTTTTTGATTTAATACAGTCTAGCTGACTGGTTTAAAACATTTACTAAAATATATTTGGAGCTCAGTAACTGAAAAAAAATTGGTTAAAAGAAATCATTTTCACTAGGGATGCACAGATACTGAAAAATTTCTAATTGAGTATGAGTACTTACATTTGAGTATGTGCTGATACCAAGTTTTGAGTACTAGGGGTGGGCCATATCATTTCTTTCCCGGTAAAACTTGTAAATTTTTCTTGCCCTGGAAATAAAAAGCCCTAATATCCACCAGGGCCGCCACATAATTGCACCAAAAAATTGTTTGATGATCAGAACCGGCCAATGTTCAGCTGATCCGAATTGTCTGTGTGTGTGTGTGTACACTATATCTAATCCTAACCCTACACACACACACACACACACACACACACACACACACACACACACACACACACACACATATAAAACCCTAAAGTTAATCTCCTTTTATGCACTCATATCTATTTTTAATATTAACTTAATAGTCTAATTTCCTGATTTTCACAAAATATAACCTTTTAATAAAATAAAACCTCAGCCAAAAGTTCCCCAAAATATTTACATCTATAATGATTATATTAATATTTACACCTTATTCATTTTATTCAAATAATCTGATTACTTTTTTCTCTTCTCGTCAAACTTTTTGTTCTTGAGCTGCTGACCTGTTTGAATTTCAGTAAATGTCTCCTTCTTGTTTGACTCAACTGATGAACATTGCTCCCTCTTTTTTTCTCTTTTCAGTTTTAGACACCAAACTGAGAGCCTGTAGTCATGGATGCATCTGCTACCAAAAACAATGAAAGCAACTTCCTCAACATCGGGCATTTGGATTTAATCCTCAACAAGCACAACTCCAACTTCATCTGGCTCCTTGTTGGTAAGAGAGACTTGCCTTCACAGGAAAAAAGCCCTTTAAAAGTATTACCCATGGACTGATTTGACTTCATTTAGTTGGCTGATATTTGCTACTTTTTAAATAATCAGCTTTCATCCATGTCTTTCCAAACTTAACCGATTATTAAAGAGTAAAGACATAGGAGAACATTTAGATGCACTAAAAATGATCAGGTGATCAAACTCATTCAGTATAATTCAATCATTCATTTTCTTGGACTGTGAACCAGTGTTGTTTTTGGCAGCCATCTTTGTTTTAATCTTAGTCTTTTGGACAAATGTTTAAGTCATTTCTATATGTTATAGTTTAGTCCAGTTTTAGTGGACAAACAATCAAAAAGATTTTAGACTAGTTTTTAGTATAAAAGAGCAAGTATTAGTCTTTAAACAAATTAATTTAGGTCAATAAATATAGGAGACTGGAATCACTTGCTGCCTGACCAAAATCCCTGCATGTATTGCGTCTTTGATCTAAAATCACCACAGCAGGGCTCTTCAAGAATGGGAGAGAAAGGACAGGAACTGTGTGCGAGCTGAGTGGCTGCCCATTTCTGGCCCTCAAGCCCTGTACTGTGTCCCTCAAGCTGTCATTATTTCATAAAATCACCGCAAATCAGCGCTGCACCTCCTGCGCACCGCCAGGAAAAGCAAGCAGCCCCCCATACCTATTGCATGCACCCCCGACCCCCCAAGCTTTCATTATTTCATTAAATTCCTCTCGGACCACAGAATCCTCCATGGAGTTTCATGGGGCCCTTTCAGGTTTGTAATTGAGTACCACTGCTCTACATCAACAGCAGGCTCCACCTTCAGTCTCAAAAATCTCCAGTTGAGCGAGTGATGCTGCATGCACATTGAGAGAGTCAAGCATGTGCTCATCAGCGCAGTGTACTCTTAGCCCACAGTTGCGTGCGTGGTTTGATTGACAGTCAGTCACCAGATTATTCTGTCCTGCAAAAGCAGGTAGAGCCATACTGAGAACCATTTGGAGTTGCTGCAGTAGCATTGCAGCTAACTGGACTAACCTGCTCCTTCAGTTCATCAGGTTTTGTTTCTTCAGATGAAGTCTCTGTAGGTTGATCATTTTCATTTTCCTCATATGATGTAGCATCCTTTAGTTCCTTACACATTACCCATTAAGATGGGTGTCAGTACTCAGTAGGTAGAGCGTTTGTCTTGCAACATGAATGTTGTCAGTTTGAACTCCGCTCCAACTGGGTTACCTTTTTGTTGTGTCCGTGGGAAAGACACTTCACCCACATTGCCTGGTGGTGGTCAGAGGGTCTGGTCGCTTTGCTTCTGTGGCTACAATGTAGCTCACTTCCATCAGCGTGTGAATGAAAGCGCCTTGTAGTCCATGATTTAGAAAATCAGAACATTTACATAAATATCAGGATGGAGATCCAGCAGGATTGTTATTACAATTTAGATCTGATGTGTTTTAATGTCTTCCTTTATTTTTTTGTCGCAGTGTAATATGTAAATATGAAGTAAATCAGTGGAAATTAAAACTTATGACTGTTATTTCAGTTTAAATTTCACATATATATTTCTCTGATCTTAAGAGCACATTAAAGGTTTATTTGTTTGGTCATTTTATTACAGTGATTCTGATTCTTTCCTTCCTTTCAGCCACCATTCTGTCCTGTGGATGGATCATCTATTTAACCTATTACAACTCACGTAACATCGGCCTCATCCTCACCCTCATCATCAACAGGCTTTACAAGGATGGCTACATTCACATTGGTGAGTCTATCAGAAGCTCTGTCACGCAGACAGGAGGGGGGGGGGGGGG